>VZTH01006884.1:0-14069 GCA_013397815.1 Aleadryas rufinucha | reverse complement strand
CCCTGTGCCAGGGCCTCCCCACCCTCACAGGGAACAATTCCTTCCCAATATCCCATCCATCCCTGCCCTCTGGCAGTGGGAAGCCATTCCTCCTTGTCCTGTCACAACACAATTTTTTTTTAACGGTTTAGGGATTGTAGGGGATTATAAAAATAATAACAATGATGGGTACAGCCCATGCACGGGCTCTAGGAAGCGGAGATTTAAACTGCATTTTATCATGGATGTTATTATGGTTTGCAGTTGGACCTGATGATCCTAAGAGCCTTTTCCAACCTAAACGATTCTGTGAAAATGCCCACAGTGCTCCTGACTACACCCACAGCAGGAACACCAGCAGCACCAGTAAAGCACCTCCCACCCAGCCCCCGGAGGATCCCGCCCTGCTCTTTTCCAGGGAAAAGCCTGGATTACCACTAGATGTCAGTGCAGACGGTTTCCAGAGCGGGAAAAGCCTCTTCCCCAGGGATTCATTTATCCAGAATTTGGGGGATGGCGGAGCATCCCACGGTGCACTTGGCAGAGGCAGGTGGCGGTGAGGAATTGTGTCCCCTCCTGTCACCAAACACCTTTGTCTCCCTCTGCTGTGCCCAACCATCCTGTCCTTCCCTCAGCCAGCTCCCTCTGCTCTCCCTTAGCCCAAAATTCTCTGTGCCATGCCGAACATCAGGCTTCAGAGAAGTCTCAGCCACTGAGGATGTCTCTGTGCAGCGATTTGAGCCCTGTTAACCGGGGTCTCAAGTAATTTTTCAGGAAAGACCCTCCCAAGCTGCACAAACCCCACTCTGCTCTTTTCCAACCGTACTTTCAGGGCAGGAAATACCTGCCCAAGATCATCTTTTTTTTTAGGCTGACCTTACCCAGGAAGGGCTCACCCAATGTATTCCTGGATCATATACAGACAGGGAAAGGCACAACACGAGCGAAAAGCCTGACCCTGACACGTGTCCCCTTTCCCATGCCCTATTAAGAACAAACTATGTGTTGTGTCAGCATTTCAGGCCAGCACCGAGGGCTGGAGCCAGGCACAAAGCAGGGCCCTGGGTGGTGTTTGGCACCAAGGGAATGTCCCCTGTCCCCACAGACATGGCCTGGCTAAGCCAGCAGGCTCCGAGCCGCGGCCTTCACAGCCGGGAACGCTTCAGTCCCTTCCCCAAACACCAGTGTGGGATTCCTCCCTCAGCTCCAGTCATCCCTGGCTGCAGCTCAAACCAGCCCTGGGTGATGCTCCCAGGTGCTGGGAATGGGTTCTGGGCTAGCTGGAGATGTCCCTGCTCACTGCAGGAGGGTTGGATTAGAGGACCTTTAGAGATCCCTTCCAGCAGAGCCGTTCCCTGATTCTGTGAATTCGTCTCTGCTCCATCCCTGCTGAAATGGAGGCTGCTGACATCCCAAAAAAGCTGTGACACCTCTCTGCAGAGAGCTCAGGTGTGGTCCAGCAGGTCCCAGAGGCTTCCCAGTCCCAGCAGTGGCTTGGATCTGGGATTATCCATAAATCCCTGCATGAGTGACCAACACTCAGGTTCCTGGGTCCCCACCCTCAGGAACTGCACCCCTGCTGTTCCCCATTTCCCACTTTTTTGTGGAGCCAGGCGTGAGAGGGCAGGGGCTGCCTCACCACAGGCACAGGAGCTCCCTTTGTCCCCAAAGGACATCCAGGGGGATGAAAAAATCCTTGGGGTTGCTGCAGCAAAAGCAAAAGGTCCCTGACTGACCTCGTGGCTCCCTCCCTCCTCCTCTGGGAGCACCAGGCAGTCCCTTGGGATGAAGTGGGGCGTTCAGGAATGTGCCAACCTGACCTCGCTGCACTGCCCAGGAGCTGGGATTAGCCTCCATAGGCTGTGGCTGCAGCCATGACCCTCCCTGGCTCCGGGCACAGGACGGGCACCCCTCACATCCCACCCGGCTGGCACTAAACCCTGGGCTGCAGGGGGAGGATGTCACTCCTGAGCTGCAGGGGGAGCATGTCACTCCTGGGCTGCAGGGGGAGGATGTCACTCCTGGGCTGCAGGGGGAGGATGTCACCCTGGACTGCAGGGGAAGGATGTCACCCTGGGCTGCAGGGGGAGGATGTCACTCCTGGGCTGCAGGGGGAGGATGTCACCCCCGGCTGTGGCACTTGGCAGCAGCAGGAACCCCCCGTGCCCGCGGGGAGGGTCCCGGCAGGTGCCGGGGGTGGTGCCAGCTTTCCTCGCTGCGGGGGACGCGGCTCGGAGCAGGTTTGGGAAGCGGGAGCTGTCCTGCCTCCCCCCAGCTCCATTCACTGCCCAGACAGCAGCATGGTTTATGGCAGCTGAAGGCCATTGCACGGGCTCAATTAAAACAGTATCCCAGCGTTTTCTCCCCGGGAAGCTGGCTCCTGTTCAGAGCAGGCAGGAGGGGCTGGCAGCCCTTCGCAGGGAAGAGGCCAGGACAGCCAGCAGCCTTCCCAGCTTGCAGGCACGCTGGATTTTGGGATACCCCCCGCTTCCTGTGGGCCACGACAAAAGGTGGCACTGGGAGCGAGCGTCCTGCCTGGGACAGTCCCCGACTGCCATTGCTGCTCCCAAAATAAGGGAGATCCTGCAGGCACCAGGGACTGTGCTGGCTCTGCAAAGGAAGGATCAGGGAACAGCCTCGGGGGCATCAAAAATACAAACTGGTACACACAGAAGCACAGGGCCTGCCCATTCCTGCTGGGGTCCCTCCAGCTCAGACACCTGCAGGATTTGGGGTGACACGCTGGGTTCCCATCACCTCTCTGGATATGCCTGAGGAATTCAGGGATCTCCCTGGCAGGAGCCTGTTCCTTATGATTTCTCTCCCTGCAAACACAAGCCATGGTGCTCCAGGGGGATTTGGACAGCCCCATCCCAGCCTACATCCCATCACCTTTTAGTGCAGGAACCAGCGGCTTAGGACAGAAAATCACCTTCCCTACAGCCATCGGAGGCACTGCAGAGCTGATGAATTTTCCCAGGGAGCAGCTGTGGAAAATGAAACCCAGGGTGGAGATGGACAAGATGAGATGGTTTGCATTAAATGAATGGAGGCAGGTCCTGGAAGGTAATTCCAGCAGAGATAAGATGAACTGCAAGCAGCAGTTGTAAAGCATTTGTAAAGTCTGACTCAGACAGGAATTTTACTGCAGGAGATGCAGTATTAAGAGTTTACTGCTGCAGCTGGAGCAGCTGCTACTGCCCAAGCTGCATAAACCCCTCACTGAGTTACTCAGCACTCCCTGGAAATCTTCCTGAGAAACGTGTTCTGCCTTCCCACATGGAGCAGGGCGAGATGGAGGGAACAGGGCTGGGAGGAGCAGGGGTCAGGGCCACATTTACAGGCCTTTTGTAAACATTTCACATCCAGGAGGATTTACTGGTTTTGGCAACGACACGGGGAGTAAGTCCAGCAAACCTTCCAGAGGCAGGGGAAGGTGGCGGGATCCTGCAGGGCAGGGATGGAAAAGGGCACCGTGTTTCCAGGCAGAGACAGCTCTCAGCTGCCCCAATCCCATCTCCTTCCCTGCAGCTGGAAGAGCAGGACTGAAACTGGGGCAGCACCAGCTCAGCACCAAGCTAAGGACAAATAACTGCTCTGGAAAGGTGTGTGTGACCCTCCAGGAGAATTCACACCTCTGGGGACACCTTAAAGCTTGAAAACCAACACCCCTCAATTGCCAAAGGGGTAAAACAGAAGCTGTGCACCCCAAAGTCCTCTGGATTTAATCTAGGAATTGCAGCACTCAGCAAGGTGTCAGTGAAGCACAGAGTCTGACCCAGCAGCCAACTGGACTAATCCCAGTTACATCCCATACATCTGATAAACTGCTGGCAGTGTTTCAGTGGCTGTTCCCAAACAGATCCATCACTCCCACACTTCCCTTTGGGCATCTGCCCCACCAAACAAGATTTTGCTTCGCTGCCTGGATTCACTTTAAGGACTTGAGGCAGATTATTAAATAATTTATACTTCCTTTAGAAACAGGAAATGGAATGAGGATGCTCGGTGTGCTGTTTAGCTGGGAATCCTTGGGCTCGTTACTATTTAATGAACCGAGTGGCTGCTGGCAGAGGTCATTCCAGCAGCTCACACCCGGCCCCGCGGCTCTGGCTGAGGGATGTAAATTGACACTTTAATGGGCATTTCCAGGAGAGCAGTTTGCCCTGGCACTGTCACCCGAGACCCAGCAGCCTCGGCAAGTGATTCTTAATCAGTTTTCAAGCCCCAGGAAATAGGCTGAGGGCAGGAGGGGCTGGTTTGCCCCAGCATCACATTTTGTGATGATTTATGGGTGCACTGAGATAAGGCTGATGACAAAGGCCATTCCCTGCTCTTCGTGGTGGAACTGCTGATGTGACACACGAGGATGGGCCTGGAGGCACAGGACAAGGGGGAATGGCTTCCCACTGCCAGAGAAATCCGTGGAGCCATCCATGTGGGAGGGTGACACCTTCGACAGCGTTGAAGAGCACTGGAGGCAGTGAAGCTGAAAGGACGTGCTGAGGCTGCAGCAGGAGCCAGCAGGGCTCAGGTCTCAAATCCCAGACCCTGAATCCCAGAGCTCCCAGGATTCCAGCTCCCCGTTTGGACAAGGGGAAGCAGAGCTGCTTTTCCAAGCTGATCCCAGGTGCTGCAGCAGCAGGGAGGGAGCTGCTGGTCCAGGAGCAGCCTGGCAATACCCAGCTCCCTGCTTTCCCTGCTTTCCCTGCTTTCCCTGCTTTCCCGTGTCTCCTCTCCACCCCGGAGACACAGCCAGGGAGCAGCAGTGATAAACTGGCTGCTGGTCCAAGCACAAGGTTATTTTCTAGGACATTAAGCAGAGCCCTCGGATGCCAGCTTGCAGGAGAGCCACGAGGAGCCACAAGACACCTGACCAGAATGCAAGAGCAGAGCTGCCAACTTAACACCTTTTTTTTTTCCCCCTCATCTGTTAAAAATAGCTTTAGAGAGGGAGCTCAAAGCAGTGTGAGGGGCTGTTGGCTTTAGAAAATGAGCAGTTCCAGCAGAAATACCCAGTGACCACCACCCAGAGAGCTCTGATTTTTGGTATCTCAGCCATTCGCATCTTAAATTAAACATTCAAGCTGCAATGCAGCCCAATTGTTTGGCAGGGGCTAATAAAAACCTGAAAATCTTTACCCAGCCTGCTTTTCTGTAGGAATAATACCACTAACATCCCAGAATTATCTCCATCTACGCCTGGCTAGGACTCCAAATCAATAAATTGTCTCCTCTCCCTCAGATTAGCTCGGTCAGGTAATTTTGAAAGCAGCAGCAGCAGCAGTTCCCCACTGTTAGGCAGAGCAGCTCTGCCAGCAGAATTAACACGAGATCCCTTGTTATCCCAGAGCAATCCCACTCCAACAGTGTCCTTGGGGAATAATTTGCACTGACCTCAACAATACTTTGTGGCAGTCTGGGAATCGAGAGTGCTGTATTTATTGTCACCCATAGTTACTGAATTTAATATTTGGATTAATATTTGGAATTAAATTTCTGTTTGGAAAAAATAAAAAAAAAAACAGAAAAAGAAATAACCCCCCCCCACCTGTTTCTCTGTCAAAAAAAGAAGAAAAAAAACAAACCAAACCCACCTTTTTTAGAAAAACATTACATTTTGGTTTTCCCTCCTGCCACTTTCATTCCTGGCTCAGCCTCAGCTCTGATGTCCCAAGCACCTCACGAGTGCTCAGATCTTTTCATAGAAATTGCTGGGAAGTCCAAGCACTCACTGCTTCCAAAGTCCTTCTTCCAAAGCTCTGCCCAAAGGAGCTTCCCTCTGCAGGGTCCTTCTCTCCTGGCATCCCTGTCACTGGGTTTGCCATCTCCCACTGTCACTGATGTTCCCAGAACCACACGAGTCCTTTGGCCACCGTCCCCTCTTTGTCCCTTCTCTTGCTGTCACACTCCTTCCTCCTTTTTAAGGAGCAGCACTAATTTCTGCCATCTGATTCCCAAGGAAAATGCCAATTCTCTTTTAAACCCCACAGCAAAACCTGCAGCAGGAAACCCCGGGAGCATGAACAGTGGGATGGGTCAGAGCTCCCTCCTCAGAAACCAAGATGTTCTTATCAAGGAAGATGTGGGATTAATACCAGAATATCCCCTTTTTTTAACCCCATAAACCTTATTTTTAAACCATCAGCTTCTCATGTCTCTTCATGCAGGTTTACTCTGGGAGTTAATCCAGGGTTGTTGCTGTTTTCCAGACAGTGCCCTCCCTCCACCCCTTCCCTATGCTAGGCAAGGAGGCCCCAGTCTTAGAGAAATTAATTAGTGCAGTAATTTGCCCGGGACACAGAGGAGAAGCCGAATTTGTCCCACTCTGCAGGATTCAGCTGAATAAAAAAGACAAATAGCTGTGCTGTGGGATTTTAAAAAGCTGCTGTCAGCATTCCCAATGCAACCAGACCTGGAAATACATTCGTCTTTCACCAAACAATGAAAAAAGGAGCAGCAATTACAGTAGACAAAACTAATTACAGCAGAGCTGAAGCACAGCTCACAGCACTCACTCTTCAATCTGCATTCAAAAAGAAAAATCCAACCCCAAAACCACTCCATCAAAAAAAGGTGAAAATCTGGGAGTGCAGTAAAAGCAATTCTGAAATAGAAGGGGCACTTCAGCGTGGCACAGACTGGTTTTTGTGAGGAGAAACCCTCAGGTGATGCTGGCAGTGCTCGGCAAACAGGACACAAGGATTTGTCCAGGGGTGATGCTGCAGTGGAGGGAAGAAATGAGCTCCCAGCTCCTCCTCAGTGGGGCCCATTCCATGTTCACCTCACATCCAGGTGCATTTCAGGGGGATGTGTTTAGCTGCCAGAAGAACTGGAGCATGGTGTTATTAACACCAGGGCCTGGGGTTAGAGCCCCAGGAGCTGCACTCTGTGATCCCTGGGGGTCCCTTCCAGCTCAGAATATCCTGGGATCCTTGTGGAGCTCAATTTGCACACTGGTGGCTCAACAGCTTCTCCTTCTATAGTGAAGACAAAGCACTCCAAAGGCAAGTTCATCCCTGTTTCCTGCTCCTCACAGCCAGCCCTGCCTGACCCAGAATGCTCCAGGGATATTCTCATCTTTGGGTGAAATGATGTAAGAGAATCCAAAGCCTTCTGTAAAGCCCATTTAATCCCTGGCCACGGTCCAGGCTGCCAAGGGGCAGTGACAGGTTCTGTGAGAGGCAATTCCTGATCCCCAGAGCTGGATGTCCCTCCAGGCCTGGCTCCTGCTCCCTTTGGATACCAGCTGTGAAATCCAGCAGACAGCAAGAGGAGTTTTAGACAAAGTGGCAGAAGAACTGCTGCTCAACACACTCGAGACAGGCTGGGAAATGGACTGCAGGCAGAAAACCTGAAGTGGGAACAGCAGGAGGAATGGGATTGGGCTGCAGATGGATGTGACAGACACCACCTCAGGCCTCACTCCCTGGAGATGGGGGCTGGACTTCGGATTTGAAAGCCTGCACAAGCCATTACCAAAACACAAAGCTGCCACCAGCTACAGCAGATGTTTTATTCCAAAGGATTTCTGGGAACAGACACAAGGCCACGGCAAAATGTTGGTTTTTTTCTGTGGATCCTTAAGGAGGTCCAGTCTGAATCCTCAATCCTGGAACCCCATTCCTGAGTCTCCGTGGCCACTGCACAGTGCCCAGCCCAACACTGCTCAACACAGAGGTTCTCCCTGTCAGAGAATCATTCAGGAAAATCCTTTCAGATCATGGAATCCAGTAATTCCTCCAGCACTGCCAGGGCTACCACTGATCCATGTCCCCAAGTGCCACATCCACATGGCTCTAAATCCCTCCAGGGATGGGACTCACCACTGCCCTGGGCAGCTGTGCCAATGCCTGACCATCCTTTCCTTGAAGAATTTTTCCCTAATATCCATCCTAAACCTCCCCTAGAACAACTTGAGGCAGTTTCCTCTTGTCCTCTGATTGTACTGCAGGATTCTCTACACTTTCAGCCTGGAGAGGAGAAGGCTGGGGGGGAACTCTTCGAGGTGCAGCAATGCTGAAAGGGAGGGTGCCAAGAGGATGGGGCCAGGCTCTCCCCAGCAGTGCCAGGATCCGAGGAGATGCACAGGTACCTGTCAGAGTCACTCTCCCCCTCCTCCCTGTGCTGCTCCACCAAGCAGAGGGATTTCCCACCTCTCCATTCCAGTACCACTGCAGTGCTTCCTTTCCTTTTCTGGCTGAAATGACCTGCAATGCAGAGGCTCACTTGCTGCACTGATCCTGCTGCCAGATCTGTAATCCTCAATCCCCCTGGGGAATGCCTGGAGTAGGAAACCACTTGGCATGGCAAGCACGTCAGCGTTTTCCTGGCTGTGTTTTTTTATTGTCTCTTTGCTGCATCCCTGACTTCAGTTAAGTTTTCTTCCCGTTCATCCCTCACTTTCTGCAGCCTCCCCCTGTGCCTTGCACTGAGGTCTCAATATCCCTGAGTTCCTCCCTCTTGGAAACACCTGTCCAGGTGTAGGGGACAGCACATTTACTCCCATCCATCCCAAGATTTTCATGTAGGGCAACAGATCTGCCAATGGAAAAAATGTGGGGAGACAGAACTCTTCCCTTTGCAGAGGCATCCCCTCCTTCCTGGGAGGCTCCAAAGGCTGATGGAGGTAGATTCCCTGCTAATCCTGCCCCTGCTGTGCTGGGATTTACAAGGTATTAATTATAGGGACCTTGCTGGAAAAGCAAGCAGGAAAACAGTGCAAGCTGCAGAGCAGCCAGGCTTCCAAGAAGCAGAAGATGCTTTATTTAGAGAAGATGGTGCAGTTTTTGTTTTCTTTTTTAATTACTATCAGCAGTGAGAGACATTTGTGCTGTATGGGAAAGGGAACTCGCCCACTTGCTTTGGTTCCTTTTAGTATTTCCATAAAACAAACAAAAATAAACCCTGGCACAATTTGTAGTAAACATCACATCATTCACCCCCATCTATTCTACCCAATCTGAGTCCTATTATCCTATTTGAAAATCACTCAATCCCAGACTGGTTTAGGATGGAAGGCATCTTAGATCACCTCATTCCCTCTCTGCCACGATCAGGGACACCTTCCACTATCCCACGTTGCTCTGAGCCTCATCCAAGCTGGCCTTGGACACTTCCAGGGATCCAGGGGCAGCCACAGCTTCTCTGGGAAGCTGTGCCAGGGCCTCCCCACCCTCTCAAGGAAGGATTTCTTCCCAATACCCAATCCATACCTACATTCTTTCAGTTTAAAGCCAAAATCTGGGAACNAGGGAAGGATTTCTTCCTAATACCCAATCCATATCTACATTCTTTCAGTTTAAAGCCAAAATCTGGGAACCAAAGCAATCCTCCTAACAGATCCTGCTGCTGACTTCCAGGGACCCACATTTCACCATCTGCACTGGGACAGCTCCCCAGATTCCTTCTCTTAACTATCCCAAGCAGGAAATAGAGCCCTGGAGCCTTTGTGGTTCCTTAGCACCTCTTTTTGCCCCTAAGTGGTCGCTGTGTGCTGCTCACAACCGTGCCCATCTCTCACCTGCAAGAAGGCATTTCAGGGAGAAGAGGTTTTCATGGATAATGGCAAGAATGCTGGGATCACAGCACAGCTGCTGCTGCCTCTGTTTTGGGAAGGAGGAAAAGCAGAGGCATGAAGGGGGCCTGTTAAAAATGGAAGAAAAGTGGCTCCACTGGTGGATTTGAGGATTAAAACCATTTTTAAGTTGTAGTGGTGGTGAAAAGGTCCCCAGGCAACAAGCAAGAAGTGAAAAGAAAAGGACAAAGCTGACGAAGCAGCAAGGCAGGACAATAATTTTTAGAGGAGTGCCCATAAATCCATATAAAAAGGAGGAAAGATGGGATTTCTCAAAGGAAGAGGCTGCAGGAGCTCAGGGGAAAAAAGTGAAGGCCTGTGCAACAGCTCTGTGGGAAGAGTGGAACTGAAAAAAGATCCAACCCAACCCCACAGCAAAGTCCTGTGTTCCATGAGGGAAAAAGAGTCTCCAAAAACAGGGAGCACGTGGAAATTATGGATCATTTGGCACCTACCACCAGTAGGAAAGTGGGATGAGCCCAGCAAGGAGCTGGTCACTGGTGAGTGGCTTCCGAGGGCACGAAGAAAATCCAACATGGAAACGCAGCTCACAGAGGGATCCCAGAGCTGGAGAGGTTTGGGATGCAGTGGGAATACTCCTGGCACCATTAGGCAAATCCAGCCTATTAAAGGACAATCACTCTGAAGGGTTGTTATCAATCACTCCCCTCGCTTTCTTTAGGCAATTATCCTAATTGCATCAAGGCTATTAAGCAATTATTTTGATAACTGGAGCTTTGTTGCTGGCTCTTCATTTTTGGCAACGTTTTGTTCCTCGTATAAATGCCCCTTCCAAAAGATCTTTAAAGCTGACTTTAAGGATGTGCTTTTCCTGAAGCACAAGATTCAAACTTCCATGTAAAACCACAAATTCCCTCTCAAGAAAACGCTGATTTTTATCCCTGGGTTTTCCCTCAATCCCCTCCACCCCAAATCTCCCAGGGCACCAGGGATTTAGTTCCACTTTTTTATTATTCAACTTTTTATACATAATAAATACAAACTTTTTACAGCCAATATAAAGAAAGCATTTGCACTGATGCTTTCAGGGTGTACTGAGCTGTACACGATGCGACGGCCGATACATGCCCTGTATGAAGAAATCATAGTTAAAAAGGAGGCATCTTTTTACAACTTTTCTTCCTTTTTTTGCCCTTTTTTTTTTTTTTTGCTTTTTTTTCACTTTTGTTTTTTAAATAAAATTAGCAGCTCTTACAGAAAATATTTTAAAATACAACTAAAAGAGACTTTTAAATAAAAATTTTCTGGATTTTTGAAAGTCCGGGTGTGAAGGACACAGAAAAACTGGCCAAAGGAATTGAACATGAACATTATGGCAAAAACTTGGTTTTCTTCTGCGTTGTGAAGATCTCAAAATATCTGCAAACAGTTAAATCTTTTTTTTAATTTTTTAAAAACTTTTCTTTTTAAACTTAAGAATAAGTTTGATAAACACATAAAAAGACCTCAAACAGATCAACAGGACGAGAGGTGCAAAAGAAGGAATAATATGGAAAAGACTTCATTGGACAGTCACTGATTCCATAAGTGATCCATGAACTGTTGTCCTCAGACAGCCCCACTCTTGGTTAAGGACCCCACTGGGAAAGGAGACTGGCAAGCACTGGATGTCTCAGAGACCCAGCCTGGGTTGGGATTTACGAGTATGTGCAAAGTTCATGATAAAATCTTGTTAGATGAGTCGTTGGGTTTTTGTTGTAAATGCAGCCTCAAAAAATAGCCCTTGTTAGTAAACTAAAGGTAGAAAACGTACTGGCTTTGAAAAAAAAAAACCATGAAGACACAAGAGAACCCACAAACAGCTCCAAACCCGACCTCGGGATGCCTTTGATCCGAAGTTTCCATCTGATGGAGAACGCTGTCAATATTTTAGTCAGTACCCAAAGAAAAACCTGTTTTCATCCAGTTTTTCCCTCTCCTCCAACCATTCCGCTCCATGTTCAACCTCACAATATTCTTTGCTGTTTTCTCTCAAAAAACCCAAAATCCAAGCTTCCTTTTCAGAGCTCTCTGAGGGAAATGTGAAACTCTTTTCCTCCTGGTTCCTTTCCTGAGAGGAATTGGGCACATCTCGGGCACGAAGGTGGTGTGAAGGCAGGACCCGGAGCTGCTCCTGGCTCCCTGGCTTTGGCTGGTTACTGGGATTGGGGGTGGGAAAAGGCTACAGGACCATCCAATGCGACAACTAAATGCATGTAAATACTCTAAATGGAACTGCTAACTCTAGAACTCAGGTGGTCTGATGACAAAGATACACTGCTAACATTGGATAATAAAGTACACGGCAATAACTGGGATAAGAGTGACCCAAATGCTTTAAAAAAATAAAACAAACCCAACAAAAAAAAAAACCAAAATCCCCAAAATCTGCTCAGAAAAAAAAAAAAAAAGAAAAGAAAAAGCAGCTCAATTTCCAGATCTAGACAAAATCTCACTTGCTTTTTTGCTTTTCTACCCGTTGGTTTCTGCTGTGGAAGAAGATGTTGCTGCTGGTTCAGCACCTCCGTGTTAGATCCTCTATGAGTAAATGCACTGAGTAAACACAAAAATCCAAGGCAGAATGTTCAGCTGTGAATCACTGACGAGGGGAGCACCCATGGAACGAACACTTTCGCTTCTCCAGGAGATCATTTTCCCGTCTCTTCCTTTCTGCAGGGGGATTCAAGAGGAGCCAGCCTCTCCTTTAGACTTCTTTTTTCCGTTCCCTTTTTCATTCATCTGATGAATACCTGATCAGGCAGGTGAAGCTACTGGAAGGATCCACAATCTTTAACACATTCCTATGGCAACAGTAATATACTGTACTAATGCACAGGAGCAAAGGATGCTAAGACTAAGCTGCACGAACGAGGCTCTTTCTTTGTCTCCACACAAAAATGGAGCATCTTCCGCCAAGGAAAAAAAAGCCAATCTTGGCCTGTCTTGGTTTGTGCTAAGAGAGGAAGAATGATGTAGAGAAATCCAAACAAACAAACAAAAAAACAAAAGGCACAAAATATTCATGACTGTGGGAAGGAATCCGCCGGGTCACTGCCACATAAAATCCTCCCTACCGCTCGCTCTAGTCCAAGTCTTCATCATGCAAAAGGTGCCTAAAAACGAGATTGGCCAAAAGCTGTGTTTGGCCTTGATTGTAGCACTACTAATTAGCCAGTCCCCTCGTTACACCAGAGTGATTTCCACGTCCTCGATCTTCTCCGCGGGCCGGCGGTGGTGCTGTGTCGGGGGGGGTGGAGCTGCTCGCACCTGCAACAGCCAGAACCAGCCCGTGACTACCACAAAACGGCCAAATTCCACCAGAAACCCCTCACACTTCCTGCACAGACCTCCAGGCTCACCCCTGCAGAGGGTGCAAACAAATACAGGTTGTGTATCCAGCTGGATTCAGCTCCAGTGCTCCCCAATTCAGCCATCGGGGATTTTCCTTATGACCTGCCACAGGTTCTCTCCAGGGAGCAATCCCACATCCACTCTGCCTGTGTCCATGGATAAGCCAGGATGTAAACCTGGGAAAGACTCGTCACATCCTGAATCTGATGGTGCTTTTGCCTGGAATTTCTGTGGAGTGGGAACTACCACAGTGTTTTGCTGCATCTCACTCACTGATATTTCACCAATCACTGACTTCCACACATCCAAAATTCCATGTTGTTTTCACACTCTGCCACGTCAATCAAGTTATTCTTGCTCCTGACAGAGATCCCCTTTAGTGCCAACAAAAGGTTTTTAGGACACCATTTCAAAATATACCGGACTTGCCATGGAAAACATAAACTGTGGAGCAATCCTGCACCACACTGCCCAACTCTACTGGAATATTCAGACTATATCATATGAATATCCAAAAATGCTCTTTTCCTGCAACCTCATTCACTGAGAAGGCCAGGAAAAGTCAAATGTTATGTTTTAGTATGATTTGGTTTAGGGCTTTGAAACCCCCAAAACTTGATTTTACAGTTAATGGTAGGAGATGGATTTTGTCAAGTTCTAAGTGATTTAATTCTTCCTTTCCTTTTCTGGCATTTAATTTTCCTTTCCTTTTTCTAGGCAGCAAAGACAACACAAAACCCTCATCGCTAAGAATCATGAATCCAAACCCTTCAAACCAAAGGGGCTGGAAACAAACACACTCCCAAATGTGCAGGGAACTGCCGGAAAGCAGGAATTGTATAAACCATAGGACTGATCTCTCCTGGCATTTACTCCCCACCTCTTTTTCAGCTCTGTTTAGGGCTTGTTACCCTCTGAACATCAATAAAAACCACAGGATTTGCTGGTCACTTACAGGCCGCAGTTTGCCATAGGAACTTTCCGGAGGAATTCGTGGAGGTTGGGAGAATCCGGGCGACTCGGAACCAAAGCTGTTTTCTGAGGGAATAAGCAACACCCCATCACAAAAGAAGCCCCTCAGCATTGCTGAATTTATGTTGCAAAAATGCCCTTTTTTTCTTTTTTGTGCCCCTTCTGAAAGGCTTCTAAACGAAGCCTTTAC
>VZTH01006882.1:0-20154 GCA_013397815.1 Aleadryas rufinucha | reverse complement strand
ACTGTTCCAGATACAAACAAAAGCAACAACAAAAAAATTGGATATGGGATAAAAAACATCCCCAAGACACGAAAATAAAGTTTCTTTCCAGACAGCTGGTGCTTCTCAAATTTATCTGTGGAGAAAAGGCAGAAATAGTTTTTTCTTAAAACTGACACTCACAGATGAAGCACTAATTACAATTTTTATTTTTATTTAGTAAATGTCAGATAAAGTTTATATGGCTTGTAAGATAACCAGGGCTGGGACCCACGGCTGGGCTGTGCTTGACACAACAGGGCTGCGTCACAAAACAAGACCAAGAACATACTGTCAAGGTCAATTTATTGTGTGCAAACCCATTCCTAACTAGGCTGTCAACAGATAAATGCAGAAGAAGATGTGGTAACACTCCAGTGGTTTTTAACTTCTTTTTGCCATGCATCTGTAAAATGTCAAGGAGATTGTAGAAACCTATTCAGTAAATTCTCCTACTGCTAAGCTGCTCTTGTTTCCATAGCAGTTCCAATTCCCTGCTGGGAAGAGGCTGCTTATTCTCTGCTCCCTCACTCCTGCCTTGAGAGCAGTTACAAAGATGTTGATGTGAAGAACATGTAGAGGAGAATCAAGTTATGCCATCTCTGAACGGGGTCTGGCTGTCACGCCAGCTACTGCTCACCAAGGCAATTAAATGAGGTGCTACTTCTTTCCTCAAAATTAGGTGACATATTTGAGGCTTGAATGATATCCAGATACAGTCTCTCCATCACTTTCAGACAGAGATAGTGACATCAGCCAAACTCCTGACACAGCTCTGAATATTTACTGCGTCTTTAAAAAACTGATGGGAAGTCCTGCATGCACTGCAGAGTGCTGAGGGCTTGAGTTTGATGGAATTTGATTGAAAAAGTGGGGGGGGTTAGCTTTTTTTCCCTTGAAACATAGAATAATAGTATGTATACTGTTTAAAAAGAATTGTAGAAGTCCTTCTGAAGCAGAAAAATATTTTTCATACTTAACTCTACTTGACAATCCAAATAACCTATATTTGCCCTAATTTACAGGAAAAAAAATGAATCCAGGAAGATTATTGGGAAGATAGGTCATCAGTCACATATATTATTGGCATCAACTCCAGTTTTAAAAGATCTCACTCACTTCTAAGATTAATTAGTGTGTGTCATATATGAAAATTAGGTGATTGACTTTTGCATATAAAAATCATCTTATGACCAAGTTAATAAGTATTAAAGTTGTTAAGATAATAATTGTTAAATACCTTTTAATTATGGAAGTTCCATGCTTTCTGTGAGTCTATGTCCCTCCCCAGCAAATGCCTGATTGGTGAAAGAAACTTTTGATGTACCTCAGAACCCACCAATCAATCTGGGCTATGGGGCTGGACAGTGGGGAATTCTGGGAAGGGCCAAGGGGGTATAAAGGGCAGGCCCCTACAAGGACACGCTCTCTTTTCCTCCTGGCGAGCAACAGGACACATCATCTGCTCCCCTGGCGCTGGGTAAGTGGGGGAGGGGAAGGGCCTATCTCTTTCCAGAGACCTTTTATTTTATTTTAAGGGAATTTTGCCTCAGATTAGCTGCAGTTAACCCAGTGCCATAGATTTCTGCTGTGGATACATAACCATTTTTAGTTTTCAAGGATCTCCAATCCTGCGATCTCGGGGTTTTCTATTATTTTAATTTAAGAATTTGGATTCTATTATTTTTCCAATTTATTTTTTTTGTAATAAACAATATCTTTTTTAAATTAAAACAAGAGTTGTCCTTATTCCTGACAGTGTGCTAACACTGGAGTATAACACTGGGTTGCATACTCAGTTTCCCAACTCTTTCTTATTTACATTAAAATGTAACTGGGTCTTTCTAAGGCAGTCAGGTGTCATAACTGGAGGAAGAGAATTCCAGAACTGATGAATTGCTTGATGTCCAGATACCTCACTAAGCAGATGAGAATAGGGAATATTTCCTTTTTTCCTTATCCCTCAGAAAGCTTAGAACTAAAATGTGTGTCTAGATAGACATTTTTCTCCATGCTGCATGAATGTACCAGTCCACTATTTTGCAGCTCTTCAGTACTGAGATGTTGGCACTGATGCTTCCTTAAAGAAACAGGAAACTCAAAGCTATTTCTTCACTGAAGAAAAGGGAGAGAATCAGTAATTTAATGAGTGCAGGTAAAGGAAAAAAACACAATAATCACAAAGCCTGGGGTTTGTGCTTTCAAAATATACTTAATTTATAATGTAATTAAAAACCTAATATTTAGCATTCACTGACTTTATTAGCTTGCTCTCAAAACCAGACTTTCGCTATTTTGCAGAGGAAAATGATTACAAACACAGGTCACGGTGTGCTTTAGGGATTAAAAGCCGGGCAGATGACTGCACAGACAAGTAACCATGACTTACATGCAAGAATTGACAATTCATTGAGTGCTGATGGCCTTTCTGACCCTTATTGTCTGCTGTTTAACCATTTTAAACAGATCATTTCAGAATAAAAAGCAGCTATAAAAAGGGAGTTACATCAGACTACAAAGCCAGCCCTTCAGCCTTCATCATTCTGTTCTTGTTTACACCAGCTGAAGATCCAGCTGTTGATTTTAGCTCCTTTTCAAGTTTTCAAAGACTTCACTACTTGTTTTATTTTGGCCACAAGCCCAGATCTAGCTTTAGGGAAAATAAGTTCTTTTCCAGTCTCTATCAGCACAAAAGTTGCAAAGTAACTTGGATGTTATATTGCATGAATTTTGCTATGCTTCAGGAGCAATGAGAGCAGTGCTAAGAGCACATCCTTCTTGAAGTCATTAAGGTTCTACTTCACCATCCTGAAATCCACTTCCACAGATGTCCTGCCAAAGGCATTGTGGTAGCCATTATAGAATGTTTCAATAAAAAGAGTGAACTTTCTTTCCTCAAAACCTTTCTTCTTCATTGCAAACTAAGACAGGGTCAGAGTCAATAACCAAAGTCATTGTTACAAAACAATGGTCAATTTTGTACCATGTTTTGTAATGGTACAAAACAACACCAGAGTCAGTGGAGGAGTAGCAGGTAAATATGAGGTTCTCCATTAAGCTTGGAGTCACCCACTCTCAGTCTGGAATTACCAGACAAACTTGCTCAAGTCTCTGTCAGGTTTGGCTGACCTGAAAGTTTAGTATTGACTCAACATTAGGAAGATTTCAGCAACTGAAGATTTAAATTATTATTGGCAAACCTGGATATCTTTGCTATGTAAAGCAAAGAAATTCCTTCATCTGCAAGGGACTACAAATAAAACTCACAAGAATTTGTCACTTGACTTTTCTTTTTCATAGCAGGCATTCATCATGTGTCACTTTGGTAATCACTGCATAGCACATACACAACATGCATAACAATGGAGTTCCTCCTCATGATTTCTTTCTTAAATTAAACCTCCCAATGTATTTTAAACATTTGTTTAATGAGAAAGGAGAAAGACTTTTCTCTTTATCTTTTGGAGTACAAAATAAAGAATAATTTTGTAACAGAACAAGACAAGTGAAATTTTCAAAAATCATGCGAGAGCTATAAACCCAAAATGAGAAGTGATGCAAAAATCTCATGGCATGGTCCTTTTTTTCATTAGAAGGGACCATTTTGCTGGAACAAAGACATTTCAGGGAAACACATCAAGTTTTGTGAAAAGCTTAATGCATACATTGATTTTCTCATTTCATTTCAACAATGCCATTTTGTTGCAACCGAGAAAAATATTTCTTCAACATGGTCATTTTATCACTTCCATTAAAGTGTTTATTTTGGCATATATTATTTAACATTTTTTTAATATTTGCAGAAGTTCCATTAACTATGTCAATACTATATGTGGTGGCTTTATTGGAAAGTGTTCCACAGTCTCCCACATGACAGCCCATGGCTCAAACTGTACCATAAGTAGGGATCATACCCAAATATGCACTATTCTCCAATCTATCTGCATATAATTTGCCACCCCTGCTTGATTTTCTCTGTGGACAGAGAAATCAAGGAAGAGCAAAGAAGTGGCCACTTATTTTCTAATTGGAACAATTATCCTTAGTATGTTAATATGACCTATTTAGTTTCCTTAAGATTTGGGCCATAGGGCTGGAGAAGTCATGGCTAGTTTTGATGTTAAGCATAACCAAATAAAATGACAAATCTTAAAACTGATGGGTGCACAGTCAAATGCATTATATATGATTTATTGCATTGTTTTGCCTAGAAAATTCAGTATTTCTAATGCAAAAGAAACTTCAAAGTACCCAAAAGAGCAGCACATGGCCCAACTAAAAAGCTATCCTGAAGCCCAAAACTTATTTGATCTCTAGAAAAAAAATGTAAGTACTCAAATGCCAAAGTGCTTTCATACCTTTAAGGACTTGGACTTTGTCCAGAAGCTCATTCAGGGGTTGGATTTTGTAATTACGCTGGTTTAGATTTGGCAGCAGTTCTGTCTATCTGTGAATTATGTGTGAAGGGAACAGAGGTGTGGGAGAACTAGAGTGAGAGTTTTATACCATACCATGAATGAAACACTTATTTTGCTTTCACATTATGCTCAGGTAATACAGAAACCCAGCCAATTCCTGATATGGGCTTGTAGAAACGTTTCCTTGCTTTTCTCTTCAGTTTCAGTGATGCAGCTTCCACTCCTGATTTGCACTCAGTAAAACTGCAGAAACAGTACCTGTAGATTGGCTGAACCCATCAGCAAGGAATACTTCCCTTTGGGAGGACAATGCTGACTGATGAGTGCATAGAAAGACTCCTGGTGGCACTGATGCTGTTGGATCTGTCACTATAAGGCAACTGCCCTCTAAGCCTGGATTCCCTGCAGGGCTGGGCAAAGGAACCTGCACAATCTGCAATGCATTTGGGGCCTTGACCAATTTGCTAACTTAATCTATACTGGGAAAAAAATCCTGTCGCTATCAGTGAAGGGTTAAGGAAACAAAACAGATTCAGCTTCTAGAAAAAGCAAAATTTCTTGATGAATTAGCTTTTCTTTACCTTGATGGATATTAGGCTTATGAAATTGCTGTCTCTAGTTTTATTTGAATTCAAATCTGTTCCCATTGCGAATGAAGTAGAAATTCAAAGAACAATACATAAATTTGGAGACTTTGTGTGTTCATGCCCCAGCAATAATAAATAAAATGTATAAAAAGGGCTTCCATGATATTTCACTTGGCATAGACATGAAAGGACACTCCTTTATATCTTGGCTGAAGCAAACATTTTGTACAAAGGGAAAGGAGCAATTGCTTGCACAGAGCCAAAGTCAAAGCAAATTTTCCTCCCTTATCTGAATTCTTGAGGAAAAAAAGGTGTCACAGAGGGCAGCAGAGTCTTACCGCTTCAGAGGAAAGACCAATGCTCCCCTGGGCACTGGATCCTCCTTTGGGCTGCAAAGTCAGCAGGAAATCTTTGACTGTTGTGCATCAGCCTGTTTATGCACCTCGGAGCATTGTCCTCTGTGGGAAATAAGAATAAGGATCTTTTTTACCTTTGTTAAATTCTGTTCACCAAAAGGTACCCTGGGAAGGGCTCAGCTGTGGGTCGGGCGGTCGGTTGATAGTGAGGCAGTGATTGATTGGGGAGATGCATGGCCCATATGAACAGAGAGCTGATTGGATAAGGGGATGCATGAACAGCAACACTGCAGCAGCAGCAGCCAATGAATGCTTTCTTTGGTTAGGTTTTGGTTAAGTTCTGTTAAGGTTCAGTTAAGTTCTGTTGAGTTTAGTGTATAGAAAAGACTTGGTTTGTTACAATAAACGATCTTCTTCAGAGGTATAAGGAGGTCCGTATGTTTTTGTTCCCCATTGCTACAGTCCCCTAGCAAGAAATCCCCTGGTATTTCTTCTGGTTTAGATACCACTTGAAAGTACAAAGAGAATATGCAGGCTATTTAAGAGCTCACTTCAGCTCTGTACCCAAGATCCCAAATGATTGGGTTCTGTTCGCATTCACTTCTCTGTCAGTTTGTCAGAGGAGATGTGAAGTAGCTTCAAGCAGGAGATTACAATCAGTCTTCAGAGTGGGGTGCCTGAAAGTGCTCCTGCACACTCAGCATCTGCTGCATCACATCTTAACGCTGAGTAATGACACCCAGAGCACACAGAACAAACAGTCATCTCTTGTTTCTGAGAAGAAAGTTGTACTTCTGGTACCTATCACCTAGCCTTTACGTAAATAAACACATTGCCTTAGTTAACAAACCTCAATTATCAGCATCAAATTGTAGAGGAACAAACAAGGGGAGAAAGAAGTTTGTCACCTCTGCAAAACTAAATCATCTCAGAATCAGTTTCTAAAAAGAGAGAATAGAGATTTCTTTGCACAAATGTCAGTCCCACAAACTTGCTGTTTGATCACTCTGAAAACAGTCACAACAACAGACCAGAGGCACAGTTTTAAGCACTTGATTATAGCCTGTAACACCAGATAGTACTGGCAACCAGGGTTTTACAAATTTCCTAGTCTAGGGAGAAAGATGTGCTAGACAGTGTTGGTAGCTTAGGTTCTGGATTTTTTAAAAAGCAATTATCCTGTGGCTGTTCTAGGATAATGAGGATGCAGAGAGTTTGATATCTGTCCTGTGATCATTTTTGAGTTAGAGCTGAGTTCGGGAAGCATCTCTTGAACCTCCTTTATTCCAGGACTAGAGTATGTAAGCAATAAAACAAAATTGCACTTGGAATATACCTGAATACATTGCTGATTTTTCTTCCTCTGGGGCATTAGCATAGCTGGCCTGAATATCTGCAACTGAATATTAAAAGCTTAACAGTAGTGGGAAAACAAGACACACTTGTCAAGAGGAGGTGACCCATCCATCCAGCGATCTAAAATATTAATCCCTTTGCTCAAAATTAGTTTAAGAGCTTTCATTAACTGAATCCAATCTGTTTTCAGAAACTCCTTTATAAAAAACTCCATTGTAAAAAAATCATCCACTCCTAGGTATGCCTGCCAGTTGTGGAGAAGGCTTCTATTTCAAATGAAAGGGGACCAAATTCCATAGCAATAGGTCCATAGACATTTGTTCCATAGGAAACAGAGTTCTCTTTCAGATGACATGTTATGAATTTGAAACAGCAGCTAGAAGGTAATGTTCTAAAATAAGCAGGCTTCCAGACAGTATTTTTCTGAACATTGTTCTTTTGCACTGAGTAACCTGTAGGCCAATATAGATTACACAGGTTATGAGATACTGTTACCAGACAAGGGAGGCTATTAACAATTTGTAAGAGGTATGAGGCAAATGGAGCAGGAGATTGCAAGTACTGATCTATCTAAATTTTCTTATTTAAAACTCCAGGTGTTACAGATGAATTTGCAAAATGTTATCATTTTCACTGGAACAAATGTAACTGTTTTTGCATTATGTTTCTGATACTTTTAAGCAGCCTGTCCTGAGGCCATAATTGTGTGGACTTGACTTCATGTTTTAGGCTGAGGAATTACTGCAGAATAATATTTTGGCTTTAGCCCTTAAAATTACAAGTCAGTTGTTCCCAGTCAGGTGTTGTGTTGGCGTTTGGCACTAGCAGTGATGTTCCATGGTGCTATCTTACACATCACAGTGGCAGGTATTATGTACAACTGACTTTTGTTGGAAGTTCACTGTGAATCTTACAACACTAGAAGAAGTTCTAAATGTTTTTAGGATATTGCTGATGGTATGACAAGTTTGGGTGGGCAACACTAACAATCTTCACAGCGAAGAAAATTGGCTCCCACTGACATTTCTCTTGGCAGACAGTGAGAAGAGTTTATTATTGACTATTTCTCCAGTCACAAAGTTACTCTGTGCTTAAAGAAGAATAAAGTAAGAAAAGTCCTTTAAATTCAGGGGGTTTTGTTGCTTGCAGAACTGCCCTGAGATACAATGCTGAGAACAAAGGGAGTTCTACATCTGCTGCACGGTGTGTTGAGGGGCTCAGCTTCCCCCAGGCTCACCTTGTGTAGGTGCTCACAGCAGGCAAGGCACCACTGGGAGAGCTGTCACTCTCAGGGCAGGAATACATGATCATATGACACATGGCATGACCATGTTCATCCAGTCAGGATATTACTTAAGTGAAGAAAGTACTGATATATAACTTTAGATAAGGGATAGCTAGTAACATAGTCTGCTTCACACACTGAGAATTGTAAAAATCTTCCAATAAAGGAAGGTGAAAGACTTTTCATAGACTTGTTGAATCACAGAACCATAGAATGGTTTGGGTTGGAAGGGACATTAAAGCTTATCTAGTTTCAACATCCCTGCCATGTGCCAGAGAACCTTCCACTAGACCAGGTTACTCAGAGCTCCATTCAGCCTGTCTTGAAGAGCTCCAGTGGGGAGGACTCCCCAGTCTCTCTGGACAACCTGTTCCTGCCTCACCACCTTCATAGTAAAGAATTTCTTTCTAATATCTAATCTAAACTACCCTCCTTCAGTTTACAACCAATCCCCCCTGTCCTATCACTACAGACCCTTGTGAAAAGCCCCTCTCCAGCCTCCTTGTAAGCCTCTTTAGGTACTGGAAAGCATTATAAGATGCCAAAGCCTTCTCTCCTCCAGGCTGAACAGCCCCAACTCTCTCAGCCTGTCTTCATAGGAGAGGTGTTTCAGGCCTGTGATCAGCTTAGTGACTCTGCTCTGGCCTTGTTCCAACAAGTTTTCTTTCACTCTGCTGTTGCCTCCAATGGTGTCTCTGAATTGCTCACAGGTGTAGTTTGCTGCTCCAGCTGGTCACCAGCTCTCCACATCTTTCACTTTGGCCAGAAGCATTGGCCAAACCCACTGGAGTGACTCCCACTACTGGGTTCCTCCTGGACTGCTGCAGCTGGCACAAACACATTCACAGACACAGGCAGATGAGCACCAAGTGATAGCTGTAGCTGATTAAGTTTTGATCACACAATAACCATGTATTTCCTGCTGTTTCCCTGCTTGAGGTTAATGCTTCAGTAACAGAGCTGCCATACTCAGTGTGGGGCTCTTTGGGAGAGTTCACACCTGGCATGTATTTCCATGGTATAGATAAATATTCCCACATATCCCGTAGCCTCACACCTGGGAAACCATTTTGTCTTTTCCCTACTGGGCTCTTGCTAGAGGAGGTTTGTACTGGAATCTCCGTCATCAGCTTTTGAGTTTACATAATTTTCTTTGAGGCCCTGAAGGCATTTAAGGAAGGGGTTTTCTATTTGTTGTCTTCCTCCAGAAGTGAGTAATTACTCTATATAGTGCAGATTTGCTGATATTCTACTCAGCTTTGGCAGGTTTGCCTCTGCAGCTGTTTTCCATTAAAGCAGAAAACACTCCTCAGCTAAGCTCCCAACATGTAACTGACCTCCTAAGGCTCATCTGATGAGAAGCAGCAGTGTCATTTATCAGAAAGTGTCAGAGCATTTTAGAGTTATTTTTCATAAGTTTACAAAGAAACCCCAGCCAAATCAGTCAGAGGAGAGATGGTAGAACTGAGTCCTTCTTGAAGCGCTCTTTAGTGTAGGCCCACAGATTTCCATAAAATCCCACAACAAATTCCAGTCTTGTTCCAAGTTATGCTTCCACCACTGATTTTCTATGCCAACGGGGTTCTTATTAAAATTGAGGAAGAGAAGGTGGTTGGGAGGGGAAGGAGATAATATGGCATGTAAGAGCAGATTTTAGCATGACTGGCTCCACTTTCAAACCTGTATACATAATTTGTCCTGTTAATTGCAAATTGGCAATGTTGGCACACTGGAATGTCTTTTTCCCTGTGAGTCACACTGCACAAGCAATACCTGCAATTTAGACTGCACATGAAATCACATACCCATAGCTTTTGATATTTGTCATCCAAGAGCTACATAAAATAAGGAAAATCTGTAATTACAGCTAATTCTTTGTAAGAAACTTTTATATCTCTCTGCCTTGTATACAATGAACAGCCAACAGGCTACACAAATGAACCAACAATGTGAAGTTAATGACACATAAATTGTGGTAGCCAGAGCCCTCCATACCTCAAAAATGAAGAGAAAGAGGAGCCTCAGCATTTGACAAGGCCATTTTTGTACTTCGTGCTGAACACTGTTCCTGCATAGATTTACACTGACAGCAAGGTATCTTGTATGTCTAGTTAAAACAAAATACTTTATATAAATGGAAAACATCATTTCTAAACTAGAAGGGGAGAAAAGTACAAATGAATTCTGGTTCCTGATATGGAATCATAGAATCATGGAATCATAGAAACATGGAATCATGAAATCATGGAATCACAGAATCATAGAATGGTTTGTGTTGGGAGGGACCTTAAAATCATTCTGTTCCAACGCTGTGCCATGGGCAGGGACACCTTCTGCTGGATCAGGTTGCTCAGAGCTCCATCCAGCCTGGCCTTGAGCCCTTCCAGGGATGGAAAGTGATACAATCTGACCATATAAATACAGCAATGAATGATACAGCCATGTAGACATGGCATGTAGCTATGACAGTGAGCCTTACAAAGCACTGCTTTATACAGCTCTGCTTCACTGGGAATGCAGTCAGTTTTCCCTGTCACCAGGTGTGCCGTCCTGCCTCAGCCTGAGCAACGCAGGCCCCATGCCCCCACTACCCTTCACAGCACTCACCAGCACCCAGCCACATCTAACCACCATAATTAGGCCGCTTTAAACAAGAAGTCAATTACAGCTTCTCCCTTGCCCCTCTCCTTGACTGTGCATGGTACCATTTTCTTCAGACAGATCCCATCTAAGAGTTGTATTCTGTGTTTCAGGCCCTGCAAGGAGGGGAGGGCTGGGGACAGTAGGACTCAGTTCAGTGGCCCCTTCCACAGGGGCTGGACTTGCTGCCACTGCCTGGCTGGGGGGGAAGGTGAGGTCCTACCTGACCTTGGCAACGTTTTTCTGAAAATCAGTGTTACAGCTGGACAAAGACCCTTCTGGGCTGGTAGTGGAAGGTTCTGTTGGATGCCAGGCAGGTCCCGGGCAGCCGGGTGAGACCATTTTATAATCTGTGGGGGGTAAAAGCAAACCAGAACGATTTCTAGAATGAGCAATTCCCTTTTTATTTCCTTCCCATGGTGACATGGTGGGCCAAAGGTTCCACATGGGCCCTTATTACAACCTAATACAAACAGAAAGCAGTTGCAGGAGCTTTTCAGTGCCCTGCTGACTTGTGATTTGCTGCCTTCTGTCATCTCAAGCAGCGTGGAGCCAAAGGAGTGATCACAGCCTCCTGGCACAGCATGGGCCTCTGCCCTGTGCTCTCCCAGCAGCAACTCTGAAAACAGATAGCAGGAGAGGAGCCCTTTTAATTACATTTCAACACCACGGGGTGGCCATAAGCTTCTGTTTTGTCTGACTGTAGCCACCTGGGTCCATCCACATTTGGAATCTGTCTGATACATGGTTTCCCCAGCAGGGTATTAGTAAAGTATCAATGGTGGTGGTGGTGGTTGATCAACAAAGGGGAACAACTCAAAGTAATGCACAAAAAGCAAAGGACTTCTTAAGAAATTGCTGCCAGAGTAAAAAGCTATCTGGTGGCTCCTCAGACAGTGTTTAGCATTTTATGTCCCGTTAGAGGCCTCCTTGCCAGGCCAGTCAGAAAAATGAGAAAAGTCAGTTAATTCCTTTTTTTCTGAAGACCACACATCTGACATGTATATCCCTAATCTGGGGCTTTTCAAATCCTGCAAAGTTTGTCACTACTTTCCTGAAGTGGGCAAATGTTTTATTTCTGTGCAGTGTTCCCAATCAGTATATCTGAAATATACATCTTCATTTGTGTACATTTCTGAGAAGGATATTGTTGAGTTTTTCAAAAGATCTATACTTATAAATATTTCCTTTCAGTGTTTATGACAGGTAAATAAGTCAACATGACAATATAAATTATCTCAAAGCTATTCTATTCTGCCAGATATAATATTCTAAGATTCCATGGGATCCTTCAAACTGTGATTGGTACTTGTACCTTCAGGGTTCACAAAGTTCAGGATTCATTAAATCTGTGTAAACTGGGGGAAACTACAACTCTGCTTAGAATAGATGTGGCTCTGCTCCTGATTTTGGTGCTTCAGGTGTCATCCTTATGAGTTTTCGTGAAAGCTTCTCCTTGCATGGGTCTAGTAGCCAGATAAGCCCAGAAAGGTTCTGGTTCCTAGCACACCTACTCCAGCTCTGTGCTTCATGTAATTACTTAAGCTAATGCTTTCCAGCCAGAAGTGTTCATAGGAAGCATTTGTAAAAAGCAGAACTCATTCTGATACAAAATACAATACCTGGGCAGAGATACACACAGCTTGGCTCCCTCCACAGTCTGTGGAGAGCAAGAGGTGCCTATTTTCTCTCTGTTGATTGTTAAAAGAAACTAACATGACTATCACAGATGCAGGCACCTGTGCTTGCTAAGATCAAAAGCTGAGTTTGTCACCTCTCATGTGAAATATGTTGCAGCAGTTCTCAAGTTCCCAGTTACTGCCTGCAAACCAATAGCAAGGAAATATGAAACATCAAAAAATGTTCAAACTAACCCAACCACAGTGAAGTCAAAGGCAGGGACAGGTGAGGGTCAGCAGTGGCTAGGTGTTTTAAAAGTTCCTAGACTGCTACTCAAAAAGATTCTAGGATAGTAATCATCGATGTTATATTGCAATATTGTACATGTTAGCAGGAAACAGTGAAGCAGAAAATGGCTTTGTGGGACAACTGGTGTATTAATTTCTGATCTTGTGGTTTTGCCTGTATAACACAGGAACTGAGAGCACTGCGTTCTATTACAACAGGCCATGCACCACAGAATAATAGAGCTCTTTTTGATGGAAACCCAGTGTCAAGAAACCCTGTAATCAGAGATGGCCTTAATACGCTTTGGCTATTTAAGTTCCCATTCCCTGCACAGTGAATATTATAGAAGGCTGTTCCTGTATTTCAAGCTCAGTTTCTTGGCAGTGAGGACAGAGCTGGATGTTGCACTGCACCACTGGATTATTACAAAATAAAAGAAAAAAATAGTTACAATACTTCATTGTCCATGCTTTCATGCTTCTGTGGTTTTTTACATAATCAGTGGTAGTTAGACAAAGCTCCCAAAGATTAGTGGTCTTGTTTTGATGTATTTAATATTATTTTCGTGGTGCTGTGTAGTGATATCCAGCTATTTCCCATTTTGCTTCTGACCCAGGTGTTGCCTAACCTTTTAAATTGTATCCAATGTATATGCTGCTTATCCCGATGTTGACTGGGATGTCAAGAGGGTTGGAATGAGATGATCTTTAAGGTCTCTTCCAGCCCAAGCCATTTTATGAGCCTGTGTCCAAGGGAATTTGTGAGACCCAGCCAGAGCAGTGGCTACTAATGTGAGTCCACCATAAATCTGAATTGTAACTAACTCATGAGCTTACAAATATACCATTTCACTCAGCCCTTTGTCAAAGCACTCTACTGTCCACTAAAGCAGGGCATCACAGTAGCTTAGTTAAATGCAGCATGAGCTCATTCTTCTTTTCCCTCTCTGTCCCTTGCTAATGCTGGTTCCCCTCTGTGCTTCTTTTTGTGGGAGGATCATCTCACAGACATCAATAAAACATTGATTAAAGTAGCTGTGACAGTGAGGAAGGTATATTGCCCACAGCCTTAAAGTGACACAACTGAGACATAAGGTTTGCAGGCACTAGGAATAAGTTCATTCCTTGAGATGGAGAAAGCACCTAAATTTCCCGGCTTTTATTTCTGTAACTTACTACAACTATTGTTTTATTCATATTCTCATTGCAAAATTGGAGTAGACTCATCAGGAACCTAAAGGAATGGTAGGTTCCTTCATCCCATTGGTGCCATGCATTGGAGTATCTGCTCTGTTACAGAAGGGAGAAGGTTGTGGGCAGCTCCTCTGCTCCTCCCTCAGTTGCTGTTCTTGCACCCACGTATGGTCTGCAAAGATGCTTTAGCTCTGAACTGCAAAGCGCTGGCAGAATCAAAAGTTTTCCCTGTTTAGAAGTAATGTTCCATTTACACAGAAAGTTCTGTGAGTAGGAACAAATTGTGTGGGCTGGTTATTTGTGTTTTCTGTTGCTGAGAGACTGAGAATTGCAGACATGTTCATTGGTAAGACAAAGGCCCTTAGTCATGCATCTGCTACTGAAAACGCAACTCTGCTCTGTAGTCGTCATGACAACGCTGGTTATATAAAGAGACATATCAGAAGAAAGATCATTTGCTCTGTGCCCTATATTTCAGTGTAACAACACATCCTCTCTACAATAGATCTCTTTTGTTAGAGACAAAAACTGATATTTCTGGCAAGATAAGAAATGCTTCAGAAACCTGCCTGATAACACAAAAGTTTATGGTGCAAATATGGCTTACAAACAAATGAAAAGCCTCAGATGAAGACTATTTCCATAATTTGAAGATCATTGGGACCAAGTTCCACTGAATGTGGAGGTGATTCAAAATGTTCTAATAAATTTCAATTGCAAAGATGTTATTTTTGTGAATAAAGATACTGACTTAGTAGCATCACAGGATTTAATAAAGTGAAGGGAAAGTGTTCGTCTCAAAATGCCTATAAAACTACATCACCTTAGAAGTTTCAGCACAATCATGTGCCTGGTCTGAAGCTGAGAAACACAGACCATATCTACTGCTCAGCTAAAGACAGAAAGAAAATCAACCTGTGACTCTGCAACCTACTCACCTTGCTGAAAGCTAAAACTGGCAGGACAGTTTCATGGCAGTGTCTGATCTTGTGGTATTATGTTAAATGGCATTTTCAAAGCAAAAAGGCCTAGGGAAAAAACAGTAAGCTACCCCACTAATTTCAGAAATCTCTCTTCTTCCTAGAATTATTTCTTCATTATTGAAGAAGTGTTTGCAGTCCTCAGAGAGGCCAACAGTGATGTGACATGATGTGATGTGAGGAACTGTAAATCTGCAAGTCCCATGTGAACCAACAGAACTGCAAGTTAATTTTGAGAACTAAAGGTCCATGCAAAAATGTAGTCATGCAGCTTTGAAAAAGTCTTTTTAGGTATGCACTCTTCTTCTGCAGTTAATCTAGCCAAGTTGTGTAGCAAACAGCATTTCACTAAATTTTCCATCAGCAACAATGCCTCTAACAGTTGAATTTGTGTAAGTTCTGTGGTCTCACTTGTAAGGTATCTGGGACTCCAGGGTGTTGTGAATGAAACCCATATACCCAGATGCAGCTACTATTGAGAGGAGTCATTTCACCCATCAGCAGAAGTAGATTGCTCCTTTGAAGTCCATTTTTTTATGTAACAGCTGAGTTCTATCCAAGATCTCTGGCCATATGAAGGATTTAGGCATCCTATTCCAGTCCTGAATTTCCATCTCTTGCTCCATGTTGCTATTTTGCCATATGTGCTGTCCTCCCAGAAATCTCATATCTGTGCCCTTTTCAAACCACACAGTGCCCAATTAGTCCCTCTATGTGGTTCTCTCCATGGTGACCACCTGGTATGCCCTTTTCTCCACTATTTATTCCTGAAAGTCTGGCAGAACAGAAAGCAGAAGGCAGAACAGGATGATTCCCTGTAAAATGATGAAATAGGACTGCAGTGCACTGCCTTTATAGAAAGAAAATGGAGGAGTAATAAATGGGTTTGGAACAGAAGTAAATACATGATTCCCTTCAACTTGACTGAATCAATTCAACTCTTAAAAGAGAAACCCCCAGCAGGTTTCATAAAGCAAATTATTAGAGACTCGGTAGAACAAATTGTGTGTTTGAAGAGTGAACTTCATGAACTCACCTCTCTGTCACGTGTGCTGTGTTCAGCAAACAAAGGGAGATTTCACTGCTAAAGCTTTAATGTACACAGCAATAAGATCTCTATATTAGAGACATATTTAGAAGCTGATGGACTGAAGTGACTCCAGTGTTTTTTCTCTTAGTTATTACCTACGTGTAATAACTCTTCTTGTCATATTAAAGCACTTCATGGAAATGCAAGCCATTAACTGCACAGCATTCCTGTGGAAACTGGCAGGATTAGCTGCTCCCAATCTGGTATGTATGAAAAATTAAGTACAAAGAGTAAATGCCCCTTCCAACAGCTCCTTTGAAATTCAGGTGCTCATAAGGAATAAGAAATTAGAAAACTAAATATGGTCTGGGCCTGAGAGTCTCTTCCAGTGTTATAAAATAAGCCTTTAGGAGGTCCAGAAACCAATTTGAGGAATCTTAAGAACTGTCTGTGTTCTTAACCAAAATCTTTCCTTTTCTAAAGAAACCCATACCTCTAAGGATTTCTTAGTAATTGCTCTTCTCCTTTTATAGTTTCTAACTCATATCATACACTTCTCTGACAGTATTTCCCACTTTCTATCCTGCAGGAATGGAAATAGAGATAAAATAGCTTATGTTTCTGCTGTGATGAGGGAGAAGGCTGTTGGAAGATTTCCTGCCTATCACCTGTGTGAGGAGTCCTCTCCACTTTGAAAACCACAGGCTAAGATTTTAAAAAGTCACGAAATGTTTAACCACGCGGTGAGGATTGCCAGAAGCATTTCACAGAGTTCTCACCACAAGGATTTTAACTGTTCACCAGAGAGAACCACCAGAAAAGTCTGTGGAGCGATGTTAGTAACTAACTTCCCCTCTCATTCACCTTCAGTATGACCCTCTGTATTATCATGAACAGTGCCCTCAGTTTCATGTTATAAAGCATGCAAGANAAAAAATCATCATGGCATCAAAAGTATGTCTTAATCTAGCAAGAAGTGTGGATCTTAATGTCTTCATTCACCTATGGGTATCAATCTGACATAGCTCTTCGTTTAGAATTATTTTAAAAAAGAATGGAAGAATGGGAAATAACTGTTTCATGCTGAAGTTAATGTATTTTGTCTCTCTTGAACAAAAATAAGACTTAACTAGAATACACTTGAGAAATATTACAGTCATAAATGTAAACTTAATTTTCAAGATAGGCAGAGTTAGATATTAGGAAAAGAAAAAAGCAACTCTTATCAGAATGTCCTAAAGATATGAAAAAAAACCCCAGACTTTCTGGGAAAAAGTTATATCCTGAATTCAAATGTGCTTTGTTCTCATTACATGGAACCTTTCATCTTCTATTAGACTTCTGCAAAGTGAAAGAAGAGGTTGAATGAACCTTTTAAATCAAAGTGGTAACCTTTTACATACATTCAGAATAGCTGTGAACACCTGCTAAATTACTGCAGACACTGCTTTATTATTGCCACTAAGAAAATCAGAGCAGTTCACCACATACGCAAATCAATTCAGCAATTATATTAGAAAATGCAATCCTGTTGTTTTCATAAATTTCCATGCATATTAAAGCATCATTTTCATTGCTTTCTAGACATTTCCAGGAAACATAAAAATGAGAGAGAACTCATGCAGGTAGCCTTTTTCTCATTGTTCTTGAAGTGAATCACAGTACAACTTAGTGAGTTAAACAATAAAGGAAATAAAAGAAGTACTGGAGTGCTGTGGAAGTCATTGCAGGTCATGTCTGAGCTAGCAGCCTTTGTATGCACATCTCAGTTTGTGATTTACTTCTGCACTGTACATTGCTAAATCTCTTTTAGATGACCAGGTTTTTTCTGTGGTGACCTTAAGTGCACACGCTGTCTCTGTGCCCATTGCCTCGCAAATCCCCATGGCTTACCAGGGTACAAGGGGCTGTAGTAGTCATGACCATGTCAGCATCCAGCAGCTCTACTGACCACTGCCACTGCTGTTGCTAGTGACTGGATGAAACCTGCCTCAGGGTCTCCACACACACGATGACAGCACTGCGTGGTGCAGGACTGCTCACGTGGGGACTGCTGAGATACAGAACAAAATTGGTGTCTGTCCTGCCCTTCCCTAGATGTGCTACCCCTCACAGATTGTTACCATCTGTTGATTTAATAAGCATATTTTCTTTCATCTTTCAGGCCATTAGTCAAAATATTAAAAAGTACCAGGTCCAAAACAAGATACGCCACTGCTGCCCCGTATATGATATTGTACCACTGAGGTTTAGTCTGTAAATAGAGTTTTGTACATATTCCACAGATGTTTCTTCCAAGCCATGGCTCTCTAGAGTCCTTCTGAGAAGGATCTCCATCTGAGATGCTTGCCTTCAGTCTACAGGAGCTGTATATTCAAAGTCACAGGACACAGGATTTACTTGCCTTAATGTTGCTGTAGTGATACGTGTCCTACCTGTGTCCTATCCCTCAGTGTAGTTTACAAGCCCTTCCAAAGCACAAGCCTGACCTTCTGTCCTCTTCCATGGATTTCAAATATTTCCTGAAATTCCAGAGTAGATTTTTTTATTATTATTATTGAATTTTTTGCTATTTAATGCCTATTCTGTACAGGCCTTGGAAACTCCTGCTTTTCTAACTCCATATGCAGTGGAGGTCTGTTTCCATAAAGCTGTGTGTACATTAAAATTAATCCATGGTGCAAGGACATGTCCAGGGCTCATCCAGATCCCATCTATCTTTATTTTCCAACCCTCTCCTCTTTGCACCTGTATTTCCAGGAAAAAGTAGCCCTGGCAAACAGGGCAGAAGAGTGTTAAAATGAGTTCTACCAGTTCCTTGTCCTGGAAAATCAGAAGACTAGGATCCTATAGGACTTCCTGAGTCTAGATGCAATCTCTGAGTATATACCATGGATTAAACCCTATTGTGCCAATTCTGCACAAACACACGATAAAAATAGAATCTCTTCCACAGCTATGTCTAAAGTCTTCCATTACTGTATTTTGTAACATGCTAGTAGGAGAGAAGTCTTTATGTCTATAGCCTGCTTTTCATGCTGCAATTAATTCACAGCTTCTGCTTCAATGTTTTTTTTGTGCTATTGGATTTTTTTTCAGCTCAGAGCTTGTAACTTGAGTCCTAGTGCCAAATATCTTTCTGAAAGCACATCATCTGTAAGACAACTGACAGACATCCCTCAGGTTGAAAACTGCCACAAGTGGTCTGATCGGTTCCAAACATTTTCCTGCAAGTCATTTATTTCAGATAATTCCCTTTTCATCTCTTATAAAGCAGGGACAGTCTGCATTTAAGGGTCAGCCAAAATAATGTTAAATTGGTTTTTTCAGCATTTATTGATGTGTAATGTAGCAGACAAATGACTGCATTAGTCTCTGCTGGAAGTGAATGCCCTTGAAATACTTATGCAGATGCACATAAGGATCCTAAAACCAAGTCAACAGTGATGCTGCAAGGACATCCTGGTACAGCCACAGAAGGGAGGGCACTGAATAGATAAAAACAAATATGAAAAGGGAATTAAACCTCAGCATGACCAATGAGAGTTTCTGTACTAATCATAGCAAATACTGAGCTTGCTGACAGAGACCTGTTGGGTTTGGGTTTTGTTCTTGCTGCTGTTTCTTGTTTGTTTGGGGTTTTTTTTCCTGAAATATTTGTGAATTGAAACTTCTTTGCTGCGTGGAAGGAGATTAGGTGCAGCTTCTACGAGGAAGGTCCCAGAGTCCAGGCTTGGTTCCCCACTCTGGTGGACAAGGCTGGACACACTGAGACCCGCTGTAAGATCTTTACTGCACAACCAGGACTTTGCCTCAAGCTGAGATGAGGGTATCACACAGAAGTTAGAAAGCCCATGTTCAAAGACTCTCAATTTATCTCTCAGTTCTTCTACCGTATCTGCCCTAAGTTTCAAAGAGAGTTTTGTGTACTCAGACCCAACAGAAGACTAACCATAGCCTGATATTTATGATGCCTATAAGAGTTCTGGGACTCCCCTAAACCCATGCCCCACTTTCTGATACCATTGTGGTATTATTTCTGACAACATTATGATACTATATTCATTTTTCTTACTAAAAATAAGCATATTTGTTATGCTGTGAGGAAATAGATGACATATTGAAAGACAATTAGCAGATCTATGCTTCCAGACAACTTGCTTTCATTTTAGATATGTGGAAAAAAAGAATCAAAAATGAAAACAAAATTTTTCTCTTGCCTGTCATATGGTACCATACTGAGATTAGCCCCCCAGGCCAACTGCCTTGTGGAAGAATGGCACAAAACTGCCTGAAGATCTAAGCTGTTAGCACATGTGAATGTATATTGCATTAAACTCTCCAGCTACAGAGAAAGCATCCAGCAGAGCAAAGTCCCAAACC
>VZTH01006880.1:0-68407 GCA_013397815.1 Aleadryas rufinucha | reverse complement strand
TTTTTTTTCCTTTTTAAAGCAACCAGCAAGTGAAGCATTTTTTTAGTTGACTGGCAAAAAGACCTGGCATTTGCACAAAAGCTGCAAATGGAAAAGAGCCATCCCCTCCTCCCACCCACTGCATCCCAGCCCAGAAAAATCCCAAACTGTTGGCGGAAGAAATAAAAAAAAAACACAACAGGGGTGGAGGAGAGGAAGGGGAGGGGGAACAGGTTGGAAAATACCAGGTTTGAGTTAACATTTCCTTGACTTTACACAATGCTTGTGCAAAAAGAAAACCCCCCCCCCAAACAAACAAAAAACCCAAACCCAGAAACATGCTGGAAATAATGAAAACAAATGGAAAGTAATATATAAAATTAAAAATATAAATAGGATGTCTGGCTGACTGGTAGAAGAATAGGTCATTTAGGTTACAAAAAGGAATATACATTCAAGAGGCTCTGAACCCAGTGGGGTAACTGATGTTAAACTTGTGTTAATAGTTAGGCTAGAATTCTCAAGTTTGTCTTTAAAATCTTCACAACACAAGCAAGCTATTTTTAAAAAATATACACTATACACACCTCACACAGCTTCTCCTATCCGTATTACACACGTTACGCTACCCTCCCATCCACTACACCGAGGGGGGGGTCCCACGGCCAAGGGGCCCGGGGTGTCCCCCCATCCCGTCCCGACCCCCCGGCCCCGCGGTGGCGGTGGGGCAGCGATGGCTGCGGGGCCGGGCAGGTCGCTTGGCCCCTCCACGTCTTACCACAACCTTCTCAAAGCATTTACAAGTCACCAAAGGGCTGTAGCCTTTTATGTTATACACACTTCACTTTGCAACGTTAATTATTTACATCAGGGCTGCCCCCCCATCTTTTAGCTGTTTCTAGGCAGGTAAAAAAAAAATGTTCCTGTTCCAAGCAAGCAGGGGGAAGAGCTGCGGGGGGTTAGGAGGGAAGAAAAGCTGAAGAAAGGAAGCGGGTGGTTTGCTTGCCAGAAGCCAAACCCGTACGCGCACGTCTGCCTCTCCTTCTCTGATCCTTGAATCCTTACAAGCTCCCATTCCCTACAACCTCCAGGACAACCAGACCCGGAGAGCACGGCCTCACCGGCACTCAAACTCCTCTGCTCGCAGCTTCCCGGGATGCTCAGTACAGCTATTGACTCACAGGCTTGCCTCTGCCACAGGACACGGAGCACAGATCCTGACCATTCCTAGGAGCCCACCCCTCACTCAGCAGCAGGTCTCGCAGGGCAAGCCAGCTGCAGTGGGGCAGGGACACCGGGACCCCCACAAGCCACCACACTGCGCCCCCAAACTCGCTCTTGGCAGCTGCCACCAGCCACAGTCGGGCTCTGCCGGAGCCGTGCAGAGGCAGCGGCCGCTGACTTCAGCTCGTCAACAACCCTGCACTGATTTCTGCACTCTGCTGAGCTCAGAGTTGCCATAGAAATGTGTGATCCTGGCACTAAAAGCAGGCAACGATCTCAAATCAAAGTCTTTTTTTGTTTTGTTTTTTTTCCTCCAGTAGATTTAGATGAACTCGAGTTTAAGACAAAAGCAGTTGGAAGGGGAAAAACAGATCATTTCTAAAGAGATTGAAAAACATAGTCACAAGCCAGTATTAAACTGCAGCAAAGAACCTGAACCCGGTTCCCGTTGAGTTCAGCTCGAGAGCAAGCTCGAAGCCACCGCTCTGTCCCTCGCACTGCCCTCCGTGCGGCACACGACGCCCAAGGGAAGGAGATTCCACACAGCCACCAGGGAAAACCCAGCCGGAGGCTGGAAGCCGAAAGCCCCGGGCGAGCGGCTGTTGGCCTCCCCAGCTCGCAATATTTAAGCACAAATTCCTTACAGCATCACTGGACAAGTCTCGGGGATTAGGTGCATGCTGAACTACGACTGGCAATTACAGTAGCTTTTTGCTAGCTGGCACATACTGTATCTATAAATTTTAGTACAAAAACTTAAAAAATACAGAAACTAGGTCAATTTGTTAACTACATATTTACAGATAATTACAATTCTTTTCACTGACAATAATTAAACTAATTGTCGGTGAAAATTCAAACTGTGCATGTTCTGAGGTACCCGTCCTCAAGGGTGGGGAGCGGGGCAGGGGGCCGGAGGGGCAAGGTGGGGGGAATTTTCCCCCTGGGTTTGTTCACATCCGTGGGGGCAATGCTCGGCCCTCCTGGTTCCTGGTCTCACTGTGTGCACTCAGAGAAAGCAAGGAGAGCGGGAGCTGATATTGGGGTCTATTTTCCCTAGGACATGGCTTTAGGATGTTTTGAGGATGCCAGGCAGGTGCAGAGCCAATGGTCATGTACCAAACTGCCTTCTCCCCCCCAGGGAGCCTTCAGGTGAAGTGCAAGTATCGAGACCCACAGCTCAGTGGTTAAGGTGCTTGTTTGCCGGCAAATCCGATTTACTAAGTCCCTCTCTAGCTGACAAAGGGCTCTCCTTCCCCCGGAGAAGGGGGCAGGGATGCAGCAGGCAGCATCACGGCCCCAGTTGGCTGAACCTCATTGCGCAACAGGAACCCGGGTTATCTGTCGCCACCGCTCCCTGGTGGGGTGATGTTTACTAAAACCACTAGATCTATCAGGTTTTCTTATTTTCTGGCTGTAAACAGCAACCCCCAACCCTCTAAAGCGCCTCACGTGTATTTCTCAAAAGACTCCGGCTCAATCAATTCGTAAAAGTGCAAACTCAAACAACCACAGCAGAGGGACAGTGACCAGCATCCCTGCCTGGGTATCCACTGCTCCTCTGTCCTTGGCACGTGGCTCTGGGCTCACTGTGGGCCAGCACTGGGGTGGGAACATCCCACAGGCAGGAGCACAGCTAAAAACAACTCTACTCCTTGGGAAAGGGTAAGAACGACCCAACCAAGCTTGAGTCTCTCCTAAAAAACTTGCAAGAGACCTTCCATAGGGGACAGGGGGAAAATTGCCTCCAAATTCTCCGGTAGCACAAAGAGAGCTCAGGGTTGGCATTCTGCTGAGCTGGCAGGCGTCCTTGGGGAAAACGCGTGACCTGACACAGGCAAGAACCGCTTATCCCCTGAACTGACAAATGCCTCCCTAAGATGGGGTCTGTAGAGGACAAAGGAGAAGGTGAGAAGGGTCTTCACAGCTTGAGGAGCTGGTGGTGTCCAGCATGGCACTCGCCCCTCTACTATGAGAAAGACCAGGGCAAAATTTACTAGAACTGCAGAGCAAGCACCCAGGAGAGGAACGAGGCCATCCACTGCTGGCTGGACTCGAGTGACGAAGCACACAGGCCTAAGAAGAATAAAGAATAGACCAAGAGCATCTCTGTGTGTATATATGTATGTATAGACCGTACACACACATGTACTTTAAATCTTCCAATTTAGCTTCTCTTTTGCCCCTCCACACAACCTAAGAACCTCCAGGTATCAGACAGACGCCAAGACAGTCAGTGTTCAGAACTAGCGGTGGCTCCACCTCAGGAATGCCAAAAGCCAGTGCCGGTGCAGCGAGCCAAGACCGTGCCGGGCTTGTGATCTTTCGTGGCGAGACGCAGCTGGGGACTCTGAGCTCAGCCTGCTGAGCACTTCACCGGCCCACTCGCCGCCTCCCCAGCAGATCCCTACGTTGCCTCCACCGCTTGCCTATCGCTAAGCCATCTTGTTTTCTTCCCTGCTGCCTTCTGACTTTCTGGTACCCTCAGGGAGCTCCCTCCTCTCCTTCACAGCACACCCGCAGCAGCTACCTACCCTCTCGTGCCCCAGAAAAAGCAAGCTGCAATTAGCAGGGCTGCACTTCAGCGAGGGTTCAGCCCTAGCACAGCCTGTGCCAAGTCCGTGCCCTCGCCCCGAGAGCCCTGCTGAGGGGTTGCTTTTGCTCACAAACAGGAGCGCTAAAGAACAGCAGAACTGAAGTGCCCTGACAGAAATGCACAGCGTGAGGTGTGTGTGCACCTATACCCACACACACGTACATACAGAGTATATAAATATATACAAATGAGATACCATATATATATCCAGAGAGATGTGCGTATTCAACAGAGTAATGGTAGACAGTGGTACGATAGGATTTATTGCCTCTCAAGAAATGGCACGTAAGCAGGGTCGAGGGGCTGGGAGCCTGGAGACGAGGGGTCCTGGGGGGTTAAACAACAGCACGGCCCCAGGATCGCTCAGGCTGCACCCCCGTGCAGGTCACAGAGAGTGTGCAGCGCACGTTCTTCCGGCGCGGGAGGGCTGGGTGGGACACAGAGCGATGCCAGCCTGGCCCCAAGCCAGGCAAGTAATGGCTGCAGGGAATTTTTTCTGTGGAAAGTTTGGTATCACACCACGTATTTAGTTGTTCAACCTCTTTGAAGCTCACAGGCTTGGAGGGAATGCAGGTGAAACAGAGCTGTGGCCTCCATTTCAGTGCTGCACCCGAGGAAGAAAGCACATAACGTTCAACATGGAAGGGAGAGGTGGCTGCTGGCTCCCTGGGACCATAGAGAACAAGGAAAATGTGGTCCCTTTCACTGATTTTAAATAAAATCAAAGGAAATTCGAATCAGAAAGAGGTAAAAATGTTGGCTACTCTGTGTTTTCCATCTCTGGGCTAAGCTACACCAGAACTTCAGGTCTTTGCAGAGGGGAGAGAAAAATAACCACAGAAAAGAGATTTCAGGGGTCAAGCTGGTGATTTGAAAACACCGCAATAAAGTTTGCAAAGTAGTCCACACAGAAGAGTTCCCCAGTGTTAAATACGTAAGAGATGCAAGAGAACATCTTTGCTGAGGTACTGGAGTAGTTTCCACAATTTACAGATTACAGTAATTTTAAAACCAAAGTTAGGGCATGACTGCAATGAGCACAAAATGGAGCAATTGGCCTCACTTTTTGAAACACTTTACTTTTAAAAATAAGAGTTTGCAAACTGATTCAGAGAGTGTTTGCATCTCTCTAGTGCACAGTTGTTCATGTATCTCAGAAATAAACCTGAGATACATTAAAATGCTCAGCACCAAGGGCCTCCTCAAATACCTCCAAGGCAGAGCCTGACCCTGAGTTCCTCTGGCTACAGCTGTGTAATGAGGTGCTTCCTCTCGAGATCGGGCAGTTTTGGGACAGCTTTTCTTCCCCCACGTACACACAGGGACACACACATTTAGACCAGTTGATCTGAATCAGTTTTTGCAAACTATTTTAATTAAAATATTAACTTGTTGGAATAGTCCAGGTCTGCACATGATATACATGTAAAAATGGTTACTACACAATTCTTTTTGAATACAAAAAAGCCAATATGGGATAGCCGTCATTTGGATTCAGCATTCAGTCATGCTTGACATTACACAAAGAGATGTGTTGAGAGAATTCTGTTGAAGTAGCTCAATTTAAGCCAGAGACTTTGACCAAATTCAAACCATAACAGAAGCAAAAGAATGAACCCACTGAACTTGCAGGTATAGCCTGTCCCCACTGTAGCTGCTGCTGTTTGGGATAGAGGAGCTGAACTCAAAATGCTGTGTTAGCACCATGCTTTGGGCACACCCTCCAAACTCACATGGTGAACCCCAACACAAATTTGGCCTTTCATTTTGGTTTTATCTCTCCTTCCAAACCTAGGAAAACACAGGTACCTTTCCTAAATGACTTTCGCTGCATTTCAACAACACTGCAATGCAAAAGAATGACCCCAAAACATCCAATTCCACGTAAAAACATAGCAGAGGAAAGGACAGGACAATTCACAGTCACCACTTGCCCCCCGGAGCATCCAGAGGCACCTCCATGGGACCCACACCCCATCCCAGGCTTCTGTCAACTGTTAGTACTACAAAACTCCTTATTAAGGGGCTGCTCAAACGTATTTTGGTGGTTTCCATCTTCAATAAGAGTGATACGCTACGTCAAGATGCTAGAAATCCCAGCTGGATTCACCGGACACTGGCAGAGAGTTAAGGATTGGGAGTGGATGTTAATTTAGCTAACGAAAGAACGCCGCCCTGTCGAGTACTGAACAGCAGCGAGACACTATTTACTATATAAATATGTCACGTGGACAAACACATTCGGAAAACCTCGCTTTTGAGCCCTATAAACATATTAAAGGCAAATCCTAGAGTTAGCAGCTAGTGTTTTCTTCAAGATGATTAGTGTGCAAGGAAAAACATTTACAAAGAACCCTGGCTGGTCAGTCCCCAAGACGGAAATCTTTGCCTCAAACCAAACTTCATCTACCTGCTCTTCCCACAGTCCTGGCTGACCCAGACCATCCTGGCACTGGCACGAGAGCACGGGGGCATCTCTGGTTCCCAGCACTAAGGGATGACGCGATGCCACACAGTCATTCAGTTATGAGACTCCCTTATCACTGTATGGATTTCACAACCTCCTTTGCTTCCTTTCAGTAGTACAGCAGCTCCAATGAGCCCTCTGGAAGTAGTGCCTTCTCACACGGTGTGATACGCTGCCAAAATATCACAGCATCTCAAGGGACCGTAAAAGTTGTGAAGTATTGCAGCAATGAAAGTAATAAAAAAGGAGCCTCACATGCAGCAAGATCTACAGTGGTGATGTGGGTTAGTCATCAGCTGGGATAAAGAGTCATTGGCTCAGCTCCTCCTGGTACACCATGGCAACTAAACATTTCAACAGTTGGCTACACGCTACATGTAAACAGGAAATCGCAACAAGCCAAAAAGGTAATAAATTGGTGGATGTAGTGTAATAATGAAAAATCCGATCAATGGCATTTTGTGACTATGGCATCCTTCAAAACACCTCTGGCATTTGAGACTGATTGGCTGAAAGTCTAAACATTTCTGAATGGAGCAAAAAGGACTACGCTGGGCTCCAAGAATTATTCTGATGCTTAGCTAAAATGAGATGTCACAGTATTAGCTGTACAAGTGCATTACTTACGCTCCTCTGCCCAACCTCATCTGAGCTACCAGCAGCACAGTCAGGGAGTGCCAAAGCAGATAGACAATTTCAAACATTTCTAGCCTGTTCCCTCCAGACAGGTTTACCTACAGAGTTCTCGGGAAGCTGACCAGTGCCTTCTGAGAGAACGTCGCTTCTTACACGACACGGAGCGGGCACTTGGGTAGAAGGGCCCTGTTGAGCCCTGGTGTCTCTTGGCCTCTCTTCTCACTTTCTTCCTCACCTACAACTCTTTGAAAACGCCTCTTGGCAGAGGCAATACCCTAGAAATTTATCCAATTTAATGACAAATAAAAATGGAACAGAAGATCCAGCTGTTCCTCCCCTGGATGTTGGTTTAAAGGCAGCTCGCCTGGTTTTTGCAGGGTGGCAGATCGAAATTTATGGACATGGGAGGAGGTCTCCATTCTCCCTCAGACTTCCTACATGGATGGCATGATGAGGGCAGTCTGAGGCCCTTCTGTCCTGTCAGTGTGATGACCACCAGCCAACTCTTCTGACTAATTGCATATATTTCTCAGACGCCCTCCCAAGACCCCTCCAAAAAGTAAAAAAAAAAAACAAAAACAAAAAACAAAAACCAACAATAAAACAAAAAACCAAAAACCACCCCCCCAAACCCTGCAGCCAAATACTATGACATCCCAGTTAGTAAACACAAAACGTAATGCTTTACAAAATGAATACAATATTCCATGTGCACCCAGCTTCCACACGTCAGCACCGCACTGAGGAGGCTGCTGGGCTGGTGTCTGTAGGCAGTTTCTGTTGGCAGACAGCTCCAGTGGAATTGCCACCCTCAGTTATTGTTTAAGTTATGTATAAGACATGTGTGAACCATTGGATATTTGTGAAGTAACACTTGTGCTCCTGCTCATGCCCTGCTCCGTCCGTCCCCCAGAAGCTGTCCGCCTCAGAGCCTGGGGGCTGTTGCGGACCCCTATAGCACTACTTCGAGGTACCCCCTGCATGGGCCCCGAGGGGTGACCCCATGGCTGGGGTCCACCTTGCATTGGATGGCCCCAAGCTTGCGGTGGGCCACCCATGGGATGACCCCAGTGAGGTCCTGCACCCCCAGTAGGATTGTGGGACCAGCCAGAAGCTCCCGGGTAGCTGTGGCTGAACGCCTCGGGGGAGAGATTAGAAAGAACCATATTACTAAAACCTAGCCTCATGCTTTCTGAGTCAAAGGCTTCGATCTCGCGAGCTTGACGCTCCAGCAGGCTTCGTATCCGCTCGGTGCGTTCGTTCTGCAACGCCAGCATCTCCTCCTCAATCTAGGAAGGAAAAAAAGAGACAGTTTGTAGCAGCAGGACAGGCACAGCCTCTGGAGGACCTGTAACAGCTACTGAGGGACCTTCTCCCTGCGTTTGTGCAGGAAACTGGCTCAAGATCAGATGTCTGTGGACACGCAGCCCGTTCTGAATACAAAAGGGTGAATTTTTTAAGGGTTAAGTCCCACAGACCCGCACAGGCCAAAGCATGGTGAGCACCAGTTGGAGGGTGTTGGTCCCTGTTCCCTGGTGAATATATAAATTTGAGGGATGCGAATCCAAAGTCTGCATTGATACCAACAGCTTGACATTAATTAATCTTTTAAGATGCAGCAAAGTCTATAGCTTCCATAGGAGCCTACTGGGAAAGCACCTTCAGGTGCAGCCTGCCAACACAGCTCATGGTGACCTTCACTGTTCGTAGCTGAATCTGATGATGATTATGATGATGACTGCTGTTTTCTCCAGGATTCAATGCACAAGCCCACATTCAGCTTCCTCTCTAATGTTCACTGGCCAGATTTTCTTAGCTCATGTATTTATCACCTCCTTTCCTAATTTGGTTTTCTCATATTTCACTGCCCTGATATTTTCTCCAGGGTGCGTGGATGAAGGACATAGTCAGTGCTGTTTGAGATGGGTGGCAGATTATTAGCTAGATGATATGCAAGCTGGCAACTCCAATTTCTCCCCCATAACACTGTTCCAAATTGGTTTCCAAGATTACTTTGGTAGGGGCACTGGGATCAGCACTCCAAGTACTGAAAACACAGGACTACGGCCTCCTGACACCCATCAGACAGGGATGAAAGCTCTTCTTATTGAAATCTTTGCAGTCAGGTGGAGAACCAAAATCCATTATCTTCTTGCCAGCATTGAAAAAGCTACTTTTGGCCTCAGTGAAAAAGACCAAATGGGGAAAAAGCAGCAGCCAAGACTTTTAGCACAGCTCACTGGCATCTCCCTGCTGTCAGCAGCAACATGGCCAAGAGGTGTTATCTCGGCCTGTGCTGAAGGCACCGGGCAGAACCTTGTACTTGTAAGCACTCTCTTGCCTGAGTCAGGGAATATGCAAAGCAATTTCATCTGGAATTTAGGAAACAATCTGCTCCAGCATGAGTCACCTCCTGAGCCATTTGGGGCTTTCAGGAACTCCTTCTCCACTTGCCTGTTACTCTAGGTGAGTGACAGGCTCTGCACTAAGCAGCCCTGCTCACTATTCCTGCCGAAAGCCATGAAGGCAGCAGAGGAAGAAGGTGCCTTCTCTAACATTAGCTCTTTAAAATGCTCTGCTTGTTTTTTCCTGTCCTGCTATCTAAACAGAATCCTCCTTTTTCAATGTCTTCAGCATGTCACTGTTTTCAGTCTCAGTGACAGTGTAACACACAGGACTTGGTGCAACTGAACTTCACTGAAAGGCCTAACACTGTGTTAAAGTGACATCACTCAAACCACTCTGAAAATGAAGTGTCTGAGGCATGTGGGAAGGAAATGACTAAATCTGAACTCTTTTAAAGACACTCTTGGGACCTGCTCATTGCTGGTGCAATATAAACAACATTTCACATCAATGGGGTTTGGCTACTCCCTCCTCACTCCAGGGGCTGGACATGACACGCAGGCTCTGGTGAGTTATGGTAATGGGCACCACCAAAAATAAAGAGCAGCCTGCTGAAAAGGAAGCAGATTTCCATGCATACACTAACTTCTGGAATCTGGTTTATTATTGAACACCAGGGACTGACTTTGCCACAGGCTACACATTTATTTGTGCATATAAATGCAGACATTCATCTTGTGCACATACCTGCCCTTTCTCTGGCTGCCAGCTTCAGTTAGCACATGCCAGCAAACACCAGGTGACATCGCTGAGGGACCCACACCACAACACTCGCAACTCTTAGTTCTTACAAAAACAGAACATCACCTCTCCTCCCAAAAAATACCCCTGCAAAAGAACGATGTGTCTGTCTGTGGACCCACGTTTGCCCTTGAGTCGCCGCCAAGTGACTGGAACCCCACCAAGGTCTCATTGCTGGTGCACGACTTGTGATTTTCATGTGCCGAGACTGCACGTATTGCTACGGGAACCTATGAAAGCTGAAGCACCATCAATTTTTTTGCTATTCTAAGGAAATATAGGGACACAAACACACAGAGAATTATGCTAGGTGATATTTTCATCGGTTTTTCCTCTCTGTAAAGTAGCATTGCTAAGCTTCCTATCCCCGTTACTGATGCCAAATCCTCCACAGGGGTTTTCCATGCACAGAGACTTCAATCCTGGTACACAATGAAAGACTTCTACAACATTATTATTGGTTGATGTGGGTTTCTTTGAGTCACTGGCCTCACTGCAGCTTCTAACACTATCTGCAGTATATGCTGCTCCCACAGAGCAGGGAGAACTGGCTCACTGTGGCACTTCCTCCCCGAGCAGCTCATGCCACCAGAGGGCAATGCACCTCCAGAAAAATCCATACTCGTGCCAGGCTGTGACGGGAGCTGAGACCAAAATAACCAGCAGTGGCATCTAAAGGCATCTACCGCACACAAGTGACACACAGGAACTCTGCTTTCCCAAATTCCCCTCTTTTCTGAGAACAGCTGTCTCCTTGCAGAAGACCAAAGCCCAACAGGACTATGCTGCCTCCTTGGAGGTGCTCCCTCAGCTGGCCGTGAGGTGGAGCAGTGCTCTGTGGACTATCCCAGCATCCATCCATTAGCCCCTGGAAGAATTTCAGTGTAAAGAACCTCAAGGCCACAGAGTAATCGCCCTAATTTAATACTCATTGATGAACAAAGTTGGGAACTGTTGTGTGAGTCCAAGGGGAAAACAACTGCAGGAGGAAGGCTGACAGTGTATTTCCTTCCACCAGTTTTTGGTGCATTTCCCTTCCCTTGGTCTGTGTAGGCCACTCTCATTTCTACACACACGTCTGGCACTGCACGGAAAAGCAAACTTCAACAAGGAGCATCTGAATACACGTAGCCAACTACAAGCTGAGATCTGGGGAGCAGCAGGTGCCCCACGCCTCTGGCTTTGGCTACTTGAGTTTGCTCGTAAGACACAATTTCACAGGAAAACTGCAGCCCCCAGCTTTAGGTTGTTACTGTCTGCTCCCTGATGGGCCAGGGAAGCCCATCTCCAGCTCAGAGACAGAGAGAACAGCTCTCTTTCCCTTCTGCCCAGAGAGGCACAACTCCCCCTGGCACACTTCAGGCAGCTCTATCCCAGCCAGAAGCTGCTCACACAGGAGGGCTGAGCTGGCAGAAAGTTTAGTCTATGTGTCATTGAGCTTTCAACCCAGAGAGACAAATATCTAAATGATCTGTGTTACTATATACAGCAAAGTAAGAGCAGCTTCTCTCTCACTGATAAGTGGAATTTAAGATCTGAAATTTGGAGTGTGCTAAGGATGCTCACATGCCCACTTTACCTTCTGCTCCAGGAGGGCCCGGCGGAGGGACACCCTCTGCTCAAGATCACGCAGCTCCCGATCATGCTGGGCTTCTGCCTGCATCTTGATTTTACTCTGATATGCGTTCAGCAGCTCCAATTCTTGCTGCAGCTGCATCTTCAAAACCTGGCACTCTGCTTCCTGTGCCTCATCCAAACGCAGCTGGGAAAGACAGACAATAGAGACGTTTCACCATGGGGTAACCACTGCTGACACTCCAGGGGAGGACCGCGGGGAGGGGGAGAATGGGTTGGGACATTGTTTTCTTAGCAATACAATTGGTCTCTATTGTACTTCGCTTCGCTGAACAGAGGACCTATAGTGACAAAGACTGGTGACAGTGAGCCCACAGCACTGATGCAAGTGATGCTGATGAGCAGTGGCGCCTCAGGAACCACGATCCACACTGCAGAGACCAGACTGCTGGAGGTGCAAACATCCTCAGCTCTCCTTTCGCTAGAGGCAAAGAGAAGCTCTCTTGCTCTGTTCAACTGGATTAACCAATTACCTCTACCCCAGGAGACTTAAGTCCATAGCCCTGCCAATGCAGGACTTTGGGCACAAGGATATAATGAAATAAACCTAAAAGCAATATGATACTGAACTTTTAACCTTCCCATCATAAATGAAGCCAGCTACCCTGCCTCACAGCGTTAAATTTGTGTACAAAGTGATGTGAGCAGGATGCAATATGCAAGAATTGCAAAGGAAAGTGCACATTTAGCTGTAGCAAGGGCTCGAAGTATTGCTCATGTGGTCATTCCTTAAAGAAGGAATCCCTTAAAGAAGGAATCACAGAACTTTCACCACACTTTGACCTCAGATTTACAGTCAAAACTGTGGACTCCTCCATGACTCAATGAGCATCTTCCACCAGTGGCACATGCTTTGGTTGGTATCATCAACAAATCAACACCTAAACGAGTTAAGACAGCCAGTTGCACACTATTTAATGATGCTTTAACAGGGATGTTTATGATGCCACATTTCATGCAAAAGCAGTCCTCTGGCCACACGGATGCATCACTTTGCATCTCTGCAACAGCAGCTTCAGCCTCAGCCTGCCTGGAGGGGGTGGTGGGTCTTTCCTCTGTGTTTGAACTCAGCTTTCTGAACACAGAGGAAGGACTGTGCAGGGAATGGCGTGTGCAGCAAGGAAGCAGAAAGCCCGCTGTCAGGATACAGAGCGGTTAAAATGCAAACATCCCTCTTTGGCTGAGGAACCCTGGGTCCCTCGGAGGCGACTCACAGCTTGTGTAGAGAGCATTTCATTAATGCTGTGATCATACTGCTCAGCCAGGATAGCCAGCTTCCGGGTCTGCTCCTCCTTGAGCCGTTTGAGGACAGCTTTATGTTCACTCTTTGGCGTGGTCTCCAGCAGATGGTTTCTCAGTGCTTTGTACTGTCTGGTTTGGATCTTGCATGTATCCTGAAACTGCTTCTTTATCTGTAGTTCTTTTGACTGGAAAGATGGAGGGGACACAAAGAAAAAACCAGCATGTTTCAAATGAGCGAAATATCCATTCAAATGGATATTTAGGATTACATTAAGGATATGAGTTCAAGAATCCACAAATGTATATTAACATCTACAGTGCAAGGAGGGAAGCAAAATACACAAGAGGCAATGACTATTGCTGCAGCTGCTTTGACACTGCTACTGTGCAAAACAATTACAATACAGACACTTTTGTAACAAAGCTCCAGCCTAAATACAGCTGTCTCTGCACAAAGAGCCTCACATTTGTCACTGGACTGGATCCAGTCCTGGGTGTTGCTTTTCAAGAAAAGTTCTTGAGGGACAGGACTAATATTTATTAGCACCAAAAGCCATACTTACAAGACTGTGCTTGTATGGCACATATATACGAACAGCACTTAATGTTATGAAAAGAAGCAGATCTGGTGCATGGGAAAGGACAGAAAAAAAGAGCAATGCTTTTTCCATTGAGGGTTTGATGAATATAAGATGTATTCTAACCCTTGATATTACGAGCCTGGTTTTCATACAGAAACCCAAAAATACTGGATGCTTTAAAATGTACACCACAAAACAGTAGTATTGTGCTGGTCTAGCAAACAAAACAATTCCCAGTCCCACTGGAGGCTTACTGGAGATGGAGTTTTCCTCCCTTTGTACTTGCTAGCATCTCTGTATTGTTTAGAGACATAGCTGTGACTGCACACAGGGTTGGGAAACACCAATCCTGGAAAAGGTATCGAGATCCAGTTTTGCTCTATGACCTTGAAGAAATTCATTATTTTTTTCTTTTACCAGCCTTCAGAGCAGCTTGTGAAGTTTAACAGCTAGTAAGTGTTTCAAGATCCTGAAAAGGAGGGTGTTCTGGAGTTCTCTGTATCTTTCTATGGGATGGCTGGCAGGGATACTTCTAACAAAGCAAAACCCAGAAGTGATGAGTGATGATGGTTAACTGACAGATGGTCAAGTTCACCATGGTATGAATAAATAAATAAATAAACACAAATCACTAAAATCAGACACGAGGGCCTTCCCACTGTTAGGCACCATGCCAAATACTGAAGCACTAGAGGCACAAACAGCACAGGACCAGATTCTTGTTCGAGTAAGCTGGAAGAGCTCTGGGATCTGAACCAGTGAGGTTCTGTGCATGGCCACATCAGCCCCTCCACTGCCTGCTCCTGGCACTGACTCAGGGCTCAGCAGGGCAGGTGATAAGCACAGCACTTGCAGCCACCTCAAAAGGTGCAGTGGGATCAAACAACACACCCAACCCAAGCACTCTTTGCTGCATAAAACAACAGTTTTCTAACCCAATGCAGAGACCAGGACAAAGATGGGTTTCATTCAAATCAAAACATGTATCATGAAGAGGAATGCTTCACTTTTAACCTTTCTAAATTTCACAGAAAGTTATTTCCTTCCAGGAAACCTTTAAGGTTGTTTCTCACTGCCCTTAAGGGAAGTGTCAGCAGGTTACACATTCCCATCAGGGACCTGGTCACAGCAAAACACTATCAACCTATTTTGTCCTCATTTTCTGTGAAGTCTTGCTTGGACACCAGACTCTGTTTACAGGCTTCCAATCCAAAGACTTTAACAACAGGAAACAGAAGGGAGGGGTAAGATTTCCAGTCAGACTTCTGACAAGATCATTTTGACCTAGTATTGTGAAATACCAGCAAGAGGGTATTTGCATTACAATTAACACACTCAAAATAATAACAGCCGTTTTCACTGAAGGGTGAATTCTAGTTATGGGTCCTTCTGGTGCTGTCATAGAACAGACACTGACCGTTAAAAACCTGCTTCCAGGACAAAGGGCCTCACTAAATAACAAAGGGAAAGCCTGAAATGTGCCCTTGAGGGAAAACGTTGCTGGAGAGAGAAACTGAACAAATGGTCAAATTATCTATTCAATTAAGAATACTTGCCTGCATTAGTCAGAAGCAGGAGAAGGAGTTAATGCTAGAGAACAGCCTCGATAAAGAGGGGATTGTGCTACAAACCCAACGGTTGTCCACGGGCTGCGTTGTTAGCACTGCGTCTACGCAAAGGTGCAGGATTGACAGCTCAAGCCTGAAATCCTTCACTAATCACAGAACAGCCATGCAAAGCAAAGTGCAAGCTTTCCATGCTCCCTGCAAAACGCTCCAGCCCTGTCCTCCCGGGAAAAGGGAAGGGGTTGGAGGGTCTGCAGAGGTGAGAGGGCAGCCAAGCCCCTGCAGCACAGAAGTATCACAGATCTGCTGTCCCGACTGCAGCCAGGGAAGGAGAACGGACATGCTGTCCACTCATGTTTGCACCACATCACCTTGGGGAGGCAGAACTCATTCATGCTAATCTCAGAAGGATCAACCTAATACAGCTGCTTCAGTTTTACTCAGCTCAGAGTGCAGCACAGCTTCCCTGTGAAGTCATCAGCTATTTATACACTATATCCTTGGAGATTCTCAACAGTGATCAGATGGTCCCTTGTTCTCACAAGCCAGGTTTTCACTATTTAATATTATTCTAATATTGACAAATCAGGTATAATTTTTTCTTTTCTCAAGTTGTGTTTTCAAGTTGATTATTTTCTCTGTAAGAAGATAACTTGCAGGTGGTGAAAATGAAGTCAGATGGAAAATATCATGAAGAGGAAAGATATAGAACAACAAAGAAACCCCATGCTCAGTATGCCATACACTCATTTTGTTACTGGCACAGCTGAACACTGGGTGGAGAGAAGAAGTCTGCCTCCTCAAAGGAAATGTACCAGGCAGCTTTGTGAAAGGCCTTGTACTCCCTTCTCAGACACTTCAGAATAAACCACTGGACTTCTTTGGATGAAGTGAAGGCTTAAATGGAAACACTAAAAGCCTCAATTACAGAGGCCCCATAGTTCTGGTCAGCCACCACAGCTACAAGGGCAGCATGAGAAACCCAGGAGAGACACACAGCAAAGGTCAGTGCCCGAGCTTCCTGAGGACACTGCACTTGGCTGATGTCTCTCTCCTTCCTCCTCTCCACTTGCCACCATGCCATCTTTAATACAAAAACACTAACCAGGTGAGTTAGCCAAGACTGAGGGTGCAGTTCATTTTGATGCACACAGCAACACAAAGCTTTTGGGTTTTGTTTTTAAATGACACTGCTTCATTACAGAAATATAGGTTTTATTTTTGTATATGGGGGAGAGAAGGATCAGAAAATGGCGTAGGAGGGGGGAAAAAATGCGTACTGCAAACATTAAATGCATTTTAAACTACCCCAAAAAGGAAGGGACATTGCTGAGAAGAGCTTTTCAAAGGAAAGGAGGGACTAGTGCTGCTGTGGCCTGCCTGCAATACCCTGCAACCCTGACCACCACTATGGTGCTCTTCAAGTTAACGAGCTTCAAATCACCTTGGCCCTGCCTGCACTGCGAACGGTCTGTAATGGACCACTTTTCCATGGACCCCTTTTCCACCACCACCAGCTCGCACCCGGAGTTCCTACACCACTCAGTACCTTCAGAGTTCCTACACCACTCAGTACCTTCAAGCTCTTGGGCTGCTGCCGGACCTCCATGACGTGCTTGCGCCGCAGCTCCCGCTCCCGGCGCTTGTTGTATTCCAGCTGGTTGGTGAGCTCGGTCTGGTGCTGGAGCCGGATCAGCTCGCAGCGCATCTTCTGGATGGTGCTGAGATGGCGGAACTCCAGCTCCTGCATGGACTCGTGCTGACGCAGCAGCATGGCGTGCTCCAGGTCCTTCTGCGTCTGCCTTTTGTTTAGCTCCTAACAGGAGGACAGAGGGAATTATTAGGTTCTTTGTACTTACTTGGATTTCCGTTCGCAAAGTGACATTTCGCTTTGTTCGCAAGGGCATTTCTCTCTTTCCAAGGCATCTGAGGACAGACCACAGAGTTTCTTGGTCTTATCAGCAGCAGACAGCAATGCCACCGGTAATTTTTCCTTCCTCATTTCACTTTTCTTCTTCCTGTTCTAGATGCTCAACAGGATTCACAGTAAGCATTTTCTGTTAACTGTTGTGTCTGATGACTTTTTGGACCTAACAATTCTCCTGCAATAGGGCGTTAATCTGTACATTGGATGCCACAGGAATTACCAGATGGCACTGCAAAGCATCAAACCCCTGTTCTACCAAAACTCTTTGGATGTGGTAACGAACACTTCTGTTTGATTTGAGTTGGACTGCAGGTGGTCCAGTGAGATGCACTTCACACAGGTGGCATCCAGGTCTCATCTCTGCCTGTTTCCTTACCTCCCGAACCAGGTCCTGCTCCAGGTTATGGCGGCCCAGGAGCATCCGTCTCTTGAAGCGGCGACACTCCAGCTCCAAGTACTGCCTCTGACGCCTCAGTAAGTTGGCCTCTTCCTCTGCCTGGAAATGCTGGATGTTCTCCTTCTGCTTGGAGAGCCACTCCTGCTTCTCCTTCTTTGGAGTGCTCTGGTTTTCATTCAGCTCCTGATAATGGCAAGGTAATTAATTGTGGAATAGTTACGCTAAGTTCCTTGGCCATGAACTGGACGGACCTTACTAATAAACTACTGAACTATGTTCTACCCTCTCTTCTCAAGGTTGGTGTCATCTCAGCCTCTTCAAAACGCATCACATCACATAAGGAACACTAAGGAAATACCAGGAGACATATCACAGTGGAGCAGATTTAACTACAGCTTTTTTTTTTTGCACTGGCCAAAACCCTGGTTTATGTCCACGGTTTCCAGACCTACATATTAGCTGAAAATGTCAAAATGATGGGTTGCCACTGAAAACGCTTGGGAGGTACTGCCATACTGCCTGGCAAACAGTTTTACAGGCTCCCAAAGGACTGAGAGAAGGAAAGCATTGATGTCCTGTTGTTCAAACAGAACTCCAGCCACATGAAGCACATCAGAATATTTTTTTGTGTCTTGCTTGATCAGAGCACATACCCATTTTACAGTAATTCACCAAGGCAGAGCTGCTCACTGAGATGCTGTAACTCACAAAAACAATGTAAAGAAGCTCACAGGTAAAACTTAAGAGTTTCCACATTTGTACTACATTCAATACATAGCATAAAGTATCTTTGGCAAAAGACTCTGCTTGCTTGAATTGCATACTAGAGATGCCCATGCAGTAATTAAGACTTGTTGTGATACATTTCAACTGAAGTATGAGACAGAACTCCTCTGTATTTCATCAGTGTTTCTTGGTGCTCTGTGATCTACTGCCCACTTAGAAAAAGATTCTATGTTATTATAAAGAGCCCACGCTACTGTAGTTTTTGTTAGATCTTTCTTGGCTCTGTTGCTCTTTAGCCTTTTTTTTCTCCTGGGAAATGCCTATGTTTGGGAATATTCCCCTTTGGAGCAAGTTCTAAAGTTGTGTCACACGAGCTGATGGCTGAGCATTAAATGGTTCTTTCAAAAAAATTATTTATAGTGCTTACGGCTTCAGTCGCTCCACAAAAAGAATCAGGAAGTTTCATTCTACAGTTTCTCTGCATTTCACAGAGATCTCAATTTTTGCTAAAATGCAATGATTATTAAATAAGCTTTTCCATTAAAATTAACAGTGCTTTACAGGTATTTTCCTTACAAAAAATGCAGATCATCTTTATTGCTCTGTTCTCTTGCTCCTGTTCAGAAATATCATTAAGTGATAAGAAACTTCACTAACTCCTGCAGTGAATGGCCACTATCTGCAACAACAATGTATGAGAAAAACCTTCATGACCTTTTCATAAACTACCTTTTTTCATTCCTTGGGATTGCCAAATTTGCATATTTCTGGCTAAAAAGCAGTATTAAACAATGGAGAGGTTTGTACTTTCACAAGAGAAACATACAGGTACCAATAATTAACTAATAAATTCTCTTCCTCAAAGGTCAAAGATATGAAACAAATACAGTACACACAGGACTCTGCTCACAAACTGCAGAACTCGCTGCAGTCCTGTGGAAGATCTGTGGTGCACAGTGTCACTTTTATTTTTGCATGTTCACCACTCTCACACTGTACCACACATTTCTCATTGCAGATGAGTTACCTCTTTCAGCTGCTCTTTACGGAGTTTATATTCTCTCTTCTGGGACTCCAGGAAACTGTTCAATTCTTTTTTCTGTTGGGCCTGAATATGCTGTTGAAACTTCTTTTCTTCATTGGCCATCACTTTTGCCTACAGCAAATCCAGCAGCCAGTCAGTCTGAGTCCCAATGGATGACAGCTCATGTCCCATTTCAACCTCAAGACCCAGAACTCATGGTAGCCACCACAATACTCACCATGCCTCTGGACAAGTCAGATGAGCTTGTCCTCACTCTCTCCTCATTCCCCATCCCATCAAGTCACCCAGCAGAGTCCTCCCCTCCAGTGCCACATTCCCTCAGCCCTATTGTTCAGCTAATCTTGCCTAACAAAGTCAACACCTTATGATAAACTATATCCTCAGCCCTACACTGAGAGATCAGAGATGAACAAAAATCGATAATAATTGCTGTAGGCAGCACCACTTCATTATCAATTATTTAAAAGCATAGCCCCCCCATATCCATACACAACTAGACAGTGAACATTTAAGTGTAGCTGGCACATTTCTCCGCAGGCTAATCTGCCTCCACAACACTCAATGGCAGGCAATTATTGACAGCACAGACATGGCAAGAGAGAGGAAAACCTCCAGTGTTTTTTCTGGGGTCAGGATTCTAACATTCAGTGTAACGCAGTGCTGTGAAGGACATACCTTTCCTCTGGTTACAGAACCCCTTAGTGTAAGGAGGTGACATATTAACCTTTTTCTAATTAGCAATTTGCTTGCCTCCTGAAAACAAGACACCTAAGAGTCCACACTGTCATCTCTACATCAGCGAGGGGAAGTGGACAATTCAATGTAATTAACAGACATGGGTTGCTCTGATAAACCATAACCTCCTACCTCTTTTTCCATGGCTGCTTGGTGCTTTTTAATTAGCTTTTCCATTTCTGCAGCAAAATTGTTCCGCTGTGTTTCGAGATCTTTGTCCAACCTGAGGCGGTGCTCGTCCATCTCTGCCTTCAGTTTATTCTCTAATGCCATCAGTTGCTTCTGGTGCTGCCGTCTCATACGTTTATAGCCAGACATTTGCTCTCGGAGCTCAGAGTCTTGTTCATGTTCCTGCATTTGCCTTGTCACCTAGGAAGATAACCACATCGGGCCAGAGGAAGTTAATGCTGCTTAATCTGCTTTTCAGCAGTCTTCAAACCACAAAAGAAAACGATTCAGTTAAGAAATATTATTTTGTTGTAAAGAAAAGCACACATCCTAATGGCAGCAGAGCAGATTAAAACCTCAATTCTGCTGTAGGAGATAAGCTCACATGGGCTCCAGCACAAAAACAGTACAATTGTTATAAAGCTGGTACTAAATAATGGCCTTTTAGCCTAATACAATGAGAGTGGATACATACACACACACACAAATATTCATAATATGCATATGAAAATAAAAACCAGCTTATTACTATAAATGGTTTCCTGTATTCTACTGGGCACATTGGGTTTGAGACTATTTAATATACACAAATTACATTTGCCCAGGTGTCTCACTGAAGCTTTTATTAACTGACACTAAATTATTTCAGTGATAGTATCTCAGTCAATGAAGATAGCTCATATGCTGGTGATATTCTGGAAGCTGTGAGAAGTTGCACAGAGCTGTGTTCAAAGCATCCCCTCCTGCAGAAGTCCCCCAAAACCAACCCTCCACGTACCAGCGACGCTGTGCGTATGGTAGCAAAGTGCTCTCGGTTGCGATAATGAGACTTGTGGCGAGATACTTGGGGAGGAGACTGGGGTTCTGATGCCCTTGTCCGAGGATCCGACTCCTCTCTGTAGTTTTCTTCCTCCTTATCAGCAAATATTAATGTCAGAGAATAAAGAGAAACTGTGTTACTAAAGATTTTTAATTTTGGTCTTTTTATTTAAAAGGAAGAAAAAACCATTTTACATTCATCAGCCCTGAAAGATCCTCCTGCCAATGAAGGTACATACTGCAAAAAGAGTTCTGATCTAGGACCTTTGCTTTCAGAAATTTCATCATGAATTTTTATTACTAACAGGAAGATTACTAATTAAAGCTGAAAATCAGAAAAAAAAATTGGAAAACTGAAAGCTGAGTTAAACAGTTTACTTCAAGAAAACATGAAAGCTATAAAGTAGATTTTATCAAGTCTGAAAGACAAAAACAACATCTTTGTACCTCTGAAAGACAGAGGAAGATTTTCATTACACCCACTGCAGAAACACCTCAAAGCAAATTTTAAAATTTGTCATGGTGTATTCCACATTCTTATTTTGAGTTTGTCATTCATCACAGAGAGATTACTAGTTAGATATGATACACTAATTAACTCCCTGAGGAAATACCTGTGTCTTTGTTGCATATCTGGGCAAAGAACAAGACATTCTAGCCACACCTATCATTAGCCATGGAAACGGTAGTGCTTTGAGCAAACGAGTGATAACCCCTCCATGGCGAGAGCAGCCCAGCTAAGAGGACACTCCCCAGCCCACCCCTCATCTGGCACAGGAAAAGCAGGGATGTGGTTTTTGCTGCATTTCTTTTTTCCTACACCTTTATTCATTAACCAAATATTCAAATCAAGTGCTGGGAAGCTGGGTGCTGCAGAACAGATTTCAGCTTCTACTGCGGGTCCTGACTTTAAGAATTCTCTAATGAGGGGGTAAAAAGGGGAAGTCTCACATCCAGTTGTCCCACAAGGCAGTGCTGTGCATATTAAGGGCATCCACCAAACAAACCTATTTACAACCTGCCATTCCAACTCTTCCTGATAAAGCAAACTGCTTTTGAAACAATTCGATTACTAAAATAATTTTTAGTGAATTAACAAAAATAAACGATTTTCACAGCCACTTTGCCAAGTCTCCAGTGCACACTCATATATTTGGGTTACAATAATATAACCTGTAGATAATGACTTGGGAAAGGGAGCAGTTGACTTCGTGCCAACCAAATTCTCTCCCACTTTACACCTTCAAAGTTCTCCAGGAAGAATCCAGTGCTTACCGGCTTTAAATGAATGACAGAGCTATTTGACATCACGGTGTGGTCCCCCTCCATCATATCCAGCTCGCTCTTATCATCCGAGGCATCTGGAAGACTGTTAACACTACTGCTTTGGCTACTGGCACTGATAGACATACTAGGAATGGACTGATTACTTCCGACACTGTTCACTGTTCCCGTCCTGCCCACACCATGATCTTGTTCCTAGGAGAAAGGAATGAGAAAGAAAATTCAAACCCATCCCAGTGGTACCTGCGGACATTGCCAAACAGAACGTTCATTCCATTTCTCTCTAAAGGCATCCACCTGCCACGTCATGGCAATTTCCACCCTCCAGGCATTACCATGAAACGTTTTTCTTGTGGGATGCTGGGGAGAGAAAGAGTCAGCCTTGTCAAGATTAACTGGCTGATGTCAGATTCTTTTCAACAGCGAGCCTGTTAACAAGCTGAACTCTATCATGTATCAGCCACAGCGTGTCACCAGAAACTGCTGTGACACCAGCATCACCTGAGAGCTCAGCTGGGACCCTGCACCTTGCAGGTTCCTTTCTGTACATGAGAACTGGAATGCAGAGTCTCTATCTCTGCATGGTGACTGCAGCGCTCAACCCAAAAAAGATAAACCAATTTCCTTGATGACCTGTTTTTCTTCTTCCTTTTTTTTTTTTTAATAAATCAAGTACAAATCTCTATGCCTTAGATTTAGAACAACATTCTCTGTACATATGGTCAAAACAAAGGTTAACTGCAGTTGCTAAAGAGTCCTCATGAAGCCTCATAAACAGGCAAAGAAAGCGAGGATTTACAGGACTGGAAGCTGACTGTTCAAGCATGAACACATGGCACAGCTTCTTGCCAGCACTAGGCATCTACCCTGTTTGTCCTTGTTTGTGCCTTGAGGTAGCTTTATTCCAACCACAAAGAGGGAGACTGTTTACAGCCAGGTGTGTAAACAGCCTTCCTTCGTTTCAGCAGTATCTGAATTGTGGTTATTTAAATGACAGTCTCATTTTCTCTGGTTCAGTGACAAAATCCAGCATTTCTCTCACCTCCTCCTCCTCCTGTGTTTCCACTGCAGGGCCATTGTGGGCCTCCTGGAAGAGGAGCTTCTTCATTTTACGATACTGCAGGTTGTCCAGTTCTCTCACCGCATCCTTTGTTCTCTGAATCAGGTCTATTAACACTGTTTCGGGCCGCTCTCGAAGAACAAACATGTGCTGCAGGACACACAAATAGGTGAGTGGCCTCTCATGCCTCCAATGCACATGCTTTGAGGACACAGTGATGAGCTCTAGCTGGGTTTATTAGCCCTCTTCCCTGCACAGGAGGAGAACACCTTCACAGCTTACACTGGCATTATTTTTAGACATCGCAATCCAGATAGATTTCAGAATGATTGCTTTCTGATGGCAGACTTCCACCAAAAAATAAAGGTGTAAAAACCCAGAAACGGCATTTTACATGCCATGAAAACTTGCTCAGTATAAACCTAGACTTCAGAGACATTATCTACTTGTGGTTTTGTGAGGGAAGAGCAACAAATACCAGATAAAAGCTAAAGGTGCTAGACTGGCTAGTATCTTTAACCAAATGTTAATTAACTCATCAGCTAACTCTCAGAATAAAACCCTTTTCCTTGTTTAGAAAAGCTTGGGAATCAAATATTCATCATCCAGCTCTGAGTCATAAAATAGGCTGTGAACCTTAGAGCCTGGTCCTGGAACAGTTCCTCATTTTCTGCTCTTCTCTTGGAGATATTCACCACATTCCTCTGCAAAGGTGGCTACATTTTGCCAATAGGTAGAGCAAGAACTGTCTATGTATGTCAGAAGCAGCTTTTGCAGTCTCCAGATGCAATGTGCTGTGCAAGCATGAGTCATTATTAACACCACCATTACTTTCATTTTGTCCCTATGAAGAACTGCATTGCTGTTTCCAACATGGCACATTCCCTACCTGTCCCTGTAAAGTGGCATGCAGCTGTTTCAGACTATAGTTATGGAAGGAATACGTTCCCAAACGTTTCATTTCCATCAATGTTCTCTTTAATTGCAGAACATTGCTCAAAATAAAACCAATCTGTAGAATTCTGAAATGGCAGGACTACACACCCACACCAAAACCTTTCCCGGATAATTGCATTTACTTTCTGAATAGACAGTTTTCAAAGAGGCACAAGTCCTCAGAGCCATTTTTAGGTAAAAACATGCAAAAAGGTGCTAATAAAACCTTCATAAATAGCATCCATTTCCCTGCAATGCAAAAAATTTGGAAAAACACTGTTTAGCAGAAACAGGGCCAGGATAAAAAGAAACCCAAAATGTCACAAGCACTGTAAAGAGAATGACAAGTTAGCAAAATTCTGAATGCCACCTGATGCCACAAAGGAAATCCATCAAAGTCACACAAAAAAGCAGCTCTAACACCCAACTTCTGTGTGAGTTCTGTTCACGTCAGCCTTTTGCAACAATCTACCCCACTGGCTTTGTCTCCAGACTAGAGTGAGCAAAGCCAAGTACCTGCAGCATTCAGGAGCACAAATGAAGAACTAAAAAAGAAGCTAAGAAATGAAACAAGACAAAGCCTGCAGACAGCTGAGGCTTTTTCATGCCACCGAAAAATACGGGGAGGAAAAACTGCTTTCTTTTGCCCCCTTTTCCCCAAGGATACCATTAGAACAGTGAATTTCAGGTCTGTGTAAGGCACATTGGAGTGTACATAGCATAGAACGCAGCGGGAAGTAACAAAAGGTATTTGTTAGCTAATGCACTGCAGCTCTGTCAGGAATAATTATAATCACTGGAATGGCTGAGTTTACAAACTAAAACTCTCGACAAGTTGATGGTCATCCAGTGTCACTTGATGGAGTGACCTTTTACGATGAGAACTCCGAGGATGGCTTGGAAAGTCACCTGGGGAACATTTTGAGACACTGCAGACAGGCAGTAAAGCCAGGGCTGCCAGCTCAGTACACCCCACAGCACTCTCAGCTCAAAGGCGTTTGAGCATCATTAACCATAACCTTGTACAGTAGGTGAGACAGATCATCATCACAGGGCACAGCCCCTTTTAATACTACATGGAAAACAGAAAGGACAAGCAAGCCAACCTTCAGAAGCTCCTCTGATGTAGGCCTGTCTTGAGGAATTTTCTGGAGGCAAGAATCTACGAAGTTTCGAAAATAATCAGACCTGTGTCAAGGAGAGGAAAAAAAAAATCCACCTAAGTTAACAACCCAGTTTAATTCATTAAGGAGTCAAGATCCTCACATCTGGATGCATGTAGCTCCTAGGCCAAGGACTATGGTTCAGTATACCATAATTAGGAAGTTTTTAACTTTTGAAATTAGTTTACTGCATTTGCTGTTTTCAAAAGACAGTTGTTGAGGCTGGGAGGCACAAAATGTTACTACTGTGCTTTATTCTTCCAAAGTTTATGCAACAGACACTTGCCACACACAAGCTGTGTCTTCATCTTGCAAAGCAATACTTCAACAAAACAAGATTTAGAAATTGACAGTGTGGTTTGTGATAAAAAAACACTAAAACCCACAGTTTTGGCTAGCTTGGGAGCTTCCAAAGTTTACTGACCCACGAACGGAATTTTTTACAGGATCTTAAGTCCTTCCAGCAGCCTGTCCTGTTCCTACTACACTGAAGAGTCTCAAATGTATATTTAGTAATTGGTCAATTTTGTATATGAAATGTATAATGAATCTAATGAGAACCTTCCAGCTCACATCCTCCCAACAGGACTCCAGCCATTTCAAGAACTCAGCATGACAAAGCACTCCATTTACAGCGATCCCCTACAACATTCCTCCCTCAGCAATACTCACCATTCATTAGACTGTAGTGTAGGGGATTCATTCTGCGCTATGTGATATAAGGCACTCATTGCGTTCATGTTAAACAAAGGAGGCTTCCTTTCCGCTGCACACAAGAGAAAAGAAGTTTTTATATAGGGAGATAGTCTCATGTTGTTGCCTTTTTTTTTTTTTTTTTTCAGTTTACATCCCTTTAAAAAGAAAACCACATCAGCAAAATCCCTACTGCCTGAACATGGAACCCCAAACCAACCCTACCCTGCAATCAGACAGATATGTTGGCATACGTCCTGTGCCATTGCAGAAGATGAAAGCCCTTTGAAGATCAAATCCCTTGTCCTCTCAAGCTTTTAAATTACGTGGTTTATCATAGTTGAGTTCTCTGACTCATTGTAATGTTCTAAAATAGGAGTAAGTTAACAGTAAGCTCTATACTGGGTGTTTAGCCACTAAGCATTCTTGGTTTCATACACCCCCCCCTTTGTTTTTTTTAATCTACAGTTGCTAAAAAGCTAAGAAATATTTATTTCTAGCAGGACAGCAGTCATGAAGAAAAAGCTGGTTACAAGAACCATCAAATCACACTTAACTGACTAAGCACACGGGCAGGAAGTCAGCAACAGGCCAACTCTTTATACTATTTTGAGAGTTGCCTTCTCTTTGGCTCTTCTCTCTTTCAAGCTTGTGTTACTCTTATAGACTGACACAGCATGAAAGCTTAATGAGGAAGGAGATGATCTCACTGTAACAACAAAATTGAAGCTTCATCAGAATGTTTATGGGGCAAACTTTATAAAGCTCGGCCTCGCCATAAACATTCCAGAGAAGCTGGTCAGGCCACGAGGACGTTCCTACACTACTGAAAATGCAACAGAAAACTTGCCTTCCTCAGAAAAAAAAACCAAACAAGGAAAAAAAGTAATGCTAGTTTTCTTATTCTGCTCCTCAGTTTTGAGTCAAATAGTAGCACTGAACTATGGATCAGAGATCATGGTTCACTCATGGCTATGGCAGGATGGACTAAGCCCTACAAATTCCTCAGAATGGGTAAATTGAGGACTTAAAAGTCTTTCCTTAAATGCAGAACTTTACCTCCTCTAATCTGTCAGATAACTAGTTGCTGCTATCAAGGATCAGAGTGATTATTCATTAAACTATTTCAACTGAATGTTCTCTCAAGCTTTTTTTCCTCTTAGCTCACCTGAATAAAACAGAAATCTTCCGGAAACTGTGAAACTGAGCCCTCAATAAGACCATTTCTAAGAGTAAGTGATAATTTGAGAAGAGTACCAGACATCTCATTTTCCTGCTGTCTTCTCATGCTTACTCAAAGCAACGCAAATGAGCCAGGCACACGGCCCCAGCCTACACTGCTCTGCTGTCCTGACCTAGTCTCACCTCCCACCACGCCAGCAGCCGTAGACGAAGCCCAACACGCTTCATCCTGCAAGAACGCAGCGTGCAGGACTCCCGGGGGTGTGGTGGCCATGAGCTCACTGCATTCCTGGAGCCCTGCAGGCAGCCAAGTCTCCTTACTCCACTCAGAGCAGGATTCTGTCATGACAGTCACACCCCTTCAACTTGCTTTATATTGGCAACCAAAAAAAACCAACAACAACCAAAAACCTAACAAGAAAATCTCTGCTCTGAAGAAAGAATCTATTTTGCGTCCTGGAAGAAAATGAAGTTGACAGTTTGGAATGCCAGACAGCATTTTTAGCTAAACTGTGCAGTTCACATGGATTAGTGTGTTCCTGAGAGCTCTCACTGCCTGGCTGGGCTGCTCCTCCACGGAGGTCGGGTTGGAGCATGAGCAATCAGATCTGACAAGGATGGGAGGACAGCCTCAGGTGCATGGGAGCAGTGGCGTGCACGGTGTGCTTCAGCGAGGGCATTTTTGTTCCAAGAAAACACGACGTGTTAAATTTAAACAGAATGCCATACTAACAATGTCCCGTTAAACTGACATCCTGCTTTAAAGGGTCTGTTCTAATGGCAATGCCATCATTTCTTTAGGCTTTGAGTTTCAGGTTACCACTTCGAAATTGGATTATTTCATATCTTTCCCTTTAAGGAAAAAAAAAAAATCTATTCAGAAGTGACAACACACACTGAATACAGCTTTGAAGTTGTCCACTTCTCCAGAACCTCATCCCGGCAGAATTTGTTAATGTATCTTAACTTTTCATGGAAACAGTATCAACTTATAGCAATAAATGTATCTCCACACTGGTATCTTTAAGGGTTCACTTCTAAAGCTGTTCAGCAATAGAATGTTTTTCAGTTCAGAAGTTAACTGCCTCTCCCACAGAATGTGAACACCCTTAGTGATATCACTTGGCTACTCTCTTTGTCTATATAACTCTTTTTCTTCAGGTAATGGAAACACCAGTTCCATAAACATCACATTGGAGACTTGGTCTTGAATTCTAGAGAGCACATTTAGCTCTCTTCTCTAAAACTCAGGTCCCAGAGAAACCAGGACAAGAAAGGCAGCACAAATCCTCTACACTGTGGTTCAGCTGAGTAAGTTCTAGGTATTAAATAACTACATTTTAATTTTTTTCAAAGGAAATAACTTACCTAACTCAATACAGGTAATTCCAAGAGACCAAACATCTACTTTGCCATCATACTGCCCTTCATCCATGGCTAAAATCACTTCTGGGGCCATCCTAAGAAAGGAAATTGGTGCTCAAAATAGGCAATGCAACATATTCTCTTCATCAGTACGAAATAGGCTGTTTCCCTGATTTCAACTACCATAAACAAATCATTCCCCAAACTATCAGGCATGACCATGGGATACTGGGAACAAAGACCAGGCACCCACACTAGTGCAGGCCTGCAGAGGCTGCGTGATGGTCTCCTGTGCTTTGCCCAGCTCCCCATTTATGAGTATCACCACCTTCTCACCCTCCCACATTTCCAATAGTTTAGCTGGCTGACCAACTCTGGTGAAATAATTATAACATGCAGGTGTGTAAACACCACAGATTAGGTGTAAGAGATCAAAAGCATACAAGGGATCTGCAAAGGGGTTGGTTCAGTGAACCTGGCCTTTCCTATGAAAGAAAAAACACTTGAGTTATTTCAACAACCAGACGCGGTGAGAATACACGAATTGTTTAAACCACTGGGGGGAGTGATTAAAATATATTACAGATGATTCAGTCCCACCTCTACCACTTTAGGTCAGTCTAAGTAGAATAGCAAAATATTTCTATTACTTTTTGTGAACTACAAATGCAGGGATAAACAATTTCTTGGAACTCAGAGCCTACTTACTATTTTAACTTTTTTTTCTAACAAAGTACATTCCATCACCACCACAACTGGAAGATTACAAAGCTAGCTCCAGTAAGAACAAGTATATTAAATAGCCAATACATGATCCTCTCACTTCACAAAGCCAGAAATAAGTAAAACTCTTGGCTTACCAATATGGCGTCCCCACAAATGAGTTGGCAGGAGATGCTATGGAAGCAGACCCAAAGTCAGCAAGTTTCACCTGTCCTGGCTCTGTCAGCAGGATGTTCCCTGCCTTGATATCTCTGGTGATAGAATACAAGTGTCAGTATCACTCCCCTTCAAAGAAGAAAACTCTCCATTGGACAGACTATGAAACACACCAATATTCACATGTTCGAGCTGCAAAATACTCACATTTCCTCCAAACACAAAGTCTTTAACCATTAGGTTAATTGATTAAAGTGGCCCTTGATTTTGGAATCTTTTGTCTTAAATGTTAGTTTTAATGTTTGTCTTAAAAATGAACTTTAAATGGCACAACAGGATAACCTTCACATACAGTTCAGCAAAACCTTCTGAATCAAGTATGTCTTTTATCAATGTTTTTTAAAAGGACTTAATAAAGTAACAATTCGAATTCTTCATCCTACTAAAATGCAGCAGCTACCTTAAACACAAAGAACATTTCCAGCCCAACTTACTGTGTGCTTTTCAACATGTGTGTTTGTGTGAAACTAATTTTTCAAGAATTAGTGCTCTCCCTGCCCCAGCATTCTTGGCCTCGCAGTTCCTACAAACTATTTGGGTGCACTTGCTATTCACTGCTTCAGGGACAATCAGCACTGGATCAAGGACTGAAAAGCTTAGCAGAGTCGAAGGAATTCTGCAGAAATTATGAACACCAGCTGTAAGAGACAGTGCATGTGCAGATACAGAGTTTGCTATTGTTTAGACTACTATAAATCACTTGTTTGAGAGCATATGGATACTGTGAAAAGAAAGTCTCTGCTTACAATGTTGAATTTGGGATGGAGGGGATACAATCAACAAAACAAATTACCTGTAAGTGTGTATGAGACAGCAAAAGTATAACCACTTACCTATGGATCATATTGTGAGAATGCAAGTATGCTAATCCCTGGAGAGCACCATGGGTAATTGCTGCTATTTCCACTTCTTGCAATGGCTTTTTATGAACTTAAGGAAAGAATTTATGTGAAATTCAATATTACAGAAAACAACACAGTTTGCAACATGCAAGTGAGTACTGTTAACAATGTAAACAGAAATACTAAAAGTTCATTTTCACTAGGTTCAGTATGAGAAGCAATTGTAAAAATAGTTCACAGAGTACATTCTATAATCAGATGTAATCTTCTAACTGTAAACTAGCAGCTATTTACTACCAAAGAGACCATTCTCCAACCATAAACTACATTCCTGTCAGTTTTGTGACCATTCTCCCAAGCAACTACTTGAGACTCAATACCCAGTTTTCCATTAATGAAGCGAAATCCCAAACCCCAGAACTTTACAGCAATTGACACACAAATTAACTGTAGCAACACAGATGAGATGCTGGCAGCTCAGCTTTTGGTCCTGAAATGCTTCTGGCAAGAAAAGGAATAACTTACTGGCCACACATATATCTTCAAAGAAAGTTCACTAGAAGAACCCTGATAGAAAAACGACCACTTAACAAAAGACCTCATCAAGCAAAACCCTAATGCTGCTGCAGTGCTATTTTAGTCAACAGGCCTACAGTTGTTAGTAAGCATTAGGATCAACAGCAAGGGTTTTCAGAAGTAAATCTTAAACTGCCATAGCAGGAGAACCTAAAAGTCAGAAGCAAACAAACAGCAGACTGACAACTTTAAAATAATATGAACCAAGGAGAAGCTAAGCACCTGGGAAAGCCAATATTCTACAGAAAAACCATTACAGCTATGCAAGAATTTGACAAATTTGACTGTGCCTGTTCATACACACTCTGGCCCCAAATAAAACTATATACTCAAGGACAATTCTGTGATGCTGTAACCTCCTAGTTCAGTACTCTACTTCTGACTTTCCATCAAATAAACTTGTGTGACTTACCTTCTAATAAGTCTGATGCTGATCCTAAACAATATTCCATAACAAGCTGTTATAGGAAGAAATCAAAGTAGTTAGAAAATCTGTAATAATAAACATATGTTTTCTAGACTTGTACGGAGAAATCTATAAATCTACTGGAGCACACGGTGCAGGCTGCCATAACAAAGCAAGTATTGCTTGTACCATAAACTCCATCCCAGCACTGTCACACTGACCCCTCCCACAAGTACAGCTCTAACTGGAATTAGGCATAACCCTCCTGTGTAAGACACCAAGCAACACCACTTGTAAGGGAGGCAAAAGCACATTCATAACCAGTTAGGTATTGTATTACATATTGTATTTTATATGCACATACTTAACAGGAATGTTAAATTGCACTTAACAAGCTTATCAGAGTATTAAAGGGCTATTTAGGGATTTACTTAAGATTCTGTCCCAGTCAGATTTCAAAAAGGGAAACGAAAACTTTGCCCTACAGATTTATTGAAGCTAATTCACAAAACAGTACTTACAACTTAAACTATTAGTTCAACAATGATTTCTTTAGTACATTGCACTACAAAACTTTATCAGTGATGGGTGTACATTATTTCAAATATTCAGTTCATCAAGCTAAATACACTTGAACAGCAACACTTAATCTAAGCAAAAGGGAAAATTTCCTTAAATCTTGGTTCCAGAAAGTACATTCAGTTTTGCTGAGCACCTGTAAGGCCCTTAGCTATGCTCATCTCAGTCTGTGCAACACCAGTGCTCAGGTGCTTCCCAAAATCCAGCTGGAGAGATTTCAAAACACCTTTAACCAAGACAAGAGAAGTGCAGAGCAGCAGATGCTTACCCATGCTGTATGCTCCCGCAGATAGCAGCCTTTGTATTCTATACTGTTAGGGTGTTTTATTCTTTGGAGGAACTTGACTTCCTTAATAATATCCTGCCATTTCTGTAGGGAATAAAAGGAATAGAAAGACTTTATAGAACTGTTACCTTTTTTTTTAGGTTGTTGTTATTATGTCATTTAATTATTTTAAGAGGCAAAACTATCTCGAGGTTCAAATCAAAATAAGTTTGCATCAACACCATGATGTTCACTGCTTAACTCCTCAGACCTAGAAAATAAGTTGCTGATCAATTAGGCTGTATGCAAGGATCTCTCATCAATGTAATGCTTTTTATTTATACGTGTGCATAGGATATCCTGGTAAACACTTAATATCTGAGCAAGTCCTCAAAAAAGGAGCGATCCTCTACTAAGGGATACCATTTCTGTTGTCAAATCAAATATACACCCCAACCTGAAAGAGATGCGGGTAATAAGTGTCCTTCAGCAGGATCAGCTGCCTCTCTCAACTCCTGTTATTATAAAGACCTAGCCCTTCTAGTCACTGTATTACACAGGATGAGGCTCCCTTTATCAGCTGCCAACTATCTGACTACATTCTTGATAATGTTTCTCTATTACCAGCTTAATCTTTACAAGGGCCAATTTAAAATGAGTTACCTACCAGATAAGGGAATGGTTCTGCTGGAGAAAAAATATAAACAGGTAAAACAAAGCCAGGTTTATAATAAGAGGAACTCTGCCAGTGCAATTTTAAAGCACAGAAGAGGCCAAAATGTCAAGTTCCAATGTGTGCCTAGACACTGACATTGCTCCCCTCGGAGACCTCCAAGTCCCCCCACGTGCTGCACATCCACATCTCCTCAGGCAAGAAAGGCAAAAGTCTGAGATTGCAACAGCAAAACTACAACTACCAGAAAGTACCTTCCAAACCAAATGCAGTAGCTGAAACCATTTAAGTATGCAGCTGTCAACATAAGAGTGTTGACACTGCAAATGTTTTTGAGCATCAGTTCTGAAGTTAACCAGAGGTAGAGAAACCTCACCCAGCACCAAAAGGCTCAAAAGCTGTTTTCCAGGTCCTGCTAATCTCTGAGCACACTCTTCCTCAGGTGTTGGTATGTGGGTAGTATTCACAGAGGGACAGAGGACCCATCTACCCTAAGGCTTTGGAAAACATGTGCAAAACCTCAATAAAAATTTTAGGCTTAGAGAAACACACGAAACCAGGGAACATGGAAGCCGAGGCAGCTGATTGACTAAGTCAGGCATTTCTCAACACCAGAAATGCCATAGAATGACACAGTGCAGCTATAACGTAAACGCTCTCATCGGCACTGGAGTGACTTAGTTGCTTTTTACCTTCAGCCTCAAAGGCCTTGAGGTACTAAGCAATAAAAGCCAAACCAAGAAAGCACCATGGAGCTTCTACACTGGGAAGAGAGAAGTGATGGTATTAGTCAAGAACTACTCATGATTTCCTGCATAAAGAAAAGCTCCAAGACGACATTAAGAGCACAGTACTACATTTTTCAAAGGGTTTAAACTTATTTTTAGTATAAAATATGACCTTATTTGAGAGAATAATTGTTCCCACCAATGATAAAATCTTATTATGAAACCAAAGTAAATACAAATGATACCAGAATGCCCTTAATCAATTTTCTTTACATAGGCTAGATCATAACTCTAGTGAACTTCTGAACAACACAAATAAATATGGACGTAAAATAGAAAGTGTTTTAATCCTGGTCTTATTACTTTCTTCAAAATAAAGAAACATACGCATTGAAGACAAACAAAAGCTATTTCTGAAGCATGCACAGTTTGTTTCATTCATGTGAATAGAGTATTTATAGCTCACAGTAATTAAAACAGTAGGACAAGTAGCAAGTACAAATTATTCTTTCATCAGTACACAGTTAAACAAGTCACCGCAGTGACAAAACAGAAACAGGCATAGCAAATTTAACTCTGAAGCTAGAATTCAGGACTGCTGGAGAGACGCTGCCACCTCTACCTCCTACACAGACATACACACGCAGAGGAAGGAATAGTTCAGCTCCTTGGAGTGCAGATGATCAATACACAAAAGGCAGGCACAGAAAGCGATGAGCTGTTAGTCGAACTCATCGGAGCAAGACTGCTGCTAAGAATGGAATATAGAGAATGGAGGGAGGGAACCATAAATGTCTTGGACAACATGCTTACAATAAATACTTCTGTTGAAAAATCATGCCATGATAGATGTTATTTACCAGAAATAATATCAAATCAGCTGCTCGTGCCATTTTGGGCTTTTCAAGAATCTGTATTAGCACTTAAACGTTTCAACTATAAAATCAACTATCTCTGCTAAGCATTGTAGGGAAAGGAGACACATCTGGGGTGGCCATGAAAACACTTAATGCCTAAATCTCAGAGGCCCACTTCTACAGACCCCTCTGCATAGACTGCCTTAATCCCTGGCTCCGGCAATTCTTCTGGAATTGTGCTGCTGTTCAGATTTTCACACTCATTCATTCACTGCTGTTTTGCCTTTGTTTCAGCTGCTCACGAGCACAGTCACTGCAGAGAGGGATGCGTTCTGCCTCACTACTTTGTACAAGCAAGGCTCCCTCTGAAGCTCTCACTCCTGCATCCATTCCTACTATTCCTTTGTCCAGGAAGCACCATGGGTTTTTTTCGAAAGGCATTTAAAATGGAACATTTAAGGGGAATAAGACACCAACACACCAACCGCCCATCATTTTTAATTTTCTTTTTTTCCTGTCTACACATTTATGTGGTCCCAAAAAGAGCCCTTTGTGTCTGAAAGAAGAGAGTTCTACCCATCCTTTTCAGGAGCAAATCACACAAAACTACACTGTGAACAGTAAACTAATTTATTTTGTTAACACAGTACCCTTATTCACCTTTACACTTATAAAAATATTTCTCCTGCGGGAACCCAAGCTAACTAAAATCATCCCGTATAGTAATTATTTGCAACGATCAAGGTTTAATATACAACATGTTCTACATACCTCATTGGACTGCTTCCCACTATATGACATTTTCTTGATGGCCACCACTTCATTGGTGCGCACATCACGTGCCTGGAACGGGAAAACACAACCCATCAGATTCTTCAGGCCCCAACTTTCCATAAGATGCAAACCACACACAATCATAAAATAATCTTTATTTCTTGGTTAAGTTTTGCAGAGCGTTGAACTGAAATATGTTCCAAAGGATGTGATGCTGCAAGAATTGGAAATTTCTTTCCAAAGTGAAAGATCACCCTCCTGCCTGGGAGACAAGGTGTGACATTTTTCCATGCTCAGCATCCAGCGAGTCTCTGCAGGAGTCAAGCACTGTGACTTAAACTAAAAATCACAGCTAATAAAAGCAGCTCTGATTCAAGTAGGAGAGATTTTCCTTAAATCAACTTCTCTCTCTGCCCAGGTCCATTCCACATGAAACAGAAGCAAGGCTCAGCCACCCAGCTCCATTCAAACCATATGGAAAGATGTCACACGATGCACTGGAGATACCTGCTCCAGACACTGGTGGCTTTCTCCCCAGTGCTCCCAAAAATTAGCTTTTGTGTCTTAAAGGAAGGCAGATGACACAGAGAGAGATGGCAGCAATCCAAGTGACCCATCTTCAGATGAGACTTCTCAGTTTCATAGTATTGTTATTTACACTGCACCATAAATGTACAATAGTGTTTCACACTTCAAAGGCAAACTTCCTGACTTCACACAGTGACAATGCAAGGCAAGAACGAGACAAGAAGCTGTGTTTAATTCAGCACCAAAGCAAGGGCTCATACCCCATGGCAGGAGAAGAGGCAGCACCTTGCAAGAAGGATGGCTCCAGACAAGACCCCAGATTTCTTGTTAAAGATTTCAGCAGCACAGGAGGGTGGTAGAGGAAAAGACCTCTGAGTCTCTCTGATAATAATAATCAACTTGGACATGAAGCCAAATGATATAAATCAGAATAATGTGCACCACAGCATTCACTGATGACTGATGAAAATGCTGATTTTTAATATATTTGTACCATCAAGCACAGCCTACCAGAACATGGATTAATGAAGTACTAGGGCTCTGCCTTTTGTAAAAAGGTTTTTCAGTCATGTTTTAATTCTGCTGTTCATTAAAGAGATTCCCAGAATTCCGTGTAAGTCTTTATTTCAACTGGTTATGATAAGCTTGAACCAATACTATTTTTACTTTTCTTTCTGTTTGAGGAGATCCTCTCACTGATAGTACCTGTAAGTTGGGTGGGGGGTGACTATTTTTGTTGTTTGAGACAAAAAGGTAGAATAAAATTCTGACTCCTAGATCTTTACTGATTAGAGACAATCTCTAAAACATTCAGCTGGGTAAAGAACCGCCAGTAAAACAGGGAAGCAAAATACTACAGTAAAGCAGAAGGAACCCAGCTCTAACAAAAGAGAGTGGGTTATTCTTCTGCTCCATCTGCAGTGTTCCAGTGTAGTAGGTTTCCTGTGTCAAGCAAAAGCTATTATTACACTGCAGAGCAGAGAGTAGGGTAAGGATAATACCAAAAATGATTCAGAGGTGCCAGACTTGCAGTTTCTAAGAAACTAAAACCATGAGGTGAACCAGCAAAATTCATATCAATTATGAAAGAAAAAGAAAATAATAAAATAAACTTTCTGCCATTGAAGGATGCAACAGAAACAAAGAGACGGGAGTAAGATCAATATATCACCCATTGTTGGGATCACTGCTAAAAGGGATGGAAGATGGGTACAACTAACAGTGAAACACTAAACTCTGTTTTAAATAAGGTAGGGGAGATTTCAGGGTTATATAGATTTTCTATTGGGTAATTACCCCCACACCTATTTATCAACCACATTTTTTGGTGCAGGCTGTATGCCATGAAAGCAGCCTGGAGAGAGGATGCTTTGCATCAGAAAACCCAAGCAAACAACACCTGACAGAGTTTGCTAAACACCTACAGTCCTACAGAGGGAGAACTGTCCTGGCTGACACCCCAGAAATATTAAAATCACCGAGTTTCATTTGCTTTTTTTAGTTTCCCTGTGATCTTGGATAATTGAAAAAAACAGTTCCCAGACAAAAGCCAGGAGGATGTGCAAGGCCAGCTCCCTTAAACCATCCAAATGAACAAGGCTTGTTTTATGGCAGACATGTACGCACATATATCCTGCTTTCCTCCAAAAACTCCACACAAAGGATCAACATCTGGTGACCAGAGTTGCTTCAGCATTGATATAGGCAAAGTATGCACAAAGAAAAAGTGGAGTATATCACTGGCTTCAGTAATATCACTTATAGCAGTTATTAACTATAATCCAATATTATATTAATTAGAGAAAGCTTAATTTGTTTGCAGTAGCAGAATCAAAATCTTGTTAAAGAAACTTAAGAAATCTATTTCTAGCTTTACATAGGAATAAAGTACCCAAGAGACAGACTCTCCTACGTTTTAGTTCTTCATGCTTATTTAATTCACATTAAATTTCTCTCTCTATGTTGGCTCTCTCATCTTTTGGGCTTCTGTTTGAAGAATGGGGTACATTGCATGGAACAGTTTCAGATTCAAGATCTCAGAACCATTAGTAGTAAAAAAGACACCACACAAAACTTACAGGTTTAAACTTCCTAACACAGAAACAACAATAGAGTATCTTTATCAGAAACCCTCTCTTGACAAAAATGAAGCCCCCACATGGGTTGGGGCTGTGTGGTGCACTGCTTACACTTGTCTTTAAGCAAGTGCCAAATCAGAGGTACTTTCTGACAAAGAAGCACAATCCAAATGCCAGCAAGTAATTGCACTCTATAGTGAGTAAATACCGATCTATAATGAACTGGTGATTTTAAATGGTGGGGGGAAAAGAGAAAGAAAGGGCTAGAAATTAATGGCCTCTGAGTTGCAATCGCTTTGGAGAAGGAGCTGGTAATGGGCCATCAGCCCTTACCACAAGGACAAAGTTCAGGCAGGCTACAAATACCCCATGGCAGCTTCCTGCTGGTGTTTGGGAATGCTGCTTGCATCCAGTTCACAGGCTACCTGCAGCTGCGTTATGGGTTTCCATACCTGTGTGGTCCATGCATGCCTCTGAAAGATACAGTGTCCCCAAAAAACTTCCATAATATTTCTTCAGTAATATTTCCACATAGCAGGAAGACAGAGTTGTCTGTTGCCTCCCTTTATATTCACTCTTTAAACCAAAGTGAGTAAATGAGGTGTATTTAAGGCCACAGGTGAGTATTGTTCCGTTAGAAAATACTTCCTCCCCCAGATCTGTTCCCAGACAGTGGTGGCTCATAGTTTTAAGCAGGGAACAAAATTAAGAAGCTTTTCCTAATTAGTTCATCTGTGCTGCATTAAATTTGTGCTGGAAGGTTCCCAACATGGTCTGCTGCAATTATTAACACTGAATAGGCATCTCATAAAATAGTGACACAAATGGCTTTCTGAAGGAAAATTGGCAGGTTTGGCCACACCTCCTATAATTATAAACGTGAAAAGGTTTTCTGAGGAAAGTGTTTTTTAATGAAGGCCCCACAGTATTTGGTTAACACACAGCAACCTGCACTGAGGTTACCATGAGGACCCCACTGCCAGTTAAGCTACACAAGCAGCCTGAGAAAAATTCTGCTGTCCAGACGTTCATGTCAAGTAAGTTTTATGCAGATGGATACTGGGATTCTTGCCTGCAGTAGGAATGGATGTGACAGGACAAATGACAACAAAAGCACCAACACTCAGGTGTCAAACACAAAGAATGGCTTTAAGGGAGCCTCGGGGTATGCACAAAGGGGGAGAGAACTCAATTTCTCTCAAGGAACAAGAGGTGATAAGGAGATGATCAGATCAAGAGAACTGCATTGCCAGTCAGAATTGATGCAGCAGAAGTCCATGTTTTAATCTGCACAAAAATCTCTGCTTGCTACATAATGATGTAGCCTAAGAGCACGGGGCAAGGACCAAGTTTCCGGGGTTTTTTGTATGCAAACACCTTGCAGAGACTGCAAGTTGGTGAAAGGATTGAGACCATACAGACACACACGCTAACATCTCTGCCCCAAACACCACACAAAAAAAGTCACAGTAGTTTCTTTTCCTCATTACGTTCAAAAAAGTCTACACTCACAGTTTAAAAAGAAACACAGCTAAAATTCACAAGTCATGGTGCTACTTACAAAATAAACTGCTCCGAAGCTTCCATGGCCAATCTCTCGGAGATCTGTGAAGAGCTTTTCTGGATCTTCTTTGAAGAAGAGCTCTGCAATTTCGGGGTCCTTCAGGCTGCCCGCTCGGCTGGTTGATGGCATCCTGCTGGGCAGTCAGCCGACCGACTATCTGGGTTTAAAGTGCTGCTTCAACCCTTGGCTCATCTGTATGAATGGAGCCTCTTCAGCATGGATTACTGCAAGAAAAAGATTGCAATCCTTCACTGATTATCCTCTGCTCAAAGAGCCCGAAACAAGCCACAGCAAAGCAGCTTCCACTTCCTCCACAGCAAGCAGCCCTGGTGCGTGAAGCAACACACCCTGTGTGCTGGGATAATGTCACAGCCCCACTGTGACACCAGTCAAGCATTTCTCCAGGACAGAAACCAAAATCAAAACACAAAATGAGGCGCATTCCATGTTCCAGCATCTGCTCGATCACCTGCAGAGCAGTCACAGAATCTCTGACCTACAGCGACAACCAGTTCATCACCAATGAGTCCATATCACCGTGACACCCTCCCTCTGAAAAGTTACACCCACTGCGCCCTAAAGAACTGTTCAGATTTTGTGATGTCTACCACAAAGTGTCTGTTCTTCAGAGGTTTACTTGCAACCCCTTTCTTCAGAGAAACAGCATCCAGAACAGGAGATACCCGATTCCACACCCGATGCTCCTCCTTCAGCAGAGGCAAACACACATTTAAATCGTGATTGGCACATGAGACAATGGACAATAGGCCATTGGCAAACACTTTCTTCAGAGGAACTTGCAACTTCAGACACAACTGAGAATGTATAAAATTCTTTCTGTCTGCACCATGAGTTTGCTTTCATTTACTACAAGCTTTGTGTCTTGGAATCTATCCAGAATAAAAGTATACTGTTAATTTGTGCTAAAATCTTACTGTATCTTTACAACAGGTGATGCCAAACAACCACTACAAATAAAAAGCCCTTTTATTTTCCTATTAAAGGGCTATATTGGGATTTCCTATCAAATCCCTGGAAATTATCACCAATAAAAACAATTCTGTCATTGTTAATAAACAGTTAATCACTTATTTCGCTTCTTTCCAAAAAAATCTCTGTCTGGCCAAGACTTGTGCTTTTTTAATTTCTATTTTGCGTCTCAAATTTGCTTTTTAAAAAACTGGGGTTTTATTTCCATTATGAAGATGTGAAAGACAACAGACCTGAGTTTAACCAACACATCAGAAGGCCCTGTCCATTTCTCCTCCCTTTCTGGACACTATAAACTCCACCTTTCTCCAAGCCTCTAGACCATCAATGAATCATTTGTTTTCCACTCCCTGCAGAGCAATTCCTGCAAGGATGGAAAAAGACATATTCCTGCATGTTTGTACTCAGTGGTTCTCTTCTCTGGAGAGTTGCAGCATGTGGAAGTGCCACAGCCAGCCTGCTCCGTGTTAGAGACCTCCCAGCATTGCTGCAGAGCCCGGAGCTGAAATGTAGCTGGTTGTAAACTCCACAAGAGCCTCCAGTTTTCTGGAAGACATGCATGGGAGAGAGAATACAGAGAAGGGAAGCAAAATCCAGCATTTTCCTCCAAGCAGTCAGCATTCAAAGAGATTTATAATGCAGCCCAGAAAGTGTTTCTGTGATAGCCCACTCTCAGGGGATGAGGAAAAGCCGACACTGAAATCCCAGTGGTGGACCAAGCAGAAGAACATATCCACACACATACAGAAAATATGCAGCTGCTCCCAACCCTGCCACACTGCACTGCTGAGCGCACACACATTTCCTATCGATGCAGGAGCACTGCAGGAGCCTCGGAACAAGCAGCATCTGCACACAGCTGCCAGTGAGGCCGAGTGGGATGCACAGGAACGGGACTGCGATATCCCCACCTTCCCTTGCGTAACACAGTAACTAATACCGTGTGGGAAGGGAAATAATTAGCTCCAGCTCAGCCCATACCTGAAGCACACTACATTTATGAAAGCTGGAGGAAAAGTGGGGTTTCTGTTATTTTTCTTTCTTTCTTATAAATCAACAATATTCCACTTGATTCCAGCTCTAGCAAGCACATAACACTGAAAGACAACTGTTTCACATTTACAGCCCCCAACAAAACAATAGACAAAAAGCATGTCAGAAAAGCAAGAGAAAGGAGCTGGGGGAAGGGAGCTGATAACCAGAGCACACTCAGTATTATTGAAGGAATGTTTCTTGGATCGACGGTAATGATGTCATGTTCCATCTTTTAAGAAGCATCAGATTCTTACAAAAAGGACATTGTTGTTCAAAAGCAACTGCTGCAATCCCAGAATGCCCTTTTCCCTACATCTGTTAGTCAGAGGGGCTAGGCTTGGATAAACCTGCTAATATGGCCAAAAGTCACATGTCCCCGCGAGCGAGCGTGCGTGTGAGAGCCGGCGCGAGGGGAAAACCCTGCGCTCGCAGCTGAGATGGATTACAGCCTTCTCCCCCTCCCCACAGACCCCCCATGCCAAACCAGCCACCAGACTCGTTCTTGGCATCCTTTCTGAGCATGCCTCTGAAATGTCATCAACAGGAACATTTCTTCCTGCAGCTAAAACTCCTACCAGGCCCACTGACAACACACACAGGCGTGGGACGGGACAGAGCAGAACTCCTCACCTACCGTGATACACCTTGAAATTCACTTTTTTCCCCTTTATTCCTGAGAGCATCAAGACAAATTTCATTATCTTTATTCTTGGAAATAATTGCTGCTTTGAAATGCATGAGAAAAAAAATTAAGTATTAAAATCTATGTAACAGAATAGTCACAAACGTGTACATGACACCGTGCTTATCATTTGATCTCCCTAGATGGAACAATAAAATGCATTAATGTAAATTCCATCCATAAGAAAGCTTTACACAGTCTCGCTTAATAAAGTGCTCCCATTTTTATGGATGCTACAATATTAAATTCCCTCAGTCTTCTTTTTAACCAGACAACAGGCACTGCCTACCAAAGCCCAGCAGTGCCAGCAGCAGAGCTCTGCCTCCTGCCTTGCAGTAATGACACCTGAATGCTGTGGGGAAATGGAAGGGAAGGCAGGAGAAGTGGCATGCAAAACAGTCACTGCATTATTTTAAGTGTATTAAAAATACAGGCAAGAGACTTAAAATTAAAACAAAAAAATCAACCCTACAAACAAACTGCACTGAAAATTAAATCACACACCAGCAGGCAGCTAGTTTTCTAAAGTACAGTCAAGTTGCACTTGGGTATTTTACATTCTTCCACCAGCGCAGTCTCTTCACTACAGGTTTTCTGGATTGGTGCAGCTACACTGTTAAAACACAATCGTTCCCAGTGGATGGGACTGATCATCTCACTTTAGCTCGGATCAGGTGGCTGGATCCTGGCTCTAGCCAAGGAACGGGCACTGCAAACAGGATACGGCACCCTCCGACTGTGCGTGACTCCCTACAAGCCACCTTGCAGGCTGCTAAAATTAGAAAAAATAAATTCACATTTTTTCCTAGGTGTCACTCATACAAAGAGAGAATATTGCACTGCATAAACACAACTACCAGGACTTAGATCAACTCCACTCTTAACCAATAAGGTGGTGAAGGAACACGAGAAAGATTCAAAGCAAACCAGGGAATGCCAAGGCACAGGAGTGGCCCACAGCAGTCTGAAGTCACTACACTTAGTGGCTACCATTACTGGTGTAAATGACACTGACTACAGGCCAAAATGTTTTATCAAATTACTTTCATCTGAACAACTATCAGTTAGCAGAAACCGCATGCACACATCCACAAAAGTCTATGAATCGATAAGATGTTACATCCCTGTAATTATGGCTATATTAAAGGTACACACACACCCCTTGAACCTCTGACACAAGAAAGCTGAAGATGAGGACGGGATAAGACCTGTTCTCTTTGGAGTTTTCTGCCTCCTGCCATGTCATCTGAAGCTGAAGTTAAGACCCACCCCTGTGACTAACATCCCCTGGGATGCTGCAGAGCAGAACAGGCAAAGCTCGAAATGGTCAGATGCCGTATTTAAAGTGCATATTTCAGTCTTATGCTACAGAGACCTCAGAGAAACTAAAATCTGTCCACACTACACTAAACTCTCTGACAGCTGTCACTGTCAAAGATAACCGTTTTCAGAGAATAAACCAATGTACTGAGAGAATGTGCTTGGCCTTCCCTGCAGAAGAGAAGGGACTCACACATTGAGATTATCACCTGTCCATTTTATTTCTCAAGTTCCCATCCAGACCAGCTCAGTGAGTGACAGTGACTAGAAGTTACTTGGTTACACTAACCATGAGATACAGCAAAGCATCTGTAGTTCCTTAAGATGGTTCAAAAGTTTGCAGAAACCAAATTACACCACAGACTTGCTTGTAGGTGATTAGCACTGAAGAGCAGCATGCTTTGTTCCCTACGAATGACATTTCAAGGAATTAACATATCCAACACGAATATCAGAACCAGAGCTAAACAAATACCATGTGAGCACAAAATGGAAACAACAAACAGATTTCTGCATCCATCATCCCATATCTCCCCATTTCACTGGGAACAAGAGCCACACAGACTTCCACAATGGCAAAGGAGGCCAACAGGAAAGCTGTCCTCCATTACTGAACTATAAACAGAGTTATTTACAATTTGAGACATAAATCTTGTTTTATGTTATAGTCATCTGGTGTCCCATACACTTAGCACAGTAACATCTTTAAAAACTTCTCTTTGGTGTCAAACATAGTTACACTGTGTGTTTTTCCCTGATAGAATATATATGACACTTTAAAAACAAACAAACCAAGCAGGAGACCAGTTACAGCCCCTATGATCTTCACAGCTGACACTTTAACAGCAAAGACTAGAAAGTGAATATTCAACACAAAAAAATCTACTGGTTCTTTGCAGATCTTCTTACTCAAAGTAATAAAATAGCCAACAAAAAAACCCCTCACACCACCAAAAAACAACTTCCCACCACAACATAACTATTTAGAAACTGATATTTAGATTTTTTTTTTTTAAGAATCTGCATTGCATGTAGTGCAAACAGTTGCTAAATTTTAGTGTAATTTTCTCTGGCACGATCTAATGCAAAAGCATCAAATAAGATGGGGAATGAGTGTCATCATACAACTGTCAAAAATGGGAAAAGGGATTTTCTCTTACTTGCATATGGGTCAGATCCAGGGAGTGTATGAAGCTGAGATTAAATTATCCTTTCAACACATTATGAAAAATTTCCTGAATGGCTCCCAGCTGACATTGAAAATTTCCACAATTATCATAAATATGATAAACTGAAACTATTGAAAGAACTGACTTTTAATTTTTTTCTTTTACTTGTAATTACACCTAAAGTAAGAACTAGATGGTAAGAATGCTTAAAATAAAGAATTTTAAAAGTTTCTTCGTAATATTGAATACTTGACCAGAAAGTACAATTTTTTTGGAAGTGGCAGACAAATCACTCCCCATTTCTATAAACGCTGAATAACAGCTTGCAAGGTAAAAAAGATGAAAGCACTCTAAGAAAAGTAAGAATCTAACTTGGAATGGGAAGTGGAAGGGCTGTACAGTTCATGGGAACACAGCAGAAAAGATGATGAAGGTCCAGCATCAGAAGAAATGAACACTCATCACACTGAGCAGTGACTTTATATATATGTGACTTTAGGAATGATGCCACTTAACCTTGACTTAATTTTGTGATCTGCATTTAAATCAGCCTTTAAAATTTTAGCCTGAAGAATTCTATACAAGGATTTACCTTATCCAGAAAGAAAAAGGGCAGGGATTATGCACTACAGGTCCTATCACTTTATTTTCTGTTCCCAAAAGCCAGGTGCCAGCCAGTGTTTGGGGCCTTTCCACAAGGGCACAGACAGAAGGAGCTCTGTTGGCTTCTCTGAAATTCAGGGAACCTGCAGCCAGTGTGATACTGTCAGATTCAAGATTGTCTTGTATCCATCCTTCTGCAGAGCTCAGCAAATACAGAGGGACACACATTCATCAGGTCCATCATGGTTCCCGGGAAAGTACATTCCTGATCACAGCACCACATTTCTCCTTCCAGCAAGCTTGTCAAAACTATACACACACTTTTTTATTGCTTTGCATTTCTTCAAACCTCTTTTAACCCAGGCTTTGCTCCACCCAGTCAGCTCTTTTTTTCCTGTTCTGACAAAAGCAGAGCAATTCTCAAGGGCCTTAACATGCTCTGAACACATGGAAGAAGAGTTACTCTGCTCACAGCAGAGGGTGGCTGTTTCCTTGAATAGCTACAAATCAGCTTCCTGTCCACCCTCAGTGACCCCAGGCAGATGGCATCAAGACAGTTGTGTTCCAGTGACTGTCACAATGCAAGGTCCATCAGCACCTCAAACCTCCCAGAACAGACAGGAATCGTAGTCCCTTGACTCATGTGAAACCCCATATCACAGACTCCTTGTGCACTTTGCTAAACCTCTCCCACCAAGCTAACATGTTATTTTTCCTCCTCCTAGTTCTGCAATTTGGAATTCTTCCTAGAGTGGCAATTAAGGAAAAAAAAAAAAAAAAACCAAACCAAAAACCAAAACCCAGAAATGAAACAAGAAAAGGCTGGAGATGCAGCAAAGAGGCATTTTATTTCTCCCATGCCCTGCAAAGGGGACAAAGAGCACTCAGGAACATCTCCCTTGGGATCCTGCTAACTTACTTTTACCACTTAGTCGTGAGCTGCAGCTCAGACAAAAAAATGCTGACAAAGTAATGAACTTGCCTTTCTCTTAATGATCTTAAAATCATTCTTTTCAGTACATTTGTTCTCCACACTGGATCCACCAGGGCTGTCAGTCATTAGGAAAAGGGAGGTGCAGATGAGTGACATTCTACAAGAAACTGTTAGAAAAATGTTAAATACTCAGGAAATATCCACAAAGCTGTCACCAAACTGATCATCCTAAAATAATGCCAACTATAAGCAGAACAAAACCACCTGGAATGGGATGAGCAAACTGGATTGTGGAAGCATGGGAAGCCCCACTGAGATTCTTTCCCACATTGCTTTTCACTCCAAGTTCATGTACATGAGATGCTCCTTTACTTTCTGCCAGTCCCCAGGGGAAGGGAAAAGACAGAATTATTTCATCTCCAAGTGAGGAGACCCTTCTGCTGCCGAAGCCTGAAGCAGGTGAGATCTTAGAGCCATGTTGGACACTTCCATCACTTGCCTTATAGCAGCAGGGGCACTTCACGTGGTCTCTAACCCCAGGTACACCTCTGTAACAAAGTTCTGCTTCCTGCACAGGAACAGAGATCCTTCTCCATAGGAGTTCAGCAAAGAACAGGCATGAAATACTGTCCCCTTTATCTTTCACATTCCCTCACCTAGGTATTTCTAGAAGGAATAGATTACAAGGATAAGATGGATCTGCACCTGGATATTACAGTGAATTCTTGCAATTTTTTGTCTGTGTGAGCATCTATGTTCAAACAGGCTTTTCTTCCCAACTCAGTACTTCTTTCTTCCTCTGACAAGGAACAAGCCTACCATTCCTATAAGATTCCTTTTTCAATTTCTTTTCAAAATATTTTTGAGGAATGGTTCTATCCTGAAAAAACATCTTTGCAGATTTTTTTTCCTTTCTCTCTCTGCTTTTCTACCTCGTTTTTTTTCTTTTATTATACTTTTTCACAGAATAGCCTCAGGAAGACACTTTTATGTTCAAGCACTGCTTGCATTTCTCTTATGCGTGTACTTGTAGACTCTGTGCCTTACTTTGATTTCCTCTCAAGATTCTGACACTAAAATGTCCATCATCAACTCCTTGAATTACTTACCCCAGCACACTTTCTGATCCCGCTGAGCTGTTCTGCTTGGGTGTTTACTTTCCAGGAATGTCACTAACAAAAGGGTCAGAAAGTTGCGTTTCTCAAACCTCCACTGACAAGCCCAGGATCTTGTGTTTCTGGGCTGGGTGTAAATATTTATTTTTAATTATTTCTATAATCTTTCACGTTTTCTAAGTAGTGCAAAAGATAACTAACTGGGTAAGTGTGCTCTTGTGTTAAAGATGAGATATTCTGAACAAACTAAATCTCTTTTGACAGGTTTCATATGTCAGTTATAAGCAAACACAAGCATACCTAACACACCTAACACTACCAGTACTCCTGAAAATACTACTTTTGTTAACTGACAATTTTTACGTCACTAACACCAAATCTACCACTGACATTACCATTTAACATATACAAAAGACATTACTGATGCAGTTGAGAAAAATTAATGCAAAAAAGCATCTTACATTTTTTTTCTACTATTTAAAATAGAATATCCCACGAGATCAAAAATTAGACCCATAGAACAGCTAAAGAGTAGCCAGAATTCATTTTTCAAAGACCAACGCCATGAAAGTTCAAGAAGTGCTCACCATTCCCTGACATACTCAACACTAACATCTCCTGGATGTCTTGGCTTGTGATAGTTCTGGTACATTTATTAAGAAGGTCAGCTCTAAATTTAGTGATTCCTTAGGCTAGCAAAGCTATGAGGAAGGCAACTGGAAAAAATGAAATCTTCTGTCCCCCTTCTTTTGCAATTCATTAAGTTCACAGTCGTTGCCAACTCTTTTACTTTACTAACATAAAGCATCACATTAAAAAACATTCTGTGAGTGTATCACCTACAGCCAGCTCTCCATGGCCACGTCTCTCCAACCAAGGAGCACATGTTATAACGGATCCAGCGTGGGAGACGCTGTGCTGGCAGCACACTGGCCAGGAAGAGGTTAGCAAGGGGCCAGCTGATGAGAGTCAATTAAGTCTAGAGGCAAAAATACTGGGCAACTCCAGCTGCCCATAAAAAAAATTAGTCAGATATCCTAATGGGACTGGAGTTTAAAGAAACCTTTTCTTGACCCCTAAGCAATTCTGTCCCAGAACAATAAATAGAGTAAACGTAAGCAAATTAGCTATTTTGGATTCAGCATAAATAACTCAGAAATAAGCTACTAAAGCTCACAACATAGATAATTACCCTTGAGAAAAGAAGTAATTAAAAAGTGGCAGTATCGCCATAGTTTTAGAAAAGAGGCCTGAAAGGAAGTAATTCAAAGTCTTTCTGGTCAATCAGTAAAAAAAAAAGAAAGAAGAAAAAATGTTTAAATGGAGCTTGCAAATGAATTCCCTGAGGTGTAGAAGAACTCCAGGACACTCCCACTCCAGCCAGAAGCTGTGTCCAACCCTCCAGTCCACAGGTCAGATTCTTATTTGAGCAAGTATGAATCTGGCAAAACTGATGCCAGTAGGAAGGACCTAAGGCAGAAAATAAAGCCAAACACAAACAGAAAAATCCAGGAGAACTCTGTGAGATTCTGTAGGAACAATCTTACAAACCAAGCTGCAACAGTGAGAAGCCTCGGGCGGTCGCCCAGCCTGACAAAAAGCCACACAGAACAAGGGAATAGGAGAGAAGGTAAATGACCTGCACAAAGAAGATAACTGGGTATAAGGTTAGGTGCTGTCACAGACCAAGACAGCTGGTCCTTCCATAAACACGTAAATTAAACATTACTGACCTATGGGGACAAGTAAGCAGCTGCCCTAAAGTCTGACGTAGCTCCAGAGTGACGTACAGCTTTTGTCACAGCTGCTGTCCCCTTCCAGCAGCTGCTGCTGCTCCAGAGAAGCTCCCAACAACGGCTGCAGCCAAACTGAACAGAAGAATTAACTGAACTATTAATTAGTGGGAGCAACATGCTAATCACTTGGTGACTGTGCTACACTAAGAACCAGAGAACGAACTATTTATGCACTAGACTATATGTCATTAAAAGAACAGAACAACTCAAAAGGATATTCAAAAAGAAGTGGGAGAAGTACACAAAATTATTGTGAGAATTAGTCATAGCTAGAGAACAGAATCATCACCTCGGAATTGACACAAAACTAAAAAAGGCAAGAGGTCAGACAATAATTACATTACATTCTGAACAAGAAAAAAGGCTCTTGCAACCAGAGTGACCACAGATATTGTGTAGATCTAGCATAATATCTGCACTTAAGATCTGGAATGGGAGGGAAAGGTACGTGATGACATTTTATTTAGGGCAGCAGACAGCATCAAAAGTACATAGGAACCTTAAAAAAGTGTATGAATGAGCAACAAGACAGGAGATGAAAGGTCAAAAAAGTAAAGAACAAAGCACACATCTACTCTTAAACTAAACGTAACTCCGGAGCTGAGCCTACCGCAGACAACTCAGCAAAAATAATTACACAATTATGCCAAAGATAATGTCAGACTGGTTTTTTTTTAAAAAAAACAAGATGAATAATCAATCAGAAAAATAATACAGAATTTCTGACAGTACTTTAAGAAGTCTCTGCCATGGCTTGCTCCTGGAGATTATTCTTCACTCACATATAGCAGTAAAATGGAAGTACAATAAAAAAGGCCTTAGAAATGGGAAGTTGTAAATGCCTAAAAATACAAACTAAGCTTCAGAAGAAAAGGTGTAAGAGTTAAAAATCATAAATAAGAAAGCCATGACAAGAGCTCAGACTTCAAAAACAAAGGAAGAAGCCATAAACTGTAAGAGCAACATGTTTCTAACAGAGTGAAGGAATTCCACCAAGCAAGGTATAAACAGCAAAATTAACCTGCAGAAACAACTGTGAGGCATTGAGCCCGAGAGACAGAAATACTGCTTTTTAAACCAGACATTTACATGAGCAAGAACATCCACAGCCAGGTCAGGTAAGGTATTCCTGGATGCTCCTGGCACCGCTTCCGAAGCACCCAGGTTGTCACCACTGCCAGAGACAGCAGATAGGACCAGACAGGCGAGGTATCAGAACCTGGATGACAATTTTTATGTTCCTGTTCTTCTAGGGTCAAACAAGCACCATCAAAACACACCTTGTTATGAAAAAGGTTAAAGTCTTTTAACACAGGATTTTATGAAATACAGGATTACTATCATAAATACAAAAAAGGTTTATTGAAAGGCTGCAGGGAAATAAGGAGAGATTCGAGGAAGGTGCATGTATGTGATGGCCTTTCAGCACTGGGCACAGGCAGAGAAGCCCTGTCAGAAGAGATGATCAGTGAAAGATTATTCTGTTCTTTAGGAGTGACCAACCCATTGGAGCACACAGACACTGGCAGTGCAGCAAGGATTTACAGCTGCGTACCTAAGTTTGTAACTTAAAGCACATTCAAAACAGGGTTCAAACATATTTCAGCTTCAAAAGAGTTTAAAACCTTTTATAGCTGTTAAATCTGTGCTACCAGATTATCTGTAGCCATAAATGGGGTAGCTTTAATGAGCAATTATGTCACACGTTTCTAGAGCCCGTGAGCACCTCCTTTCCTGCTGGAATTCCCCAAAGTCATGGCAATTTGACCAGTTTTACTCTAGCTCAGGTTATTTTTTTCCCAGTCTTCACATGACTGAGCAGAACCATTTCCTACACAGCACACAACAAGGGGAAGAGGTAAACAACCAAAACCAAACAAAAACAAATTTTAAAAATCCCTTTTTTTACTATTCTACCTACTTGAAGAAATGCCTCTCCAGCGATTTCTGCAAGGTCTGAATCCCTTCTCTTTATGCTTTTCATTTAAAACAAAAAATAGTTTTTAGTATGCATTAAGATAACAAGCATAACCTTTTAATTTGATGAGTTTTATTTGCTTTCATGGGGAAAATGCTCATTTCAACTAATACACAAAACAATTTGTGGCTCAGATATACAGAATATGTCTCCATTGGATTGTTAAGATCACAGGACTGAAGGTCCAATTAAGTCCTGTTCCTGCTATTTTAAGCAACTTTATAATAGAATCCAATCATCAAATAATAACCAACTCCTGAGAACTTCTTGAAGCCACTACTCTGATTACAAGGCTGCTCCAGAACCCCACTCTTATTTTGATTAGGAACCAATTTAAGATTAAGAACTGATTAAGACTGATTTACAGATTTATTATTGTAAGTTTACACTGCCTTACTCTTTTTCCCACACTGGCCTTAGTGTTTAAACAGTTTTCTTCCCTTTTCAATATTGAGGGATAAGCACAAGGAGAGAGAATACTGTTCCCTTAAGCCTGTTAGCTGAAAAAAGCCAGTTTTGTCTCCCTTTATGACGCAGGAGAGAGAACTGACTTCCCAGGCCATCCTAACAGCCCTTCCTCACATCTGTCCCAAATGAAGCTTTTAAAAAAAAAACCAAACCACAAACAAAAATCCTCCACTAGCATTCTCCACATCTGCTTATTCCCTAGATATATAGCACTAAAGTTTAAAAATCACCACGGTATCAAGGGATATATTCAAGTCTTTTACATGTTTCCATTTCTAACTGATAAACCGTATTTTTATATTTCATATCTTTACATACAATACTGTATCTTTATATATTCTATATGCTATTATATACTTGCTACTGCATGACCATTCACTTTGCACTGCTCCATTTAGGTCTCCATACTGCAAATCCTCCAGCTCATTCAGTCCTGCCAGAGACTCCAGTCCTCCTCTGGACTGACAATGTTCCCTATCTTTGCACCAGCAAATTCCATTACCACAGTCCTTTCATGCGTACATCAAGACCAAAATACCACTTAAAACCGCCTGAAGACTGGACCTTGAAAACTTTTCAGCAGCTTCCCTCCAGCCCACATTTCCTCACTAGCACTAACTCATCCTTATAGCATTACACCACGTTTGGCTTTAAGAAATTTCCAACACTCTGCTGTGCCCTGTGCTGTCCAGACCCTCACCTATGTGGGATGGACTGTACTTGCAGTACTTCTCCAACCTGGACACTGCTTGCTCCACCAGCTCTCCAGCAACCCTGTCCTGTTGAGGATAATCCTCATAACCCATCCATCCCCAAACACGGGAAACACTGCAGAAATGGTTTTTCAACAGGTGTGGGTGGGCATGGAAAACATATCCTTGCTGCAGATGGACGAAGGGATCAGAAGTGTGCAAGAACCATCATCTTTTCCACTCCTGTGCCAACAGCTGTCCCACATTCCTGCCCGACACTCCCCAGGATGCTCTTGCTCCCCATCACCTACCCAAGCTGCTATGGCTGGGCAAGACCTCGCCATCACCAAACTGCCACAACAAACACAACACTTCTGGCACAGACTTTACCAGGTACCAGCTGCACTGCCCCAAATCCACCCAGACAAGGCACCAGCAGTGGGGAGGGGAAAACTGGTTGTGTGATGCTGGGAATGAGCCACACACCCCTGGATCAGCCAGCCCCAGCCTTTGAGCAAGGAGGGAGGCAGGTGCCAGAGCAGAGGGCAGCAGCACTCTGCTCCCATCCCATGTGCTCATGGTCCATCCAGCCAGCATCTGTCCTCCACTTCCAGCAGCTGGGTGGGAACAGAGACCTCCCCATCCTGGTACAGAAGGGAGGTACATGGTCTGTTTACCCAGAGTTTTTGGGCATGTCTGCTGAAATTCCAAAGTCCCAAAAGATTTATTGTAGAAGCTCTGACGTCACTTTCACACAGGAACACATCCTGGCAGTGAGAAATGGGACTGAAGCAGGAGAAGTTTGTAAGGGCCTGCTTCCCAAATTCTGGCAGTCACAGGTTTGTGTGCTACATTACAGCTGTTCTGATTGCTGATATCTCATCTCTTATGTACTTATATACCCATTACCATAGTAACCACATTCCTCAGAACATATAATGCAATTTTTGTATCTGGTGTATTAGAACAAAATTATTAAGGTTACAAAGGCATGCATTCCAAAATTAGAAAGTGTCAGAATTCAGACTGCCATCTCCCTTGCCAACCCATCTTCTCTTGCTGCCTCCCTCCCCATCTCCCAGGCTCCCAAGTCACCTCTCCTGCAAACCTCCAGCTCCAGTTCTCCATCAGCTCCAGCTCCTTCCTCTCTGACCCCTCTGCAGTCCCAGTTTCACTGTACTTCTGTCCTGACATATTCTTATCTCTCCCCTCTCATCTGACTTTTATACCTCCTGCATTCACACCAGGCATTTCCCTCCTCCACACTGCCTGAGTGCTCTCCAGGAATGATTCACTGAACACAGGACAGATTCCTGACAGTCCAGGAACTGGAAACAAGAGGAGCCTCTCTTGCAGGGAAAAGTCCTTCTCATCTCCCATAGTCCAGGGCTGGAGCATCTTCTGCTGCTCTCCAGGGATAACTGCCTGCTCAGCACCAGGAGCTGCAAAATGCCTCAGCAACGCTCAGTGCTGGTTCACCCTCTTACTGCCATTGCACTGCAAAGACAGGGCCCACTAGGGAATAAGCCCCCATTTCAGGAGGTGCTTTGCAAATACAAAGAGTCTCCATCTTGATGCAACTTAACATAAACAAATTAATCTTTACACTTTACCTGCCTATAGCATTATTTCATACACAGAAATATATCACTAAGATGAAGACATACATGGAATGCTTAAGTGCTGTGTTTTCCCTGAACACCAGCACCTGCAAGCACTGTGGAGTCAAGAGTTGAATCCACTGCAGTGGAACACACCCAGAACATTCAGCACATCTCTCCATACAGGTTTCCTAAAAAGTCCATCAAACCAGGACTTAGACATCCTTGTGCTTGACTGCCTCTCCACTAGAGAGAAAGGTTGAGTTGATACATCATTCTGCACACACAGAAGGTAAATGGCTACATCTTTTCTTCAAGAATCTGCTTTAAAAAGTTATCTGTCTCTTTTCTGGTTTGGCAGTAGTACTAATTGTCCTGAACACAAGGGATGAAAGAGATAGGTCAACATCTGCACCTGAAGCAAATACTTGGAACAACAATCCATAAACACGGCCCACAAAGCAGGTTTAATGCCCAAGCTTCCTTCTACCTGGCTTAGCTCTTACTATGAGCATTTGAAAATTCTTTTCTCTGGTACACCAACTCTTCAGCTCTCAAGCAAGAAATGCAGCACTTTTTTCTGGCCTAAAGAGAGGAGGAAAGAGCTTAAGTCACTTGAACGTATCTGCTAAGCATTACAGCATTTTAAGGCTGGAACGGCAATTTCAGTTCATGTAGAAACACATCCATCCTAAATTTGACAGAAAACTGTAATCAGAAATTGGTCTATTTCAACAGCACAAATCCAAACACCTCTATATTTCACAGGTTCTTTGTGTGCTCACACATAAAGCCACTTAATCCAGCTGTTCTCAGCAATCATTCACAAAAGCAAATGAACAAAAAAGAAATAATCAGCAACCATTTCCACTCCTACCCTTTAACTGAGGGGAACAATAATTTGATTGCTTCAGTCAATGGACGAAACTATTTTCTGTGCATTTAAACAGAAGGTTAATTGAGATATGGTGGAACCTGCTCTCACACTTGGACTTTCTGAAAACAAGGTTGTCCTGCCTGTTTCAAGGACTTTGGCCTCAACTTTTTCATGAAGTGAGGCAGGGAGCTGCCAACAGGTGACTTTTCCAAGACTGAACCGATCTTTAGGAGACATAAAGGAATAGTGTTGCAAAGGAAAAGCCAATTAAATTGATCCTATTTTTCTCCTTAAGCATTCCTGCTGGCAGGGAGTGGGCTGGAAGGCTGTGTCCTGGCCTGGACCGTGCTGGATGGCAGCACTGGCTGTTCCCAGGAGCTGCTGATCTGAAGGCAATCAGTGATTTGGTTGGTCCAAGCTAAACCTCACTGCTCAGAGCCACACAATCATGCCATCTAATGAAGGATGAGAGCTGGAGGTGATTAAAGCTACTACCCAGAGCAATAGCCACAAGCACAGCTGGACTGGGCAGGACTGAGCTCTATGGTCTGAAGGGCCTCCTTAACATGGTCTGCAAATATGCAACAGAGGGGCCTGGCTCTAGCAAGACATGAAGAAGCAAAGCATCAGGGAACAAGGACAGTCACAAGAACAGTCCCAAGAGAGCACTAGCACAAGGCATCTTGCCAGATAGGTGTTAGAAATTTTCAAAAATCAATCCCCTGCTGGTTTGTTTTGGTGTTGGGTTTGTGTTATTTCCTTTTTTTTTTTTCCCTAGAAACAGGGTTTGATATTCTTTCTCAATTTTCATTTTGGCAAAAAGACGACTCACAGAACACTACACTTCTCTTACATGACACCTCCTAGAGACCCTCCCATTCCCCTGGAGAATTTATCAAACATTTTTAGACAAAGTAGGAGAAGTTGGCTGCATTAGTTTCAATACTGGATGGTAAATCTTTGCAGAAGAACAGCTAAGTCAGTGAATAACAGAATCATGACCATTAACATCTTCTGCCTCAAGACTCCCAGCCTGCCTCCAGTCAGAGAACATGGGGGCCGAAGGCTGTCTCTGCTCCAGTGGCTGTTTAGAGGTAGATGTTATCAAATTCCTTCCACATCTGTTTAGATTTCAGGAGACAAGCACCCACATCACACACAGAAAAACCACCCTCACATCCTTTCGTCAGCCAGCTCTCTGAAGGGGCGCAGAGAAGGGAGGAGCTCCTCTCCCCAAGAGGCTCCCTGTGAAGGGCACAGGTAGGGTGCAACAGCAGAAAAATACAGGAAATTTTTGCACTACTGCAGTCTGCACTGCACCTTCCCTAGGGATAAATAAAATTCCGATCTCCACAACCTCCATGGCTGTCAATCTGACACCTTTTGTGAATACTAAATTCACACATACAAAGAACTTTCTCCTTTGTAGGTTTTGAAACATCTCACATGCCGTTTCCTACTGGTAACGGAACAAGCAGCATAATTTCATACCTGGCAATTTGAAGCCTCTTTCAGCAGTTTGGAATAATGGATTATGCCTTTTGTTTGTCAGTAGGAACAGGCAAATAAGAGGGAAAAAAACAACTGCAAAGTTTCAAGCAACAATTCCTGTATTAGAAGAAGAGCTATTTTCTGACTGCTCCTGTTGGCTAATAAACAAAGGGAATGTCAGGTGTCCATTTTATAAATTCTAAGGATCTCGGATTTTTGAACTGGGAAAGTAGGACAACCTCCTGATACCTTGGGCAGATACATCCCTAACAACCAACCAGCAAAAAGCAAGAACTGCTCTCTCATCATGCATGCAGCTCACCCGAGCAGCCCAGCTGGACAGGGAGCTACTGAGAGCTCAACAGGCCATGCCAGAAAACACTATTTACTTTTTGGACACAAGCTATAAAGAGCAACCAAGAAGTAATTAAGGTTCTTGAACACAACGGGGCAAAGAATATCGACTCCAGTGTTGCTCACTGCCCAGAAGTTCTTAGTACATCTGGACAGCTTCTCAGAGACCACCAGCCCATCCTCTCACTATCAATACTCAGTTTAGAGCCTCCAAAAGACTCAAAATGCCTCTCTGCAGATTATTTTGCAAAGTCATTCTGAATGAGGGAATATCTAAAGCCCTAGCCTTAAAAAGAATAAACCTATCCATGTTTACAGGAACTGTATTGCTCAGTATAGCTACCAAGCTGCATGAGAGCCAACTGCTGCCAGGCCACAAAAGGGCTCCCAGAAAGAAGGAAAAATTCCAATACATTTTTATATTAATATAATTCCAAAGGCTTGAATAAAAATCATCCTGGTTATATCAGCCCAGCAGTTGATTTTGGCTGCTCCCCTGACCCTGGCCAGGGCCCAAAGGTAATCTGGTGGGAGGCTGCTGCTAGTACTACCTTGATATCTATATAAACACCTGAAGTGTATAGGACAGTTCTCTGGTAGAAACCCACACCAGCATGGCAAGAAGACACTGTGTAGTGCTCATTCAAATATCTCCAAAATAATCAAAACCAGAGAAAGGTTATATTAAAAGATAAAAGATATCTCAAACAAGGATATCTTGGATATTCATAAAGTGCCCCTATATTTGCATCTGGCACAAAAAATACATCCCATCCTCCACTAAGGCAGGAAGGAGTTATTTTTCAGAACTTGATAGTAAGAACTGAAAAGGAATAACACTGCTTCTCTTGCTCTCTTTTTCTATTAAGCTAATTCCTGTTGTATAAAGTCAGCTTGAAAGCTCCTTTCAAAGAAAAAGGGGGAGGGAGGAGAAGAAGAATCAGATCTGCTTGTTTTTTGCATTTGACATTCAGGTCTCGTCGCCCTGTTTTGTTTTCCTGGAGGACGCGGCGGCGCAGACCTCGCAGAATGATGACATCACACCTACAAAAAAAGCAAAACCCAAACAGGAGGGAAGGAGCTCTCCCTCAAACCAGCTCAGAACAGCAGCTCTGCTTCTGGCTGGTACCTTTTGGACAACCCAAAACTCAGTGGGTCTGGGGGTAACCAAATATTCCCTTCAGACCCCTGGCCCACGTGAGCAGCCCATGAAAATGGGGAAGGTGACAGTCCTGCTCCTTTCCAGGCCAGGCAAAATCAAGTTAAAAGGTGTTTAGCTACTGTTCCCCTCTAGAGATACCTTGAACGCTACATTGTTTTACGCCTGTTTATACCTGTTTTATTGTTGGTTAGGAGTTACACAGGCAAGTGGCTTTTACCATGATGAAACAAAGCAAATGTTTAAGTTGCTCAGTAAATTGGAAGCTGCTCTGTCTGAAATGCTTTATAAAGCTATTTTTCCGTATGAGGTAGACATTCTGAGCAGCATCTTTCCTGCAGAGCAAGGAGCCATGCTGCACCAGGGACAGAGGAACTGCTAGGTGTGCATGCATGCAGAGTGCAGCACCTGCACTGGATAAAAACACACCTCTTGTGGTGAAGAGGTGTTCATACCTTGTATTTATTAAAACTCAGGGAAGGCCCTTGCCAGAACATTTGCACTCGCTGCTCCACATCACAGAGAGATTTACCCTTCATGTAATACCTGAACTCAACACATTGACGTGATTGGCAAGCTGAGAAATAACAGGCTTTAAGTGAGAGAAATACCTGCCAAATCTTGGAAGCAAATCTCCATTTAAGATACCAAACTACATAGCACATGACCACTCTCCTTGCTTCTAACAATTTATGACTTAATTTTCACAACAACAACAACAAAAATCAGGGAAGAAACAAACAGAATTACAGAAGTGGAAGTTACTAAATATCCACTGGTCATATGGTTCCATTTACAGCTACTGAACAGCACAATGGTGACAAAGCACTTGATTGCTTTTGCTGTGATTTTTTGGTAATTGAACATGAAACTAAGAAGATTGCCATCTCTACCTTATGTACAAGCTCAATTCAGACAGAACACTAATAATTCCTCAAAGCAGGAAAACAAACCTAGCCTTGCTATCAACTTAGAGACAATGCTCCAACAGGAACATCAGCTAACCAGGGGTTATTCTCAGATTTTGCCCAGAAAAATATTTTTAAAATATGCCCTCATAGAGGACTCTCATTTCTCCCCAGAACTCAAAAGTCTTGTTAATACTATTCATTAAATACTAGGAAAAGGTTCTTCATCCAGAGGGTGTTTGGGCACTGGAACAAGCTCCCCAGGGAAGCAGTCACAGACTGAGAGTTCAAGAAGTGTTTACACAATGACCCCAGGCACATGGTGGGATTCTTGGGGCCACAGGAGTTGAACTCTGATGATCCTTGTGGGTCCCTTTCAACTCAGAATATTCTGTGATCATGTACCTTGAGAAATCCTCTCATAACAATGGTTGATTTCAGATCAAATGCAGATTTTTGTACAGCAGCTGATCTTTTCTACAGAATTTGACTTTCAACAATAAAACAGTAAGTGCATTCCAGTGTCTATCTAAAGACCTCAATCTCCTGCCCCAGTGATTAAAAACAAGGAAAATGAGACAAGCAACTGCCTTTAAGGGAGCATCAAAAGCAGGTGGTAACTCCAATCCAAAAAGGAATTCTGCTTCTAAGTTTGAAGTCTGAGCTCTGTTGTCTCGGATGGGCCCAACGGAGCATGCCGAGTCCTGCTGGGTTGACTCTGGAGACCAGTCAGGACAGTCGGACAATGACCATCTCTGTAATTTTCTGTTTACATATTTACAGAATGTATTTAAGTGGTGAGCCCGTATGTGTCATGTCCTTAGAAATGCTAATCACAGGCATGAAATCACATACAGAAAACCCCTAAATCAGCAGGTGCTTGGTGCCTCCAAACCAGAAAATAAGCAGACAAGTAGAATCACAACTCACACCATCCTCTCCTTCCACTCACGCTGCTCCGTATCATCCTTGTTTCCCCAACACCTATGTAAATAGGTAGGTAGATTTTGCAACAGGCATGATAAACAGGTATGAACTACTTCAAACCAGCACAGGTAACATCCATTTCAAAGCTGAAAGCAGCTTTTGGAGAAAGCTTGCTAAATTTCACACTCCATGTCTGCGGCAACATGAAAAAAAAATCCCTCAGAGAAACAAGGTCCAAAAATACTGAGCACTTTCACACAGGTACTCAAACTTCAAGATTTTAACGCTTTTTGGGGGTTATTCTAGTTTAAAAGAATGACTGAAGCAACAAAATTCTCAGTTTTATTATTTCCAGGTAAGCCCCAGCTATTTTTCTGCATAGATATGCCTTAAATGAATCCCCACACTGCACACCTCTCTGCAGAGACAGGTACAGTAGAACCTAGAACAGATGAAAGTTACTGGTGATGAGCTGAGCAATGGCTCACTCTGCAATGCTTCTGGCTTCCGACAGGCACAGGGGCTGCAAGCTCCTCTTCCTTCCCAGGACATCAGGTGAGAACCCTTTCAGCTTTTTACAGCGGTGTGCATTTGCATTACACAATAACTAGACCCTGAAAAGAAGGTGAAATTCAGCTGTGGCAGAGATTGCACAAACAGGGTGAAAAGATACACTCTGCCTCCACAGATCTCCATAAAAATGTCCAGACAATACCCAAGTCTTGCAATTTTATACGCACAGGAGTAGTTTTTACTTAGATGGGCAGTCCCCAGTTATCCCTGTGCGTGACTGGAAAAAATGAAAAAACTTAGTTTGTTGTTCATCAAGTTCAGGGACTGATTTACAATGCATTAAAAGCCCCTTTCAGATTTATGTAAAGATAAAAATCAGCAAAAAGTCACATCATAGTAAAAAAGAATATTAAAAGTTTCAAGCTTCAGCCAGCTCATTCATGACCAGCAATAAATTGCCATTATGGTAAGAAAAATCTACATAATGCTCCTATGATGAAACAAGAAACCCCATCCTCTGCATTTTCAGCAGGTCAGGCAGACTTTCAGAGGGAGATCTGGGACAGTGGTGCTGCTGAACTTTGAGGTCTGTGCTGCTCCACCACACCCCACAGGCAAAGCAGCATCTCCTACACTTCTGCTTCCACCTTACAACCTGGGAGGTGCTGATGCTAAGTGGGGACCAAGGAGACAAATTCTTCTATCCCATTACCAGCCATGCTGAGCAAATCACTCACTTCTCCACCTGTATTTCAGTATCCCCACCTTACATATGTGGAAAATAAATATGCATTTATCATCCATTTGAAATACCTTGAGATTTGTGGATGAAATTCAGAGCAGGGAATTACTATTATTATCCTGCCAATTCAGAGAAAAGTATAAAACCATCACATATATAAGATAATATTTCTTTGCTAAAGCTTAAATTTCTATTTGTGTATTAATATTTCATTTCTCATATTAACTATTTCTGTTTAAACATAAAATATTTGTAATAGCTACAAAAAACCATTGTTATTATACCAGTCTGTAGTCACTAGAGTAATTAATTTTCAGTACCAGAGATTCCCACAGCAATGGGAAGACTATTCAAATGAGGATCACACACCCTGGTGCTGGACCAGCCACTGTGGAAAAACTCCAGAGCGCCATGTGATGGCCCACCTGCACAGTGGCCCACAATTACCAACTCCTGTAACAGGGGGTAACATAAGAAACTTAAAATAATGTGCTAATTAGTATTTCCAAGAAATAAGGGCCATTCAAGAAAAAGCACTAAAATATGTGGGAAAATTAAGGGGCTTTATCAAAATATTTCTTAAAACTGGGCATCAAAAATTCCATGCCAAATTTTTTATTCAATAAGCTAGGAAATAATTCCTTACGTGTTCTTTAAGTTTTTGTGACGAATTATGAGCTAGTGAAGGTAAATCATGTACTTTATAAGTAAACTATTTTCATGTTAGTCTAGTATTCAAAGCACTCTGCTTGTTATTGTCAAATCAGGAACGAATCTTTTGCCCAGTCTTGTTTTTGCAAATAAATTTACATCATCAGTATTGCAATGAAATGAAAGCAATGGTGAGGATTAAGACTTCCTTCTTCCATAACATTTTATTTTGGATAAAACACCATGTATACAGACCTCTTCTTAAGTACAGATAATCTTAGTGTTTGAGTCCCTGTGCTCTGTCCTCCCAGTCAGCAATAGAAATGTTGAATTCTCTGGTCAGTTCAGGACATCTGTGTAGGTTGATCTGGTAAGAATGTGGTCAACTACTGAGCTAGCAGCTGACAGCAACATCTACTGAGAGCCAAAGAAAGAAATATCTCCAGTGATTGTCATGCAATCACCTAAATTCAGCCCAAGCATCCTCACTAAGCCCTCTTCTCCCACCTCCATGGGCACTCCAGCTTGTAGAAATCTGGCCATTCGAGGTGGCTTTTGGAATGGAGATGCTCTAGGATTTCTTCGCCCATATATTGTGTCAAATGAAGGGAAAAATAACCTTCCATCACTCACAAAGGACAGATGATCAGCATTCAGATGGGTTCGCCTGCATTCTTGCTGCAAAACGGGCAGGTCCCAGCAAGAATTAACAGGAGGTTCTACCACACACCTCCAGCCAGAGACTAACCTAGTTTTAAACACTTCAAAGCATGTGTTAGAGGGGGGTTTGTGTGGAAAGGGAAGAAGGAAAATTACGCCAAAAACACAGGTAAGAGTTCAGGGTTTGCCTATAAGGCAATTAACCCATAATAAAAATGGAGCTTGGCATTCTTTGCAAGGCACTGCCTCCGAAATGTATCATTATTTCCTTCCCACCTCTGACATGCACTTCTAGGAGACAGCAGGAATTTTTGTCAAGGCCAAGGTTACCCTCTTTTTTAACTAAAGTTGCAAGCCTTCGTAAAAACACCAATCTAAGAGCCTGGCTGCATACTCGGATGTACCAAGCAAGTATAAAGTGGGATTTGTACCAGCTCAGCTGGTGCCAGGGAAAATCATATCACTGCACCTTAGTCTTTATGGGTAGCAAAACCACATTACTGCAGTTAGTCCAGTACATAATTCTCAAGACAAGACTTCAATATGCAAACACTAAAATAAAAAGCCCAAGGAGATACGAGGGTGGTCGATTTAGAGGCAGAAGATCGTGTGCTGTGCACAGACCCTGTGTTCTGTTTGACCCTCAAAGAGGGATGCATCTTACCTAGGGGTACAGGGCCAAATCATACCAAAATAGATTTCAAACCCAGGGTTTAACTAGTTTGCTATCTAGGCCAGGAAACTGTTCTGGAACACATTTAACACAGTTTAATCGCATCAAATCACGGCTGGCCCAGAACTGATTTTAACAACTGTCAACTGCTCCTTGGAACAGGGAAAGCCAAAAAGATCACAGCACACAGTTTACAAAGAGCACAGAGACAACCCAAACATCCAGAGCAGCAGCAGCAAAGCAAGGCACAGTCAAATCCCATGATCTTTATTCAGATTGGGTTACAAGGAAGTGGGAACTGGGAGGAGTTAATGTTAGTGACAACTGCAAGCCAGAACTAAAGGAGAAACATGTTGCACTGCCACCGGGACACAGCTTGAGAAATCCTAATAACTGATGGAGAAAGTTACTGCACTACTTAACTGGATACCCGTGGCCTATTTGAGAAACAGCACTAGCAAAAATAACCTCTCCTCTCATCTCGGCTGGGGAGGGAGGGACAGTCACCAATTAAAAGGGGACTGAGGTGGGAAATGAGAATTCCGTATTAAGAATGGTGAAGGAGGCAAAAACAACAAACATGTGCAATAGCACAGGAGATTCTTTCCAAGAAATCTCAGTACAACATTTCTCTGGGCATGGGCTCATGGGTCTGTTATTGCCCTTGAGCAGTGGAATGCCAGGGAAGAGGAAGGATTGCTGGGTGCTTGGAAAACAGACTGAGCACATGGATGGGGAGCAAGCCAAAAGTGTTAGAAGAAATGGTCCCTACCCTTTCAACATACTTGCACTTGCATATTCCACTTTCCCATGCTCCTGGATCCCAAAGCTTTCCAGGGGTTAGAAATCAGCCAGGCCAGAGTGAACTGAAGCTGAACCAGCAACTCAAAGGGAAGAACAGATCCTAAGGACCCAACCCCTCAAAACCTGTGTCTAGTAGTGCTCAACAAATGGCAGAAGGCTAAAGGGAAGAAAAAGAAGTTTTAAAGTTTAGATGAACTAAGTGAAAGGCTGAAAGCAACTTAATTCACATTTTAAGAATTCAAGTGTAATACATATTGGCTTTCGGTCTAAAGCTATAAGCAAAAACCTGAGATTAACAGTAAACATTAAAATTTTCTTTTCAAATATGGATTGACAAAGCTGACACGCAATAAAAGCTTCCAACAAAACTCACAGGCACTGTTCCCCCACATTCTGATAGGAGGCTGCCCTGTAAACACACTGCACTCAATAAGCATAGGAGAAAACTGTTTTTATAAAATTACATCTCACTCTAAAGAAAATATTTGCATGGCTGTAGCCAGGAGTGTAATAAGGGTCATTGGAAGATCACAGGCACAGAAACTGAAGAGCCTGCCAGCTTTAGAATTTTGTGACTTCTACTTTTTTTCCTCAAGATCTAACTTCTCCCCCAAACAAAACACTTCCAGCCTTTTCCATCCTAAGGACAATACTCAATATGTAAATCTCATGCTGTCACCCCATCCTGACCCCTAAAGAAAAATCAAAACTGTTTCTAGCCAAGCAATACAGCAGGCAAAACTACAAGCTACTGTCCAGTTGTATTAAGAAGCCATCATCACTCTAACTCATGTTGGACTGTCCTCACCAACCCCTAAGAGAAAGAAAACCTCACCTCCAAGCTATAGGTGCGTAACTAATGCTGCAGATCTGTCCTCAGCAAGCTCCGATTAAACTGGAGAAACTTCTCTGTTTAGACAAAACTCATTGCTGCTTTGGCAATTTCATGCTATGTTTACAGTGGCTACCTTACCTTTTCTTCTGGCAAAGAAACAAAGATTTAGCAGAAAGTGGAAAAAAAAAGTCAAGAGTAAAAATGCACTGATTTCTGATCAAGTATTAGAAGTTCCTAATGGCTTCCCTTTCATAATTAAAAAAATACTGTAATTTCAGTGATCACCAAATATTTGTTCAAAATTTGCTTTAAAAACCACGTTTGGAGCCCCCACTGTGCTGGCTAATGTCCATTGCGTTTCTAAGGGCCTTCAGAAAGTATTCCCTCCTCCATGTTCTGTACTGTAAATGAGCACTTAGACAAGGAGGAAGGAATAGTGTGTAAAAGCCAACTCTGCTTTTAAACAGCTCTCTATCTTTTCCTACTATTTTCTGCACACTTCTTCCCCTCAGACACTTTGCATTTCACCTCTGATTTCATGTTTTTATATTTTAAATTTTTTCACAGGAAGGACTCTTCCTCTGGAACTTCACATGAGGGGATTAGTGATTTTCTGACCCTTTGTCCATTGAATTTTTTTCAGTCTCTTCTCCACAGAGAAATCAATGTATGATCAGCAACGCCTCAGCACGTTAAAGGACAATAAAAACAAAGAATCCTGAAACCTAACCACTACAAGTTTAGCAAAAAGTGCCACCAGCCACCTCTGTCTCTAAACCTCATCGCTGGCTGTGGTGGTGCAGCCCAGTCCCTGGGGTTGTCTCTAACCTCACCTCACTGTGCACTGAGCCATTTCAGATCACCAAGCTGACACAAAACTGTATTTTTCCTTAGGTTAGCTTTCTGCTGGTGCAGGATCAAAGACCAGAGCCAATGGAATGACACATGGAGAAGCAGGTGGAGGACAGGACTGCACACCTCAGTCAGCTTCCAGCGTAAAGGGAACTCGCCAGAGAGCACCAGGGGCTTCATCCTGCATCATGTCCATCCAGAACGAGCACTTTGTGGAGAAGAGTAGGACACACTCAGTATTATAAAAGAAAGGACAGATGTGGGTCTCAGAAGGTATTAAATCATCCTGCTCTGTGCTGTTACAGGCAAGCTTGTCCCAAGCATGGTTAAGCAGAGGAGGACATATGTCAGCCATAACTGAAACCCTGCTGTCAGACCCAGGAAACTTTCCAATTCAGACATGATTCTATTCCAGGGTTGAAGTTCAGCTCTTCCCTTTGTCCAGGTTCACAAAAGGAAATAAAAGTAAAATCCTTGACACTACACAGCATACTTGAACAGGAAAAATGTAATGGCCACCCAGCACCACTGCCATTCAGAAGACAAGAGCCTGGCTCACCCCTGGTAACACCAAAGATTTTTATAATTTCTAGTATGCACTTCGACCTAACAGTATGTTGTTTACATGATTTAAATGTGAACAGGAACACAACAGAAAATGCTTCTAAGATAGGAGCTTATTGATTATGCGAGTGTTCTCCAAAAGACACTGAGAATGGAATAAGACAAGTGGTATTTATCATAGCTTCCTCACCACTTCTGGATCACAAAGAGAGCCAGATCAACCCTAACTATTTTCTTACTTGAGAAAATACCTATACTGTCAAAAAACTTCTATGAAGCATATTTTGCAAATGACCTTACTCCCTACTAAGTTAGATCAGAAGCATATCCTTGCAAAAGTGACAGACATGAGAGACAACAGCAGCAGTACATCCAGTCTGTCTTTGCTAGAAAGAGAATTACACCTGAAAACCAAGTACCTGGAAACCACCTAATGTTCTGTTGAGTATGCAAGGGTTGTGTCAAAGTGGAACTCACTACTGCAGAGTCAGCTACCTACAACATCTTTAAAACAAATCTCTGAAATTGCTGCCATATCTATTGTTCTCTACAAAACATCCTCATTACAGGAAATCCACTACTAGGATACATCTGAAGATGTAATTATTAGTGTGATATTTGCTTTTCTTCTAATGAATCTCACCGAGCATAAAACCTGAGACTGTCTTACAACTCATTAAAAACATGTTATTCTGGAGACAAAAACTGGTGAATAGAGGTAGAGATGAAAACTGCAGAATTTGAAATGTTATTTAGCTGGAAGTAAACATTTAAAGTTCTTCAGTTTAGCTTACTCTGGAATTTAACAGCAGGACACAGATAACTTTTTCAAATAGTCTAACTTGAGGCCTAAGCCACCTTATCTCTACATAATTTTAATGCCAACATCTGGTTCTGTACAGGCAACACTTAATTCAGTCTAGTTAAAAAGAAAAATAACATCAAACTATCTAAAGAGTTTTTACTTCAGGCAGTTATATTTCAGCAGGATTAAACTTAAAATTAAGCTGTTCTACCACAACCACCTTCTCTTCAGTGAGACATTGTTAACAAAGGAGAAAAACATCCTCTCAAGTTCAAAGGACAAATTAAGGTTCAAGTTTATCAATGTATTTCAGTCTACGGATAAAAGGAAGAGGAGTCCTAAAAATGGCAAACATACCAGTCAGAACTAGGCCAATGTTGTGGAGAATCTAATATGAAGGCTCAAACCAATCGTTGATTAGGTTTGCCCTTGGACACAAGTAGCAAAAACTATGACACGCTAACTATGAGGAGGCACAAAGGCAAGGAAAATGTAGGCTCAAGAAAAACATACCCAAAACTGTATTTACTGCAACAGAAGTTGTTATTCTGTAATCCTGAAATATAAAAACAAACCTTCCCTAGTATCAAAATGTATCAGTTTTCCACGGTTCTCACTATTATGTGCTATCTACTAAAGCTGCTTTTCAGACACTGAAAATCTGAACTATATTGTTCAATATTATATATATATATGTATATATTAGGGGTGGTATTTTTGAAACGTTTCATCTGAAGCATTCCAAGCTGATAACCTTTATCCAAATACATAAAACAAGAGCCATGTCAAACACACTATAAATAGCATTTATAGTAAGGAATCAATAACATCCAAACCTTTAGGTAACATCTTATTAATCCGCCCTTGGCATGCATGGGCACACTGCTGTAAGGGCTCTCAAAATGCAATAGTCAAAGGTGAAGGACACAATTTGTTCAACTAGTTAATGCAACTGCTATTTAACCAACACAGCCACTAAAATGCCACCTAATGAAATACTCTGTACCATGATAAGCAGCAGAGACAAGCACGATAAACATGAAACGTTTCTCTAAGAAAATATATTAAAAGTCCTCAGGGCTGTTACCGATCTGTCATATTTTTTTCCAAAGGCATGTAAAGATCTACATTTGACAACAACCATTTTAATCTCTGGTTCTCTCTCCCCCCCCCCCCCATTTTGTTGANCCCCCCCCCCCCCCCATTTCTTGTACCGCGCCCAACACAATGGTACAACTGCATCTCCCAGGTATCGCCTTGATATTTATTTCTGCTTTCACAGTGACAAAGGTGAACTCCGATGCTCCAAAGATGCTTGCAGCAAAGCGGGGTGAGAGATATTTCTAACGACATACCCACACGCGGGTTACAGAAATCCAGCCTCCATGAGATGTTTTAATCTGACAAATTAAAATGGTTGGGAAACGCTATTTGGGTAACGGAATCGGCCGCCACATGCATTGCTGAGGGGGGAGCAATAAAAGGTCTTTAAAATAGGTCACTTTCAGCCAAATCCCACACCAGCACCGAACAAAATGGTATATACACTGAAAACTCACTGCTTGGGGAGGAGCGAGGGGCAGGGAGGAAAAAAAAATAAAAGGGTGAAAAAAAATAAAAGGGCAGAAATCCGCGCAGGTCTCCCAGGGACCCCCAACCCCCCCGGGGGTCGGGGCTCGGCCGGCGAAGCCCCCGGGGGAGCCGCAGACAAAAAGGGCCGCGGCGCTGGGCACGCCTGGCCGCGGGGCCGGCCCCGGCCCCAGCCCTGGGCCTCCGGCGGCCCCTGACAGCGGGGAACACCCCTCCGCCCGCGGCCGCCCCTCCGCGG
>VZTH01006879.1:337-13086 GCA_013397815.1 Aleadryas rufinucha | reverse complement strand
ACCCAACCCATTCCATAATTCTGTGCCTTATGAGCACTGTGAGGGGTGGGCAGGTGGGGCCCTTCCTGGTGCAGAAACAGGACAGGACAGGAGGTGCCAGGAGCCCCAGGGGGTGCTGGAGGTGGGACATCTGTCCATCCTTACCTGAGTCGCTGTCCAGCCTGCAGCCCTCTCCTAACCTGCAACACAGGGAAGCACCGGTCAGCACGTGGAGCTTTTCATTTCCCACAAAGTGAAGGATCTGCCCCCATCTCCTACTGCTCCCATGGGAATCCCCCAGGACTGCCCACCTGGACACTCACAGCAAGTCCTCTGAAAGTCCAGGCAGGTGGAGAAGTGTTCCTGATCCCCAAAGCCCAGAATTCCCAGCATGGCCGGGGTGGGATTGCCCAGACCAAGCTCTCGGGGCAGGGCCAGCTCCACAGGCTGCTCAGGACCTTCTCCTGGGGGGTCTGAGGGTCTCCAAGGGTGGACATCCCACAGCCTCTTGGGTCAACCAGTGCTGGACCAGCCTTGGGGTAAAACGGTATTTTTTATGTCCCAACAGGATTTCCTTTGTCCCAGCACGTGTCCCTTGTCACTGGTGTGCTCCCCAGGCACCACGGAGGAGATTCTGCCTCAGTTTCCTCGAGTCTCTCCCAGGAGCTGTTCCCACACGTTGCTTTGATCCCAGTGCCCTCAGCCTTTCCAAGTGTCACCTTCGTCACTGCCACGGTCCTTCCATCTCCTGTCCCTCGTGTCCTGGGGAGCTCAGCTGGACCCAGCACCCCAGGGTGGCCTCCCCGGTGCCAGGCTGAGGGGCAGGACCGTCCCCTCCTCGCCAGCAGTGCTGTGCCAGCCCGGGAACCGCTGACCCTCGCTGCACGAGGACGCGTCACTGCCGCGGGGTCACCCCGGTGTCCCCAGTGCCAGGCTGTCCCTGCCAGGCTCTGTGGGGGTGGCCTCCAGCCTGTCCTGGCACCTGGGCTTCTTCCCAGGCCCTGGCACTTCCCCTGGGGGGCTGCAGGAGGTTCTGGCAGGGCACTTCTCTGGCCTGCTGAGGTCCCAGGGGCTCGGTGTCACTGCAAACCTGCCAAGGACAGTCCCCCGGGAACAGGGGGATGCAGGACCTCGGTTTTGGCCAGGATGGGCAGGTGGAGGTGAGGGAATCATGGAATGGTTTGGGCAGGAAGGGACCTCAGAGCCCCTCCAGTGCCACCCCTGCCATGGGCAGGGACACCTTCCACTGTCCCAGGGAGCTCCCAGCCCCAATGTCCAGCCTGGCCTTGGACACTGCCAGGGATCCAGGGGCAGCCACAGCTGCTCTGGGCACCCTGTGCCAGTGCTGGAATCCCATTCCAAATTGCATATTTTTGTCCAGGAAATGTATTGGATCGGAGAACTCTGCATTTCCACCAGTTTGAGCAGAACCCAGGTCTTTAGTCCCTTGTGTCCAGTGCTTTCAGGGCTACAAAATCCAAATGGTCAATACAGGAAGGGACAAGGACATGGAGAGTCTCAGGTGATGTCCTAGGTTCACCTCCTGGCCACCAAGAGGAACGTGGTGAGTGGGGGAGAGGCAGCAGGGCCTCTCAAGCAGGGGTTGCAGGGCAGCCCTGGCAGAGCTGGTCCCAGCTGGAATAACCCCTGGCAGAGGTGAATGTGTGGGTGCACAGCGCCGGGTTCCACGGGGGAACCACTGCGGAGCCCAGCAGGGCTGGGTGGAGGAGGCTCTGCCCGCTCCCAGCTGTGCTCCCCGGAGCCCAGAAACCTCGGGGACCCCTCTGGAGATGCTGCTCCGTGATCCCAACCACAAAGGACACGGCTGACTGGGAATCCCCTCGGATTTCATCCCCCCACAGCCACCCCTGCTCCATCGAAGGTCAGCCTCTCCAGCAGGGAGGGCAGTGCTGGGGCTGATTAACTGGGACACAGGGAAATAGGAAATAGCTACATGGAGAAACCTGTGAGGAAGCCCAAGGATGATGCTGTCCCTAGGAGTGGCTTTAAGCCAAAAGAAGGGTGATTTGGAATGGATCTTGGGAAGGAATTGTTCCCTGGGAGGGTGGGCAGGCCCTGGCACAGGGTGCCCAGAGCAGCTGTGGCTGCCCCTGGATCCCTGGCAGTGCCCAAGGCCAGGCTGGACATTGGGGCTTGGAGCAGCCTGGGACAGTGGGAGGTGTCCCTGCCCATGGCCTGGATGGGCTCTGAGGTCCATTCCTGCCCAAGCCATTCCAGGATGATTCTCTGAACCCACGGCAGTGGAGTCCCCGTGAGGACCAGCCTCTCCCTGCTCCGTGGGGGTGCAGGAGCTGGGGAACACCTGAGCTGCTTTTTCCTCTTGCTCACTCCAGACAGGAGCGTGCTCTGGGCCAGGGCTGCTCCCAAAGGTGAACCCGGGGCAGGTGGAGCTTGCTGTGGACACGGGGCCAGACCCCCACACCCGGAGCATCCCGGCCCCAGGTCCCTGTCCATAACCTGGGCTCTGGTGTCACCCATCCCTGATGTTCCCACACCCCAGAGCCCCCTCACACAGGGTCCAGGGCAGCTCCCCCAGCCCACGCCGCAGGGCTGCACATCCATATTGATCATTCCTCGATCTCCCTGCCAGACGTTTACCTCACCGGCTCTGGGACTGCAAGAAACCGCTTTTTCCCTGGCAGGGGTAATATTTACATTCCTCACGGAGGCTTTTGGACCCAGCTCTGCTCTTGGACACGTCTGGGCCGTCCCTTCCCGGCTTCGTGCTGCCGCGATGAGTAACGGAGGGAGTCTGTGTTCCTTCTCTGCTCCCATGCATCGCCCTGCAGCGCCTCACAGTCCCCCTTTCCCCATTTCCCATGCAAGACACGACGCATATTTGGAAAAAGCCACTCGGGTCATGTGGTAAGCATCCGAAATATTCCATGAGCGATGAGGAATGTTCCGGGGCAAAGAGGGTCCTGTGAGTTGGAGCCAGGGCGGTCCTGCTTCGGAAACCCCTGCTCTAGCCAAAATCAAACTTCCCGCGCTCCTTCCCACCGAGTTCCAGCACGGGTGGGCAGAGGAGCGGAGCACTTCCAAACACCTGGATGGATGCTCCGCAGGACTCAGCAGATGGGAAAACTCAGGAAAACGAGCTCTTTTGGGAGAAACGTGAGCTGGGCTGCAGCAGCTGAGCCAGCAGGAAATGTGTGTGTGCAGCAAAAGCAGGCTCAGAGTCCCGGTTTGTTGATGCTGGAGTTGGGTTTGGCTCCGGCGAGACAAATGCCGGGGCTGATTCACACCCGGCCAAGGCTGCTCCTCGTGTTTGGGTTTGAGACATCGAAAGCAGAAGCCAAGGGAGCCCTGAGCGAGGTCCTGCCCCTGGGAGGGTCCGGGAGGAGCTTCCTGGTGGCTCCAGGAACGGGAGGTGAGGAGCAGATCCCAAAATCCCCTCCCTCGCGCTGCCCTGAAAATCCTGAGGCCGTGAGGATCCCTTCCAGCTCCGGGATAACTCCGGTGGAATGTGCCATGGATTTGTCAGCACTCAGAGAGAGAGCCTGGGAGGAGACCAGGGGCACAGGGATGAAAGGGATCTCTTGTGACACTGATGGTGCTGCCTGTGTGGGACCCCATGGGCACAGGGACAAGGTCACCGTGGGATCCCATTGGCACAGGGACACTTGTCCAGCCAAGGGCACTGTGGGATCCCCATGGGCACAGGGACATTTGTCCAGCCAAGGTCACTGTGGGACCCCATGGGCACAGGGACACTTGTCCAGCCAAGGTCACCATGGGATTCCATGGACACAGGGACATTTGTCCAGCTAAGGTCACCATGGGATCCCCATGGGCACAGGGACAAGGTCACTGTGGGACCCCATGGGCACAGGGACACTTGTCCAGCCAAGGTCACCGTGGGACCCCATGGGCACAGGGACACTTGTCCAGCCAAGGTCACCGTGGGACCCCATGGGCACAGGGACACTTGTCCAGCCAAGGGCACTTGGGATCCCCATGGGCACAGGGATTCTGGACACTTGTCCAGCCAAGGTCACCCTGGGATCCCCATGGGCACAGGGATTCTGGACACTTGTCCAGCCAAGGTCTCGGTGGGCAGGGGCTGACCAGGTGACAGTCCCACTGCTCAGGGACCTCCCTGGTGACAGCCCCACTCTGGGTTTTGTCTGATCCATCCCTCTGAGCTGGATTTCTCACAGCACCCAGAGCAGCTCCTCCTCCTCTCACACATTTCCGTGTGTGACCTTTGCTGGAAGAAAAACATCCTCGGAAGCCGAGCACGGGATGGGGCCGTGGCTGTGACATCGGCCCATGGCAGGGGCTGGGGACAGTGACTGGGGCTGGGAGGTGACGTGTGCCAGGGCACTGCCACGGCACCAGCGAGGGGGCTGCTCCACCAGAGCCACCTGCACCTGGAGCCATCCACCTGCACCCAGAGATATCCACCTGATACAGAGCCATCCACCTGCACCCAGAGCCATCCACTGGATCCAGAGATATCCATCTGCACCTGGAGCCATCCACCTGATCCACAGATATCCACTGCACCCAGAGCCATCCACCTGCACCCAGAGATATGCACTGGATCCAGAGCCATCCACCTGATCCAGAGATATCCACCTGCACCCACAGATATCCACCTGCACCTGGAGCCATCCACCTGCACCCACAGATATCCACCTGATCCAGAGCCATCCACCTGCACCCAGAGATATGCACTTGTTTCAGAGATATCCATGTGCACTCAGAGATACCCACCTGATCCAGAGATATCCACCTGCACCCAGAGCCATCCACCGGATCCAGAGCCATCCACCTGATCCAGAGATATCCACCTGTACCCAGAGCCATCCACCTGCACCCAGAGCCATCCACCTGATCCAGAGATATCCACCTGCATCCAGAGTCATCCACTGGATCCACAGATATCTACTGGATCCAGAGCCATCCATCTGCACTCAGAGATATCCACCTGCATCCACAGATATCCACTGGATCCAGAGCCATCCACCTGCATCCACAGATATCCACCTGCACCTGGAGCCACCTGCACCCAGAGATTTCCACTGGATCCAGAGATATCCCCCTGCACCTAGAGATATCCACCTGCATCCACAGATATTCACTGGATCCACAGATATCCACCTGCATCCCCAGATATCCACCTGATCCAGAGCCATCCACCTGCATCCACAGATATCCACCTGATCCAGAGATATCCACTGGATCCAGAGATTTCCACTGGATCCAGAGATATCCATCTGCACCCACAGATATCCACCTGATCCAGAGATATCCACTGGATCCAAAGCCATCCACCTGCACCCAGAGCCATCCACCTGCACCCCAAGGCCCTGGTGGGGCTCCAAAGGGAGCCAGTGAACCCACAGAGGAGTGAGTCAGAAAAGGCTGCAGAGCTCTCAGACAGGTTTGTCCCCTCACCTCGGTCCTTCCCATTCTGCAGCTTCTCTGTTTCTTCTTCATCTTCTTCCTCTGCTTCAGGAAAAAAACAAAAAGAGAAAAAGCAGGCATGACACAGGTGGGTGAGAGGAGAGAGAACCATGGAATTGTTTGGGTTGGAAAAGCCCTCAGAGCCCACTGAGTCCAGGTGTTCCCCCAGTGCTTCCAAGGCCACCACTGCCCCATGTCCCCAGGTGCCACATCCACGTGGCTTTTAAACCCCTCCAGGGACAGGGATTCCATCACCTCCCTGGGCAGCCCCTTCCAATGCCTGACCACCCTTCCCATGAAGGAATTCTTCCTGAATTTCAGCTGTTTGCTGGTCAGAGCTGTGGGTTTGCTCTGTCTAACCCAGGATAAGCTGGGTGGGTTTATGGCAGGGCATTTGCACAGCAGAGTGGGAGCAGAAGGTCACATTCCTCTGCAGGTGGTGGCTCTTATCTCATTTCAACCCTTCACTGAGACCTGCGCAAACAGCTGGTGGTGGCCCTGAGGGTGGTGTCACTCCTGCCTCCTGCACATGGTGTGAGAGCAAAGACAGGGAGAGACCACCCAGAGAAAGGCAAGGCTGGAGAACCGGAGGTGTTTGGGATGGATCTGAGCAGAGGGGACCTCCCAGTCACATCCTCTGTGGCTCTGAGAGCAGGATGGTGACACAGGCGGGTCACACAGCCCCTGCTCTGGTGGCAGCAGCTCCAGTGGGTCCTTAAAGTGAGAGCTGAGGGGATCAAGGACAACACCAGACGCCTTTGAAACAACCAGAACTGTGACCTGGAGCTCAGCGTTGGGTCTGGAACAGGCAGCGCTGCCTCAGTCCCCTGCACACCAGCACCCTCCTTGAGCACATCCTTTTGAGCTCAGACAGAGTAAAAACGGGATCAGTGTTCCCTCAGCAGCACTGGGAGCATCAGAGCATTGTGTGGACGTGGCACTTGGGGACATGGGTCAGTGGTGGCCTTGGCAGTGCTGGGGGATGGCTGGACTCAGTGGTCTTGGAGATCTTTTCCAGCCTCAGTGGTTTTGTGATTCTGTAATTCTGTGACTCTCTCACAGAACCATGGAATAGCCTGAGCTGGAAGGAGCCACAAGGATCACCCAGCCCAGCTCCCGTCCCTGCACAGACACCCCAAAATCCCACCCTGGGCATCCCTGGCAGCGGTGCCCAAACGCTCCTGGAGCTCTGGCAGCCTCGGGGCCGTGCCCATTCCCTGGGGAGCCTGGGCAGTGCCCAGCACCCTCTGGGGTAGAACCTTTCCCTGATCTCCGCCTGACCCTCCCTGACACCATTGCAGAGAAGGTGGATGGGGCTGTCAGAGCACCCCGGGGAGCCCTGTGGGGCCGGGGTGACGCCGCTCTGTGTTTCCCTTCCCAGGGAATCTGTTCTGCAGGCGGGTGCAGGGGCAGGGCAGGGTGGGAGGTGCAGCCCCCAGGCCCTCCCCACGCCCCTCCCGCGGCTGCAGGGGGAGCTGGGGCGGGAGGAGGTGTCTGTTCCCACAGCTCCCCTTGGGACACGACGTGTGAAATCCCGCTGGCTCCCATCAGCTGAGGATAACTCATGCTTTTCCTAATTTACACAAACGACACCATTTCAGACACTTCCAGGGGAGCCTTCCTTAGTCTCTGCGTCTCCTCGAGCAGGAGCCTGTCAGCAGCTCCATTTTAATTTCGTTCTCACTGCCTGGTGATCCCCACGGCTTTGCAGATCCCTGACACGGGTGGTGGCCAGGGACGGGACCCTGGGGATGGCTGGAGCTGTGCCAGGGGAGTTTGGGATGGAGATCAGGGAAAGGTTCTCCCCTCAGAGGGTGCTGGGCACTGCCCAGGCTCCCCAGGGAATGGGCAGGGCCCTGAGGCTGCTCCAGGAGCGTTTGGGCAGCGCTCCAGGGATGCCCAGGGTGGGATTTTGGGGTGTCTGTGCAGCACCAGGAGCTGGATCCATGATCCTTGTGGGTCTGACTCAGGTTGTTCCACAATTCCATGATTCCACAACACCTGCTCTGCTCTGGAAAGCAAAAATGAACGAGTGCAGACTCTGGGCAGAGGTCTGTTCTCCGTGTTTGAGCCTTGGGGTGATTTATGGGGGAGCTGGCGGCCCTGCCACGGCCCTGCCGGTGTTGTGTCACCCATGGACAACTTTATTAACTCCCAGCTGCCTCTGCTGCCAGGGCACGGGGCTGGGAGTGGGGGATTTACTGCTGGGCACTGAAACACCCACCCCGTTCATCCCTGCGAGGCTCCAGCACAGCCCAGCCCCGCGGGCCCCGTCACCGACGGGGAGAAGTTTATGGGGGATTTTGTGCCACAGCTGCCGGGTCTGGCAGGGAACAGGGACTGGGAGGGTCAGCACAGGCACAGGACACTTCCCTTCTTCCTCAGCAGCAAAGGCAACCCAGAAACACAATCACTGGATCCTTCATGTTGCAAAACAGCATCGAGCCCAAGCTGTGACTGGTCCCCTCCTTGTCCCCAGCCCAGGGCACTCAGTGCCACCTCCAGGCCTTCCTGGGATACCTCCAGGGGTGGGGACTCCACCCTGGGCAGCCCCTGCCAAGGCCTGAGCACCCTTTCCAGGCAGAAACCCTTCCTGAAAACAGGCTGCTGGGCACTAAATGGTCACAGCCCTGGTGCTACCAAGGCTCAAGGGCCACAGGACACTTCCCTGAGTGACGCAGGCCCTGCTCTGGCCCCACCGGGGTGTTCAGCTCCCCTGGCACAGGGAGGGGGCACAGAGGGAGTAATTATCTGTGTTCCACATCGTTGTTTACTAACAAGGGATGAAATTGGCCTCCAGTACAGTTATAGATACGTGGTTGCATCATCTGATGCAGAGTCACGGCAGAGGGTCTCAGCTGCTGCCCAGCCGTGGCAGGACTAAGCAGGAATTTGGGGACACTCACCCCAAAAACCTGCTCTGGCTTGTGACTGTGTCACTAAGGAGCTCTGGCTGAGTGGGGCTGGGAGGAGCCCCTCTCCCAGGAGATGCTCTGGAAAGCGGCTCCATGATCCACGCTGGGATCAGGGGGAGCAGGAGGGAGGGGATGGGGTTGGCTCCATGAACCACCAGCTGGGGCTGTATCTGCAGGGTGATGCAGGAGGTGGTGTGTGTTCCCAACGCTACAACCACGGAATCATGGAAAATGGAGTCCAAGATCATCCCCCAGCACTGCCCAGGCCCGTGGTGTTGGCTATAAAAATGATTTTTCACAGAATGTGGACGTACAACCTCACATTATGCTTTAGGTTTAACAAGAAATAAATGCAAGGACAGATCTCCAGCCTGTGGCTGCCAGTCCCCCTCCTCCAGCTGAACCAGCTCTTACCTGAGTGAAGCTCCTTCACCAGCGAGGACATGGTGTTGGTGATGGAGTCAGCTGCTACCAGCAGGTCGTTGCGGAGGTTCCTCCTCGTACCTGGGGCGGGGCAGACACGCAGAGATCAGGGATGGCTGCACTGCCACTGCCCAGCCCAGCCTCACTGTCCCCCCCTGGGGTGGCTCCTGGGCACTCCCAGTGCCACCAAAGCAGAGGAGATGGAGATTCACTGTGGACCAGCCCAGCTCTGCCCCATGCCCTGGTGGCCCTCGTGGCTCGTGAGGTGCCCCAGGCTCCTCTCTGTGACACGGCAGCAGCAGGCAGGGACAGCCCCCAGCGCCCGCTGCTCCCGTGGGCAGAGCCACGCTCGGTGCTGCTGAGGCTGGAGTGGGATAAAGGCTGCTGGAATTCTCACCCTCCTGCACGGCTGGAGGAAGGAATCCTCCTCCTCTTCAGCCGGGGCACGGCTCTGTGCTGTCCCCCGGTGACACCGACCTGCCTGGACACTCCGTGGGGAGCCACTGCTGGACAGCACCACCACTGACCACCAGTGGCCCCACTGGTGACCCGAACACGGCCATGGCAGTGCCAGAACAGCCGGGAGAGCACAGGAACACAACTGGCACAGGGATCACACCACAGGCTGCTGCCACGGGGCCGGGGGAGGGACGGTGCTTGTGGCCTCTTGTGGTGCTGGGAAGGCCACGATCCTCTTGGATCATGGATGTGCCCCATCCCTGGAAGGGTTCAAGGCCAGGCTGGACGGGGCTTGGAGCACCTTGGAGTAGTGTCCCCCCTGTGAAACAGCTGGATAATGTTATCAAGCCCACCCAGACATCTCCTGGCTGGGACATTCAATTATTTTATTAAGTGAAAAAATCGACATTTTTTCCTGTTTCCTGTGTTCTCCGCCGGCCTCGGGTTTGCCTGATTTTGCGTGATTAATATGAAATAGCACTAATTGTGCAGACTGCCTTTCCGGAAGGATCATTCCAGGAAAATTATTACAGACTCTGGTCACCACCTTCTTTCCTTGCAGGAGTTTTTGTGGTTGTTGAATCAGCCCCACCGTGGTTATCACGAGAGGGACATCCCCCTTCCTGCTGGCAGCGGTGGATCCGAGGATTCCCGAGGGACTGCTTTCTTCTCTTTCAGGATGGCCAACAGCAGAATTGATTTTCTCGTTACATGGTGGCCTCTGCATCCGAGTATTTCACCCAGAAACCATCAGGGTGTTTTATTCTAAACCTGTCATACTTGGTCACCTTCCAAGTGCCAATCTTGGTAATCCTCCGCTGAGAGGAAGATCAGGAGATCATCCAAGGAGGAAACTTTTCTAATCTCAAGACTGTAAGACCACGACCTCTGGGATTCAGCTCTTTAAAGCTTTCCTGCCCCAGAATTTCCCCCACTAATGGGGCAGCTCGTGGAGGACTCATGCCCTGGGAGGGAAAATGAGCCCTTGGTGTCCCTGCCCTCCCCGAGCTCACGGCAGCGAGAGGTGGAACCATCACATTTTTAAGTGTCTGCAAAGGTTGGCATAAATAATTGAAATGTTTTGTTAAAGCAGTTCTGAGGGGTGTCTGAGGGTTTGTTTTGGTCCCCATCGACACAGCGCTGCTGGGACAAGCCCTCTGCCCAGCCCTGAACTGGGGCTTCCTACAGCACCTGGCTCCTTGCAACACACATCTGGGATGCTGTCAGGTGTCTAAACCTGGAAAAACCACAAGTTGTCACTCTGGGCGATCTCAGCAGGTCCTGATGAAGGAGCAGTCATTAGGGAGAGGCAGCAGCGAGCCCTTGATTAATTCCATCAGCTCGAGCAGGAGCCTGGGGAAGACGCTCCGGGGACTGTGCGGGAGGGGTTTGCCCTGTCACGGCTTCTGCACCTTCCCAGGAAAAGGCAGGTGGACACAGAACAAATGGGGATGCTGGAAAACGAAGAGACATCCAGCATCTTCATGTCCTGCCACAATCACGTGCTCATTCCCTCTCCTCACGAACAAAGGGAAGGGGAGATTGATGAAGGGGATCCTGCGGATCCTCCCAGAGCCCGCTCGGGCTCGGGGTGCTGCTGCTCCACCCCTGGGGAACGAAGGGGATCCTGCACGGGGGGAAGGGGAGGCAGCTGCCAAGGAAATCGGCGGAGAGCTCTGGGCTGCACCACCAAACTCGCCGTGGAGATGAAGAGGAGGCGACCGGACCACCCACAGCAACAGATGGAGCGCTCGCCTCTGGGATTTGGCGTCCTGCCTCCCCAGGAATGCCTGCTCCGCTCTCGGCGCTGGCAGCGGGCAGGCACGAGGAGCTCGCTCCCACCCGTGGCACGAGCAGGAGACGTGCCCGTGTCCCAGAGGAGCTGCAGGGCTCAGAGGGGCCATCCCCAGTGTTCCCCGTGCCGAGGCTGCCGAGGGCTCCCGGCCCCGCTGCAGCCCCAGATCCCAGCTGGAAGCGCTCACTGGCACCAGTGGAGCGTTCACTGGCACTCCTGCTCCTCTGCTGCCATTCCACAGCCTCTTCCCTCGCCTTCTTCTGGCAGCAGCTCATTTAGGCAAGGGCAAAGATCATTGCAGATCATTGCAGATCATTGCAGAAGGATCTATCCACTGAGCACTGATAAATACAAACTGCTGCCTAAACCCTGGTTGGTTTGGAGATGCAGCATCGGTTCTGGGAGGTTTCTTTCCACGTTTGGTTTGTCTGGAGAAGGAACCTGTCCATCTGACAAAGGGATCTGATGCTTCTATTCACAACCTTCCCTCCCTGGAGTGAGGAACCACCTCCAATGACCCTGCCTGAGGTGACCTGTCAGCTACCTGTCAGCTTTCCTGTCAGGAAACAAACCACCTCTGCACCAGGTGAGGGCTCCTGTTCACTGCCCAGGGCTGACCACAGCACCTGATTCCCAATGCGATTTCCCAGGGAGCACCACAGGGATAATCACAGAAATTTTAAGGTTGGAAAAGACCTCGAGGATCATCAAGTCCAACCTTTGCTGGCTGCTGCCTGTCCCTTGGTGAGTCCTCAGGGGGAGAGGATTTTCTGTCCTTTCTCTTCCTGGCAGTGAGGAGAACATCAAAGACAGGAGGATGCCCAGCTTCAAAGAGCTGATGTCCAGGAAGAACCTCCACGTCTGCCGGAGACTGGGGAGACCAGGCCCTGCTGCTGGTTTGCTCCCAGCTCTACATTCCAGGATTCTCCTGGAGCACTAAAGGTGAAAAGCTCTGGACCAAGATGGGCTGAAACCCGCTGTGTTTCTTCTTGCAGTTCAGCCAGCAGGTTTGTAAACACGACAGGTTTGTAAGGTTTAATTCTTAATTTGTGGGCGTAACTTTCTGGGATGGGGGATCCTTTCCCTGCAGGGAAGATCATCTTCACAGAAATTAACTTCATTAAGTTCAAAAGATTCAAAATGTGCCCCCAAACTCCTTGGTCCGGGGCACAGGGAAGGGGTTTGTAATGATTGCCTCAATAAGGTGAGTTATGTGTGTGTTGTACGTGAGGTCCCAGAATGGTTTGGGTGGGAAAGACCTTAAAGATCATCCGGTTCCAAAACCTTCAGGAGCACCTCCCACTGTCCCAGGCTGCTCCAAGCCCCAGTGTCCAGCCTGGCCTTGGACACTGCCAGGGATCCAGGGGCAGCCACAGCTGCTCTGGGCACCCTGTGCCAGGGCCTCGCCACCCTCCCAGGGAACAATTCCTTCCCAAGATCCCATCCAGCCCTGCCCTCTGCCACTGGGAAGCCATTCCCTGGCTCCTGTCCCTCCATGCCTTGTCCCCAGTCCCTCTCCAGCTCTCCTGGAGCCCCTTTAGGCCTTGTAAGGGGCTCTGAGCTCTCCCCATAGCTCAGTTTTTTCCTTTAATCCCTCGGATCTGCATCCCACAGGATTTGTCTGCTGAGAAACAGAACCCCAGCCCGAAGCCATCCCAGCCAGCAGCATCTTGGGATCACAGGATCCCAGAGTGGTTTGGGTGGGAAGGGATCTTAAATCCCATTCAGTTCCAGCCCTGCCATGG
>VZTH01006877.1:53549-74052 GCA_013397815.1 Aleadryas rufinucha | reverse complement strand
GCTGCCGGCCCGCCCGCCCGCCGCATGGAGCTGTCGGCCATCGGCGAGCAGGTGTTCGCCGTGGAGAGCATCCGCAAGAAGCGCGTGCGGAAGGTGGGCAGCGGCGGAGCGGAGCGGAGCGGGGCGGGGCGGGGGGGGGGGACCGGGACACCCCCCGCCCCTCCCGCCGCGCACCGGGAGGGGGGAGGCGTGATGGGCGAGCGCGCGGCCGCCCGGTCCCTGTTGCTGTCCCCCGGTCCCCGTCCCCTCACATCCGCGGCGGGGGCACCGGCACCTGCCCGAGGCTGGCGGGCGGGGGGCACACGTGTTGCCCGTGAGGTGGTGCGGGGAAGAGGGGGGAGGTTGTCGCTGCTGGGGTTCAGCCTGTCTGCAGGATGAGTGCTGGTGATACCAAACGGGAGAGCCCAAACCGGAGAGGGTTTGGGAAGGCTCCCGTGACTCAGTTTCCCTAGCCGTGGAAGCGCTCCCGTCCCCGCAGAGTGTTGCAAGGACTAACCTGTAAGCATGCAGTGTGTAGAGATCCTCCGGTGGAAAGTTCCTTATAGGGCAGTGTTTTCCAACCGTGGGAAGCTGATGAGCCCCCCAAGAGGAAAATGAAACCGGTTCTCTGCCTCAAGTACCCGTGCTTTCCTTGATCTGCTCTCCTGTAAAGGTGGCTGTGGCTGCAGCAGTGGCTCTTGGAGAGTGGTCGTCCACATGCACAAAGGCCTTTTCCATGCTTTGAGAAGTGCTTAACAAACCCCTCAGTATAACATTAAATATTTTGATAGTTGTTCACATTGCTTGCGGAACCCTTGAATACAGTTTCCAATCACTACACTTTTTTTTTTTTAATTTTTTTAAACCTTGTACTTAGAATGAAAAAAAAAAAGGGCTAGCTCTGAACTTCAGCTGTGAGCTGCTGATTGCTTGGGTCAAAAGGATGACTGCCTGGGATGGATGGAACTGTGTTTGAGTAGAGTGTGCAGCAAATGGAAAGGAACATGCCAGAGATGCTTCATGGGTTCTGAAATACTGTGTTTCTTCTCTCTGCTTAAAAAAAAAAATTCATCTGACATTTGCTCCTGGCATACATCTCCTTCCTGCATTTATGTGTGTTGACTTCTTGTAGGTTTGCCTGTGAATGTGTGAATGGTTCAGTCTTGCTCTCTGGTTGACTTTTAAGTGTTCTGCCTGCAAGTCTTCTGCAAAGCTATGCTCCAAACTGATGGTAGTACAAGCATGCTTAAACACCCCGGTGTGCCCATTTTCTGGAGAAAAAGGTATAGCAAGTGTAGTTGAATGAGGAAGTGGCTATGTTTTGAAAATAAAGTGATGAGAAACAAGCTTTTTGGTTACAGGGTTCAGTCCTGTTGATTGGTTACATCTCATACTGTAGCCTATATTTGGTTCCATAGTTCACCTGTTTTCTTCTGCCTTTTTCCACCCTCAGGGTAAGGTAGAATACCTGGTGAAGTGGAAAGGATGGCCTCCAAAGTAAGTTGTGTTTACTTGTCTGTTTTTTCTTTAATAATCCATAATAGTTTGCACTGTGTCTCTGCAATTGAGCATTTCATTCATAATGGGTAATGGCTTGTCCCTCATTTCAACAACAATAAACAAAACCAAAGAGCCACAAACCAAACCCAAATCTGTTTGTGAATCGGCAGCTGAGGAACACAAACTGCGTGCCAGTCTATTCTGACTGGGTTTTGCCACCACTGAAATATTTAATTGAGATACTCTCTAGATACAAATGTTTTTAAATTCATTATGAGTTCAACAAAGAACCAGGATTCTTCTGAACTTGGAATGGCTCCTGCTTTTCTGAGTCAGCACCAAGAGGACCCCATTTTATTTTTAGAGCTGTCTGCAGTCTTTTAAAATAGAAAACGTGTTGATGGTCTTGTCTTCCTCTCCTACTGCTTCCCCTCTGCAATTCACCAACGGAAAGGGGCAGTGTTTCAGATTTATTGATTGTAGCCAAATGCAAGTGATCTTTGTCCCTTGAAAATTATCGCCATGCCTTCGTTTCCTTGTCTGAAACCTCCTGTTAGTCTGAGTGGCTTTTCAGCTTTTGCCTTGGTTGTTACATTGCAAAAAGGAAGAAAAGTTTGGGGTTTTTTCAGCATTGCTGTGCACTGTTTACAGACACTTCTCTCATTAAAATGCAGCTGCTTCTGAAGAAGAGCGACTGCTCTGTGCTTAAGCAGTCTGTAAAATGCTTTGAGATTAAAAGGATTAGGTAACTGGAGAATATTACTATGTCAGCTAACAGTCTAGTAGAACAGCCTCCTGGCCAACCCATATGGGGCCCTGTCTTTGCTTTTCTGTTTGTGCCTGTGTGTGTACATACACAATGTGCGTGGGTACAGCAGTGTTACACACGCAGTTGCTCTGCGTGTTGCTAAGCAAAGGGAGCTGCTTGTTACAGGTTCATCCTCGCAGCCGCAAAGTGGGGCCCGCCAGGATGGTTCTGACTGGCTGTACCTGGTACCCAAGAAGCTGAAATGTGTTCTTGGGTTCCTAATTGTCGTGCCTAATCCTTATGATTATAGGCCATGTGTGAAAATAAGCAGCTTCCCCTCTCTGGTGGTGGTGGGAGAGGGTGACTTTGTTCTTGAGTGTTCTGCTGTCAGAGTGTAACCTTGTGCACTTGTTGAGCACCAGCTGCCATGTAGTGTGGGTCACTTCTTGGACTGCTTCAGCCTTAAATAGCCAAGTCTTACTTAATCACTGATAGAGGGTGGGAAATGTATTTGGAGCCTGCGAGGCCTCATCCCCTCTTGGCCAGAATACCAATGTTTATCCCATTCTCCTTTCAACAAATGCGTTGAAGTCCTTCTCTTGTAAAGTCCCTTGCCAAGAAGGTGGGCTGAGGCATGGCGTAATGTTTCTTGGACAGAGCAGGCCTTATTCTTAACTGCTGCCTTTCCTTGTCCTGCGCCTTGGAACTCTGGGGGAGACAGAAACACTTTGGGGAATGTAAAGCACAGCTCCCCTGGGAACAAGGTGATGTCAGGGTTCTCATATTTTGATGTACGGCATGTCCAAGCATCTTCCCTCTTCCCCCAAACTCCAAATCTGAAGACCGCTGTTTTTTTTTCCTTACTCCTGCCCGCCTCCACTTTAACTGTTTCCTCAGTGGTTTGAATTACTTAAACCCAAGATGCTCAGAGCATTGAAGTCACTTTCATCCCACTAGCAGTCTCTGTTCCTTGTTTCTAAACATACATATGCCCGTGATGGCATGCAGCAGTACAAGCTGTTTGTATCTTTGTATCTGTTTCCTCATCCCACATCATTCCCTTCCTTAATTACCAACCTTGTTGCATTGCTCTTTGTAATCTCTGTACCTATTATCCCATCATTCCCATTGGAAGTATCATGGAAGGGAATAAGGACAGGTCAGTAGTTTACTGCTTTCACATTCAATTCATATTTCACTTTTTTTTCCCCCTCTTCTTAATAAAAAATTATTATTCATGCCCCACATCTCCGGTTTATGGATTGCACTGCTGGAGTCAGGGAATGGAGGGGTGACTATCTGATTCTAGCTACAAGCTTGTTTACAACTTGTGTTGGAGTTAAAAGGAGGGGGAAGAGGAGGAGTAGAAGGAGGGGGAAGGAAGATCATATGATCTGTGTTTTCCAGAGTGCCTGCTCTCTGCAGTTTGCTGCAGCCTGGGCTGTGTGTACCCATATATAAAGCTCTGTGTGCGCGTGCGCGTGGCAAACTCAACCATGTTTTTTTTTTTATATGCAGTGTTTTGCCACTGCAGCGAAGCCAGAATCTGAACTGCAGAGAAAAAGGCAACACCCACCAGGGTGGTTTTTTTTAAGCAAATCCCTTTTCTTCTCCTGCCTATGAAAAGCAATCCAATGACTTTTTTTCCCCCTTGTGGTGTTATTTTTCTTAAATTTGTAGGATGAGTGCCAGAATTCCTGCAGCTGGGAGGAAACCTTCCTCTTTTCAAACAGTATCTTGGCTTTGACAGCTCACAGTCAGGTTGCTGCAGGAGGCATGAGCAAAGGAGGGAGGGAGAGAGGGAGGGATCAGCTGGTTATGAAGACATGTCTGTTCTTAACTCTCTGATGTACAGTGCACCTTGAGATATCTGAATGTCCTATTTTTGTTTCTCCCTTTTGTAAAAGAATTGTATTTTCATTTCTAGACCCATCCTCCAGTAATGTTCCTGTATTACAGTACCTTTCTTCTCTCTAATGGAGAGATAAAAGGGAAAAGCATTCCCAAACCACCTCCACTGTGTACCCCGTGTATCCCATGTCTTCACATGCAGCCTGTGCTTCATCCAGAAATGTAAACATCCTAAAATGCTGTCTTGCTGTTTAAAGGCACTGATGCAAATACACCCTTGTGCACCTGCATGTGACTCCTCTCTGGTCCTCCTCCCCACGGCCTGGGAGGAGCTCTGCCTCCAGGCCTGGATCTCACATTTCAGGAAAATTAGTGTTCTGAGGCATTTAAGGATTCAGATTTCCTTTCCTGCCTTAGAGTTTGTATGGTAGAGACATGACACCCACCTTTTCTGGGCAAGCGTGACACCTAAGAAGTAAACATGCCCCAAGGACCGCTTTGTGATTGTTTCAGCTTCCACAGTGGGAGCGTTTTGGCTGCCTCTCCCTAGTGTTAAGTGCAGCTGTGCTCTTTGGGAACCAGTTTTGGAGTTGCGTGCTAGGTGGGTTCAGTGCTTTCATGAGCATCTGATTCCTGTCACAGCTGTCTGGCTGTCGAGGAGGGAGCTGGGGCAGCGAATGGCGCTGTTCCCAGGCTGCTTCGGGAGCATGAAGCCTGTTCGGAGCAGTGTGGGTGGCCCTGCCCCCCGTGCAGTCGGGGTATTTGTGTCGATGAGCTCCGCTCGATTGGAACAGCCTGTAGGGGGAGCCGAGCGGGAGGAGGAGGTGTTGGCAAATGGCCATCAGCTTGCCCCAGGGCCCAGGTCCCAACATGTTTGGTTGAACAGCATCAGTGGAAAAAAAATTAAATTCTTAAATGAATCCTTTCAGCTTCAATGATTAGAAGTAATTAATAATGCAGGTGAGAAACCGTACTTACTCTTTGAGCACTCTAAATTAAGAGAGACCTATTTTTCAGAAAGATGTGTCAGACCATGCCTCACTGTTCCACGGGGTTCGTTGGATTTGAGGCAGTGCTGCAGATGCGACCTGTTTAGGCATGGACTTAAAAACAGTTTGTGAGTGTCTGCACAGGCTTTGCACACAGTGTGGAGGGGGCCCTGGGGAGGAAACTCTTCCCTGTTTTTGTACAAAGAGCCGCTTGATGCTTGGCCCTGCCTGTTTTGGGAAGGGGAGGTGGTGTCTGTGGGAAGCTGGGGAGGGAATGGCTGGGATTCCTCAGAGCTCTTGCGATGTTGTGGCAGGCCCCACCAACCCTTGTGAAGACAGTATCCAGGGCTGCAGCACACTGGTAGCAGGCCTGCAGAGAGAATGTTTCATTAAAATATTGTTTACTTTTTATTCCTTATGTTTTTCTTCAGATACAGCACGTGGGAGCCAGAAGATCATATCTTGGACCCTCGCCTGGTAGTGGCTTATGAAGAAAAGTAAGGGCACGTGTTCTTTCTCTCCCTGGACACAGGAAAAGAAAGAGTGTCTTTATTTTGTTGTATACATAAAGTGCCCCTGTTGTCCCTACTTCAGTCAAAGATGAGATGTATAGCAATGACTTCTACTTGATTTTTGTACCCTGGTATAGATTGAGATGGACAAGACAGGGTTAAAGCAGCTTTGATTGGCACTGTTCAGGAAATGAGGCCAAGAACAAGCAGCATTGAGCCAGAGAACAATCAGATTCAGGTTTTAATCAGTTCCAGAGCTGGACTGGAGTGATGTGAGGTGGGAAGTTTCTCTAACCCCTCCTTGATTAGCTGTGTCAGAGAAATTCCCCTATTGCAAGGTTTTCACTCCTACAGGAAGCAATTCTGGGATGTTTTCCAAGCTGACACTGGTCACCACTGGGTTTTAGTGAAGGAAATTGAGGGAGCTATGCTGCGAAAGGTTGAAGTCCCAACTAGGTTTTATACTGTGGTATTTAGTACTCAGTATGATTTGTATTCCTCTTTCACAGGGAAGAGAGAGACCGTGCATCAGGGTACAGGAAAAGAGGCCCCAAACCAAAGCGCCTCCTACTGCAGGTAGCCTCTTGCTCTTCTGTGTATTTCTAACTCCTTAGCTGCTGTGCTGCTCCTCTGCTCTCAGTGAGGTGGAAACTGTCTGTTTGCTGTTGCATGGACAAAATTGGAGGTAACAAGTTGACACAACAACATGAAATCAGTATTTAGGCAGATAGTTTTAACCTGTCAGCTGAAAAGCTAGCTAATTTGTCTTATAAAAAGCAAAACAAAACAACGGCTCTTTCTCTATGAACTAGGATTTTATAAAGGATAGGCCTGGGTAGTTGCAGGTTACCTGGTTTGTGTGTTCTTTTAATTTCATGTTGAGCTTGGACTTTCCATCAAGTCAAAGGTAGCCTTGGAAGTGGAGTTTCAGCATGCTTTGACTGTTGCCAAGCAAAGCAGCCAATCCTAAGAAGCAGATGTTAGGAAGAGCTCAGAAGGCAGTTGAAGAGGGAAGGGAAACGGTGTTGTAGAAGCAGCACACCTTATCCTAGCTGATCTAGATGTTCAGAGACTGAACAAAGAATATTTTCCTGGTTCCCAGTGGGGAGCCCTGACCGCATGATCAGATGCCTGCTCTGACCCTTGCTGCGTTGGTGTCTTGGCAGCGGCTGTATGGCATGGACTTGAGGAGTGCTCACAAGGGAAAGGAGAAGCTCTGCTTCTCTCTTGCTCGGAGGTTTGGAGGAGGAGACAGTAGCCTGCCAGGGGCCAAGACAGGGCAGGCAGAGTTCCCCGAGAAGACTGGGGGTGCAGTCCTGCCATTCTCTCTCCGGAAGCAACGCAAAAACCAGAAGTACCTACGACTGTCCAGGAAGAAGTTCCCCCGCATGGCGAGTCTGGAGAACCGAAACTGCAGGCATGAGTTCTTCCTGAATGATGCAGTGGGCCTAGAGGCCAGGCAGAGCCCTGATGAGTGGGAGGCCACGCAGCACACCAGCAAAGAAGGTAAGGCCAGTCCCCTTTTGGCTGTGAAGTTCTGGGGCATGTGAAGGATGTTCTGCATCCTTCCTCCTTGGTTACATCCTTCTGGGATTGTGGTTTAGGTCAGGTCTTCAGAGCAGCTCTTGCTGGCCCATATTATGTCCATCTTGTTTGCAGGTTTCTTTCTTTGTTTGAAGAGCACAGATTAATTGGTTTTTTGGTCCTGTTGCCTCTCTGTAGTCTTACATCCCTGACGCTCCTCCCGGTATTAGACAACACACAGAAGATACTGCAAGTTTTTCCCCCTCTTAAAATTTCCTCCCAGCAGAGGTGACCCACAGGTGTGACAGAGATGAACTCTGCCTCTGTCCACATTATCCACATGTGCTCAGCCTGCTGCTTGGCTCAAAGGACTTTGGCTGGCAGTGGACAAGCTTGGACAGCGGCACTTCTCTCATAGTGCTGCTTTGAGAAGCATATAGGAATGCTGCTAGGAACGCACAGTGTACTCCTCTGCCTCCTCCTTCCCTTTCCTCTCCACACCCTTCTAAAGTCTCTTGCTATAGAGCTATGTGAGAGGGGAGAGAGAGATGAAGTGAGGATGGTAACTCCTGCCTGATCCCACTGAGTAGGCAGCATGAGTGTAGGCATGGGAGATGTCCAAGCACATTTGGCATTTTGGGGAAGGATACCAGCATCTTCTGCAGGAGGGCTGTGGGATGTGTGTGTTGCTCTCAGTTACCAGGGAAACTCTATCCCTGCATTATTAGAGCTTCTGAAGGCGTAGCTTTCCTGAGGAGTGGAAAACCAGGGCTTGTGCTGCTTGTAGTAGCTACAGGAATCCTGTTACTCCTTGCTAGGAGTAGCTGTTAGCCAGGCTGGATTAGGCAGGATCTTAGGGAGAGGGCTGTGTTCTGGGAACCAACGCTATTCCCTCCTTTCTGAGAGAGACTGGAATGGTACTCAGAATCCAGGGAGGCTGCAGTGGGAGTAGCAGAGAGGAACCCAGTGTTACATCCTGGCAGTGAGGAAATATGTGGGGCTGTTCTCCCCAGAAGTGTGGGGCACTAAAGCACTTGGAGATCAGAAGAGTGAGTTGCACTACAGAATTGTAAAACTGTTTTTGTTCTCCCCTTGACACATGACCTGCGTGGAATCCCAGTTACTGTTAGGGGGAATTGGACTCTTTCTGGGGGGAAAGTAGACACCCCAAATGTTGAGAAAGAAGCCAGGAAATACACTCTTAAGGGGCTCTCATTCTTTGCCCAGGTTGGGACAACAAGGTGTATAGTGAACAGGTAGAGTGACAGGGAGAGGGTGTGTTTTCCTTCCTCTCTGTTTATGTGGCAGTCTCTGGGGGCTGTGGGGAAGTGAGCCTTTGGGTGGCAGAGGGGCTGATAGTTATTCTTACAGTGAGAAAGTGCAGGGGTGCTTGGGTTTCTTGTATGGAGCTGTCTGGGAGCAAAGGAGGCATATGAAAAAGGAAGAGCAGCTTCTCCATGGAGCAGTACTGAGGGATTTTTGAGAGAATCACACCCAGGCTGCATTGCAGCTCCAGTATGAGGCAGACCCTCCATTTTGGCTCCCTTTGACTCCCCTAGGAGTATCTAAAGAGTGTGTGTAAGAGATTTTAATTTTTGCCTTTTCAGCAGGATAGGGCATTTAGAAGCAGGTGAGCTCAAACCAGGGTGAGTGTGCTTTGCTGTCACAAACCCTAATTAGGGGCTGAGATGGGATGAGGGGTATTGGGGAATTGTGGACGGTTAGATGAACTTGGTGGTTTTACAGGGTCTTTTGACCTCTGCATAGGCTGCTCTGATACCACTGTGTATCTGGACACCTGATCTTCCATTTTCCCTTAGCCTCTGAGGGGAGGGCTTGCACATGTTCTTTGTTGCTCTGTACATGCAGATTCAGTACAGGCTGATTTCACCTATGGTTTGTCAGAAAGGAGACCCTTTTTCCATCCTTCCTTTCCCTCTCTTCTTCCTCCTTTCTTCTCCCTCGCCTTCTCTGTTTCAGTAACATGCTCTCATCTGCCTTTCTTTCTGCAGCAGATGTGGATGCCAGTCTCCCTTGGATCCCCACTGTGCCCCCCAGCGAAGTGACAGTGACAGACATCACGGCAAACTCCATTACCGTCACTTTCAGAGAAGCACAAGTGGCTGAGGGCTTCTTTCGAGACCGGAGCGCGCAGTTCTGAATCTGTTTGCAGTGCTCCCCAACACCAGTGCTTTTAGGGTGGGGCTAGGGAAGGGTTATGTTATCCCTTAAGAGAAAAAAAAAATCCAAAATGTCTCCTCTTAAAATGTTTACAGAGACCTTTTTTTTTTTAATCCTCTTTCCCGTTTCAGATACGCAAAAAAGGGCAGTGTAGGGGGTGTGTGTTTGTCATTGCTTTGTCCAGCTGAAAAACTGACAGCCCTTTCCCTGGCAAAGACTCCCCTCCTTGATGTGAAAGCAGCAAGCTGAACAATTCGCCTTTTATCCTGTCAAGTGGCAGCAGCTGCATTTGTGGGGAGAGGGCATGTGGAGGTGGAAAGAGAGCTGGATCTCTAGCCTGACGCCTTGTTCTGCAATTGATATCCCTTGGATAAAGATACATCTCTGTACATTGCTCTTCCCACCTTCCTCCTCCCTCTCTTCCTGCAGCAGTGAGAGGCGATGGATCCTACCTGTGTAGATAACTCCAGCCTGTTAAGACTTTCTCTCCAGTGCTGTTTTCCCTGTGACCTGCTGTCAGGACTTCAGAAGCATATTTGCCTGTCTGTGGTAAGTCAGTCTTTGCAGCACGGGTCTGTATAGACAGCAAAGCTTTCTCCCTTTTATTGTTGATCATGCAGAAAGACTGAAATGCATCTCTGAAATCCAAATTGGCAACATAAATTCAATTTGCCCTCATTAAAAGCTCGGAAAGCCAGCATAGTTGAGACATACCATTCTGTATATGCTAAACAGGATTTCCAGGCTTGGCTCTGCTGCATGAGGAATGTGTTACGGAAAGTGGGGTCTTCTTACCCTTTGCCAAATTCAGTATTAATAACAAATCCTGCCCTGAACCTTTGGTAATAAGTTGGTTGAAAACTGACTCCTTTCCCCTGGGAGGAGGGGCTAATAGGACAACTGAAGCATTGCCTAGCACTGCAGAGATATCCAAGATACTGGCACAAGCCCAGGACACGGGAATTGGACAGAACTGAGCTAGAAATGGACCTTGATTACCAGCAAATTCTGTTCTTGGATCCCACAGAGAGATCCAAGATAAACAACATGTGGGGAAGGCATGTATTAGATTTGAGGAGGGGAAAAATTCCTAATTCTTAGCAATGACAATTCTTGGACTGTGCTGCCTGAATGATACTCTTCCATGACTCCAGTCTCCTCACAGTATCTGTGATCCTGTACTACTTTACCTATGAGAACTTCCCCTTGGAAGGCTTAAAAATCTTTGCCAAGGAAAGTGGTCTGCATTTCAATAGACCTGCCCGATCTTGCACTTAAAAATGCCTTGTGCTGGACTGCCTGTGACACTTTGAGGTTTTTGAGGAATTGCTGTATTTTGAGTTGGTAGTTTAGCATAGCATCTGTTCTTGCACATGCATGTTCTCTTCCATTTTTAAAAGCAAATTTTATTTAAATAACTTAATTTTTTAAATATAGACCTTTTCCAGTGGAAAGCAAGAAAAGTAAGGTAGAGTCTGAAGTGGGTGGGAACTGCGGGACAGAGTGCTGCAGGGTGACATTGGCTACTGTCATGATTACTGTCCCCAAATACCATGTGTCCTTACTCCACCCCACCTGAAGCATCTCTTATCTGCTGTATTTATTCGAAATGAAGCTATGAGCCTTCTTAGCTCTGAGATAAAGACACTTGTGGAAATCCTCAATGTGTTTCTTTGAGGGGCTTGGCTACTGGCCTGCAGAATTTGGGAGCTCTAGGGTTTCTGGTCCTCCAAACATCTACTTATTGTAAAGTGCTCGGACTGGCACTGTGGGTTTTTACTAGAAGCAGTTTTTACCTCATTTAGGATATGGCAGCTCAGTGTAGATTTAGGATTTCCCCTTCCATCTCAAAGCTGTTTGAGCAGGCCTTTCATGCCATCACAGCAGTTTCAGGATCGCTGGGAAGATCTTGAATTTCTGGACTGTCCTTTTGTCTCTCAAAGAAGTAAGATGGGCGTTTTATTATGGAAAAATCTGAGAGGGTGAGAAGTGGAAGCTGGGGGGGAATTATGTGGTGGGAGGAAGAGTGAGTGGGAAAGAAGCTTGCAATAGCTAGCAAGGGCAAGCTGATGAGGTAAGCATGCAGGCGCAGGATGTTTGTTGAACGTGGGTGTCCAGAGCGAGGCTTCTGTGTCTGGAGTTGCACCCTTTTTTGCAGGATGTGGGGTCAGACGGTGTTGCTACCATCACCCACACACCCCCTCTTCCTGACACCTGCCAAATATGCTGAATACCTACATCTCTCTTCTGTTGTGACCAGTGGACACACCGCATGGCCCAGTCCACTCTTGTGGGTTGGAGCAGGTCAGGTAGTGATGGTTGCAGAAGCGTAGTGTTTTAGCTTATTTTAAAAAAAGTCTTGAACTGCACCTCATCCTGCTAAATCTTCATGGCATTTATAGGATCTGGTTTCTTTATTCTAATGCAGCAACTGTTCCCTTTGTCATGTCTTCATCTCAGTGTACAAATACACCAAAAAAAGCTTCCTATTTACTAAGTTCCAGGCTTTGGCTGACAGTGGAAGCAATATCAATCCTGCAGCAGGAAAGAGCTTGTCCTAATAAACTAGATTTCCATCCTCTGCTTTTCTCTCCACTCACCAGCTGACACTTCTCAACACTTTGTTTTGGCACTTTTCTTTAAACATATTTTCTTTCTCTTGCAGTGGAGTTTTCAAAGACCTGTGGTGGTCTTTCAAAGAGGATCCACCCACAGCTTCATATCTTCTTAATCATTTTTTTGGATCAGGCTATCTAGTGTTCTGCTGGTGACTAATCATCTTGCTACACAAAGTGTGGAACAAAGTACCTGGCTGCCATGCTGCTTTGTGTCAATGAGGAGCTAACCATAATGGGGTTAAGACACCACAAGCTGCATGTGCGTGGGTTTGGAGGGGGGGGTGTGAAGAGGAGTTTGTGGTAGGAAACGAAGCAGTTACTTCATTGGTGTGGACTTTTTTTTTTGACATTCATGAATTCTTGTTTATCTCAAAGATCTTTCAAGAAGATTTTTCTCCTGGTCTTTTTAAAATGTGGCTCTGTTCCACATTGCTGACATATCACTGTAAACTTCCTTGGTAGAGCTGGTCTTCAGGGACTTTAAAATTAGCTTTATTCCACCTCTGCAGGTGTAGAGAGGGTTTTACTAGTGATGGAAAGATAGGTTATCTGGGTTTGTCTCTTCTCCCCAGTACTGTCCATCTGCCAGTTCAACCCAAAACCTGACAATTGAATTGGGATCTCCTGTGCTAACATATCATGAAAATCAGATGCTGTGTTTGGATCTTTGTTAAGCATTCCATTTGATTAGAAGAGCCAGAATAGCATCCAGCTGAAGCTGAGTTTAATAATTCTATTTGAAGCACAAGCCGAGAATAGAAATGGGCTAACTCTCCCGTACCTTGTTTGGCTCCATGGCTGTAAACAAGAAAAATAAACTTCAGCCAGTGGAAATGACTGAACTGTACACAAGAAACAACGTTCTCAAAGAACTGCTCTAATAGTCATTCTTAAAACTGTTTCCATGTGAAAATTTACCAGCAGTGTTGGGGGACAGAAGTTTTTATTTCATAGATCTTGCAGTGAACTCACTGTATATGTGACAGAACTGAGGGGCTTCATGAGACTGGAAAGCCCTTATTGATAACACTGTGTTTAAAAAAATATATGGAAAGGACTGCCTCTGTTCCTGGATGGTTATAAACTAGATGTTACTGCTTTGAAATACAAGTGATGCCTTGGAATAGCAAGTTTTAACACGTAAATTGCGGCATTAAGTAGCCTCCTGCATGCTCCTTATTGTCTTGCGTTTGCTTGGGGGCCCTTCTGCTTGTGAAGTCAGACTAAGGTGATTTTTTTCTTTTTTTCTTCTTTTTTTTTTAAAGCAAGACCAGGATTTTATTGTGAGAACACCCAAAAGCAGTTCCATTTGCCAAAATAAGCCCAAATTTGTTAGTGAATTGACTCTTGTTTATGTCAGAGCTCAGACATAGAGAAGCTTATTGAGAAATGAATGGCTTTTTTTTTGTTCTTAGTGTTGTGGCACTGTCCAGAATTGTTCTGGTGTTTTGTGACTGGATGTATAAAATTGTTTGTTCACCTCACGGGGGGCCCTTGGCCCCAGTACTGTTTCATGCTGTATGCCAGCTAGTGCTGCTTGATGGTTTCACTGGAATAGAGAAGGGAGGCCTCACACAGGTCAAAAAATAGGCAGGGTAGCTCAGGCAAGACCCTCCGTGGTAGCCACAACTGAGGCTGGGGTGTGGAAGACAGTGGGGGCTGTCAGCCACATCTATGTATTAAGAAAAGCAAAGTCTACCACCACCTCCCCACCTCTTCCTCTCCTCTCAAGCTTTGAGCTTTTGTTTTCAGAAGTAGAGAAAGTGCAAAAACCTCCTTTTCTAAAGCTAATTGGTATCTACCCATCTTCTGTTCCTCCCTGGCTTACCTGCAGCCTAGAAGAAGAGGGCAGTGGGCCCTTCTGGGAAAATAATAGGGACAAATGCTGGTCAGGGAAGGGAGGGACAGAGTTGCCTCGTAGCTGCTCTCACTAGGTGGTTGAGGAGGGGCCTTTGAATGAGCTGGCAGTTGAGAGAGAAGGTGTGTTATAAACAGAGAACTTGTAGTGAAACTGATCCCTTGCATCTGTGAGTGGAGTTCTGAATGGGCCCTGCAGAGAGGTGAGTGCTGCATTTATGTATCAGTCTCCTGTCATTTGGGAATGCAAGGGAGGTGTGTACGTTGACAACTTGTACAGGGTAATTTCTACATGAAAATGTATAGCATTGGAACATGTTGCTTTTGCCATGCCTGTTGTAAAGGTTTTCCCCAAGGGCATGATAAACTTGTTTTGAGATAATAGCTTATGATCAACAGGCCACATTGTCCTGTGCCTGAACTTACTGTCATCACAGAGAAAGTGTGAGCTTCTGGGTGTCGATCCACCTGGATTCCACGCACTAAGCTGGTCAGGATAGGAAGGCTTATAAAACAGCTCCAGGACAATTGGAAGGAGAGAGAAGCAATCACTTAAAATGGAATTCAAACCCTTCAAATCCTTTCCTGTAACTAGCACTTGCTGTAGAGATGACCCCTTTTTCTCTTCCACCTCTTTCTCCTTCCGCCTTGACTTGTTGAATTTTGGTGGCTGTGCAGGGAGCAGGCAGGAGATGATCCCTAATTAACTGGGCGTGGTAGAGGCCCAGCGCTCCATGGGAGCCTTTGGGACTGCAGTGGATTGCTAGAAAGTTGGGATGGGGCAGAAGCGCCTTGCTGCTGAGATTGCCTCATCTGCTGTGGGCTGTCCTGCAATAATGCTAGGGGTTCTTCTCCAAGAGCACCAGTTGGATGTTGAAAGGGAGAGCTAAGACTGTTCGGAACCTCCATCACAGCTTCTCTCATTACTGGGGTAGCAAAGTTTTGGCTGGGAGGGGGATTTTGGAGGAGGAGGAGGTGGAAAACCTTTTTTTATTATTATTGTTGTTTTTTAACCAGAAAATGTAGTGTCAGCACAAAGAAGCTTTTTGCAAATCTGTCAAAATGTTAAGCAGCTTTTTTTTGCTTTTAAATCTGAAGTATGTTTTGAAGCACTTTGGAAATGCAAAGCACTAGGAGTGCTAAGTACTCCTTATCGTCTGTCTAAAAGTGGCATTTGAAAAGCAAAATATGTATCTGTTTCAGGCTGCTGGCTGCTCCTTATCATTTTTCCAGAGCTGCCACCCAGCCCTTTGCCTCCCTCCCATGGCTGGAGGTGGGGAATGTACTCCACCATGCCGGGAGCAGAGGGTTCCCTAAGGGAGAAGAGGAGACCTGCTAAATCCCTCGCTTGCCTTTGGGGTGCAGGTTGGCTTCCTCCCTCCCCACCTCCTTTGACTGAGGAAAGGGAAAAATGAAGTTGAGTTTCAGTTTGAGTGGTCCTAGTCTGGAACTATGACCGTTTCTTCCAGCTCCGGAGACATCTTTATAGAGTTTCCTGTCTGAAAAATTGCACCTTATTAGCTTAATTGAGGAACGAAGAGATGTCTGTCCTTCTGCAGGGAGTGGGGAGAGGAAGGGAGGGTGAACCAGGAGCTGTCTTCAGTAGCTGCTGGATTTTTCCAGAGGCTGTTTCCTCACCTCATCTCCAAGAGAACAGCAACAAAAGAACTAAAATAATTTAGATGAAGCTTTTGTTCTGTGTATCTCAAGAACCTTTTGAGCAGGCTAAGGGGGGAGAACCCTTTTCCCTCACCTAGTCAGCTCTATAGCGTGGGGGTCAACACCCCAGTTCTCTCATTGGGTTTTCAGCACCAATCTTTTCCCTCAGCACACGCACATCATTAGAACTCTTTTGCACACTGGCTCATCTAATTTGGTGTGCTCCCTTTCTGTTGCAGGGGGAAGGTGGGAGACAATGGGGTCAGTTAGAGGGAAGGGTCCCCGATTATTTTTGTTCCTGTCTCTTCAGTTGTTGCTGTTGTTCCCGTGAGCACGCTAGAGTATTGGAGTCTTTGCACACAGAAAGCTTCCTTTTGCACAGAATGAGCTTCTAGCTTTTGTACAGACAAATTGAATGTATTTGGGGAGGGGGGGAAATAGGGAGTAAACCCATTCCAAACAAACCAATCAGAGTATAATGCCTTTTCTGAGCGAGTATGTGCTGTAAAAGGAGATTGTAATAGCAAAGGGAGGGCAGGCTCAAGTATAATTTGACACAAAGTGTGGTTTTATTTTTGTACTGATATGGATAAGAGACTGTACAGCATCTATTTATTTAGATGATTTATGTGGTAAATGTTGCAAACAAAATTATTAAAATATTAAATATGAGAACTGACATTTACCTCATGGTATGTTTGTGTGGTCATTTACCCCCCCTTGCTTTAATTCTGCAGCTGAATTATTTTCCAACAGTCACTTCTATTGGTGTATAAACATTCAGTGCAGCTGGAAAAAGAATGGAAAATGTGCATGCGTGCATGAGGAAGATCAGTAAAGAAGGATCGATGAAGAATGGAGCCTGCAAAAGGCTGTTTCTGACATTACTTTGATTGGAGGAGGCCAAGTTTTTATTAATTTTTAACCCACTGGGTAAGTTAGAGCTGTACAGGAGTGACCTGAGATGACTGGTCTTTGATGGATTACAATTTGAAGAGGAGAATGCTGATGGTAGGGTGGCTGCTGCTCTGGGTTTAGGGAGTTCTCTACATCCTTGCACAAGGCTGCAGTGCCAGGACGGCTCTGCCAGCATCAGGAGAGTGCTGGTGTGCCCCATATCCTGCATCTCATGGCAATGAAGAAAGTCTGAGGTGAGGCCTGGGCTGCCAGGCATGCTCTGCAGCGCTTGCCAACAGGAAAGCAGCTCTCCTCCAAGCCAAAGCCTCCTATGGGTTGGCCAGCAAGGCTTCCAGGGACATCTTCAGGAGCACAGCTGCTCCTGCGTACAGTTTGGCCCCTGGTTCACCCCACGGCTTAGCTAAGGAGCCCAAGTCCTGGAAGTGCTGCTACTCCATGGAGAAAATCCCAAATTTTGTTTAGTCCACTTGGGTGGCTGGCTTGCTCCCTCAAGGTGTGTCCCACTCCATGCCCCGTGGAGGGGGAGGCCAGGTGTTTATTGAGGTACCTGGGCGAGAGAATGGGGCTGTCTGAGATGCCCCTAGTAGATGTAATGTGGGGGTGAGCCCTGCACCTGAACGCAGCTATGGCATCAATCACAAAAGCATGGGGAGCAAAAGCAGAGGGGGATGGGGTGCATTTCCTGAGTCAGTCATGGCTCAAGGCAGCGTGGCTAGGTCTTGCCTCTGTTACTGAAGTGCCGTCAGCATGCTTGCCTTGAGCCAGGGAAGCTGGAATTGAGTGATGGCATCAGAGCAGGACTCCAGCCAGCCACTTACTTTCTGGCAGCAGCTAGCAAGTCAGGTGAAGTTGTAAGAAACTGCAGTGCAGAGTTACGGGAAAGCCTGCTCTGGAGATTGTGTCTTCCTACCTCTGCCAATGCTGCAGAGGCTGGCTGGTGCTAGAAACAGCTTGTCCTTTTGCATGCATGTGTTGGCTGGATTAAAGGTTAATCTGGGTGTCCTCCTTTTTTTTAATAATCTGTTGCTATGCCACCCCTCTGATCCGTGCAGTGCAGCTGACTTGCCTTGCACAGCTCTCCCCATCGGATGCCTGAGAACAAGGGCACTCGGCGAAAGGGGAAACCACAGAGTTTGAGCAGTTCGGTGTTCTCGGAGAAGCACAGAGTGAAATGCAGCCTGTGTGACCCCTGCAATGGCAGTCACTTCCTGTCTGTTCAGTGCCACACAACCTCCCTGCTCTTGCTCCTTCTCTTCACAGCATTTTGCTTGCCAAGCAACTGTTTTTGAATCAAGAATGCAAGAAATCTGGGGGAACTTGTGTAATCATCCTGATCCAGTGGCAGCCTGGGCAGCTAGGCCTACTTTGGGAGCTCCTAGGCAGGCCCCAGGGAGATCATAGCATCCGACTGGTGTAGACACAGCACAAACCCCATGGACCTTCTCTCTCTGCTACACCAAAAAGTCAGTGGGCTGGAGGGCTGGCTGTTCTGGCCACTGCCTGGGCTGTGCTGAGCCGTCCATACCAGGTACACAGGGAGTTACGTGGTCAGCTCCGAGGGACATGCCTTTGCCTGTGTATATTTCAGAGGTGCAGCAGGGAAATCCCAGCACACATTGACCTGGATGCCCATAGTGCCAAGGATTTGCTTGGAAACGTACGCTGTGTTGGCTTGAGGGGCTGGGCTGTGTGCAGCTCTTCCTAGTGTATGTGAGGGAGTGACCTCTTGCTTTCCAAAATCTGCTGCTCCTGACAGTGACCTCACAGGAGCGAAGAGCAGCAGAGTCAGTTAATGAACCCTTGGAGCTGTTCTCCTGGAGATACGTGCTGCTACTCCTGCCAGGTCCACAAAAAATGAGCTTGAGGCAGCCACTGACTTGGAGCAGGTGAGTTTCCCATTCTCAAGTGCCATTTCAAAAACACATAAAAATGTTCTCACACCTGCTGCTGTCCCCCTGTGCCCGTACACCACTGGCCAGGGGTTTTGATGTGAAAGGTCTTGTTGCTCTCCCAAAGCTTATTGCTTCCAGGCACTGAATTCCTGGTGCTAGTAAGAAGTGCTACAGTGTATCCTATGGCACCAGGGTCTTGCAGGCAGCGAGTTGCCAGAAAAATATTTTATTTCAGTGTCTGTAGTGAACAATAGCTGTTCCAGGAGGGCTGTCTTCCCAGGTGGGTTGTTTTTTTTTTTTTTTTTAAGTGTTTTACTGGAATTGTGAATGAAACAAAGGAAATACCCAACAATGCCCTGAACAGCTGGATATTCTGCTACTATTTTGCTTTGTGAGAGTAAAATTAGATGAAAGTTTTAGACGATACCTGTGAAATGGCAGCTTGCAGTGATATGAGCAGTCGGTGTGGCTGGAAAGAAGGTTCTGCTGACAGGTGGAAGGAGAAAATAAATAGAAAGAGCACATGGAGCTCTCTGAAAAGCTGCTGCCCCTTCTGGTCCATGGATCAGGGTGCCTTGTGCTCCTATCCTGAGGCGGGGTGTGCTGTTCATGACCCATACATCTGTTTTGGGACAAGGCCACCAGGCTTGGCTGCTGCACATGTTTGTGTAGCCATGTAAAGACTTTTCCCCCTTTTGATTTAAGGGTGCCTGCTTTTGAGGGTGGATGATATTGCTGTTTGAAAGTTCAGTTACTTGACACTCAGCTACAAATGTAAAAGCAGTTGTTTAAACAAAGTGAACAGTAACAAACGCTAATTTAAACGTGGATGGTGTTAATGAACACTTAATGTGCAAAGTTAAAAAAGTGAAAAGCAAAATGCAATGGGTGTGATGGACTTGTTCTTTGGAAGTCACCTTCAAGCATGTGAAGAACCGAGATTAAAAATAGGTGGTGTCTAGGGAAAAGGGGCAGTCCAGAAGGATTTGGCCCACTCTAGGTGAGAGTCTTGGGTTTTTGTTCTTGCCTGGCCTGTGATGCCAAACACCTGAGAAAGGGCCTCTTAGAGCCTATTCTCGAAGTGAGGGATATGACCTAAATGCAGAATTATTAGTGATGAAGCATGCTGTGGTTCAGTCCCTGACCACAGAAACACCTCCTTCTCCGAATTGTTCTCATGTCCTGAACCAGGGTCTGTGTGATTGTCTCCATCAGCATTCAGCAACCTGTCCATTAACCCCCCTTCAAATGGGGACATGGCGGTGGGGAGCACATCCTCTCCTGAGTCACTTTTCCTCTGGGCAGAGATCTTGCGTTGGCTGCAATATTTCAGCTGCTAAGGTGAAAAAGAACAAAACACTCTGACTGATCTTGCCTGCACACAGGCAGTGAGGAAAACATTCGTTTTCTTACCTGCCTGCCCTGACTTTGGGAAATCCATCCCTGCTAGTACTGATATTATAGCCATAATATAGCCGTTTCCAGAATACCTTCCTTCTGGGTCAAACCCCTGAGCAAGAGGTGGAAAGGGAAAGGGAAGATGAGTGCAAATGGAAAAAGGGTTAGCAAGGGCCACAGGGGCTGTGGGGGGTCCCTGCCAGGCCAGCTGAGGAGCAGATAGCAGAGGGATTCCAGTGCTCTGCAGGTACCTTGCTGGTCACGGTGGGTTGAGAAAGAGCAGCAAATGCAGGACAACCATTGCCTATAGCCCTCATCACAGCTCCTACATTTTCCAGAGAGTATCTGAAATGCACTGCCTCCTCACCCAAAAACCAGGTGAAAAAGCGGAACAGGCCGGATAAGGTCCTCCAGGTAAAGGAGGACCCTGAGTTCCACACAAAAACAACCGCAGGGCCGTGAGCTTCCATTTTGAATCACAGAGAATGATTTTTGACTGAAATTTTTGTCTTTTTAGTATCTGCAAGAGAGTGTAAAGTATGCCGCAAATTAATTAGGGGTTTGCAGTAACAGTCAGGGCAGGGAATTCCTCTAAGTGACTTAACATTTTTTTGGTTTCTTTACAGGTTTACATAGCATGGTTGGCCTATTTACCTTGTGGTACTTTATACTGGCACACACTCACACCAGCTAAACAGAATTTAAAAAAAAAAAAAAACAAGAAAGAAAATATTTAAGCGCCTTTATTGCTAGTTTTTGCCTTGGTATGTGCTTCAAGGCTGCCTCCTTCCCCGATGGCGAGAGGGGGTGACGGTGCATCTGCAGCGGGAGAAGAAGAGGCTGCCGCCATTGTTTTAAATAAAAAAAAAAGGGCCCC
>VZTH01006877.1:32383-53507 GCA_013397815.1 Aleadryas rufinucha | reverse complement strand
GGGGCAATCCCGCCGCCATGCCGGGGATCTGCCCGGGCGGGATTCGCTTCTCTCCCCTTCGCGCCTCTTCCCGCTGCGCCGCCGTGCCGCGGGCCTGCAGACCCGCNGGCTGGGCCATCAAGTGAGTGTATCCCGCCCGGGCTGCGGGGATGGGGGGCACGGGATGGGGCAGAATGGGATGGAGGGGGAGGTATCTGTGTGTGCGGCTGCGGGGGGATTTGGGCTCTAACAGCTTCGCTTGTCCCCTCCGCTGCTCCCGCCGCGGCAGGTACAGCACCTGGGAACCCGAGGAGAACATCTTGGACTCCCGCCTCATCGCCGCCTTCGAGCAGAAGTGAGTGTTCATCCCCCACCCTGGGCTGGGGGGGCTGCAGCAGCAGGTTTGGCTTTGGGTGGGCGAGCGGGAACCTGCGTCCAGGCTCTCCTTTTTTTTTTTTTTAACATGTATGCTTCTGTTTCTCCCTTTGGGAAAAGTTTTAACTTCTTGACAAATTTGATTCCCTAAAGGGAACGAGAGCGTGAGCTGTATGGGCCCAAGAAGAGAGGACCTAAACCTAAAACTTTTCTGCTGAAGGTAACTCTTATTTAAATAACTTAGGCCTAGCAAAAAAAATCTCTCAAACCTTGCCGGTGCGTGCCCTTGGAAGGACTGGACTTTCAAGTGACTTGTGCCTGATGCCTGGCTCTGGGAGCGCGGGGAAAACCCGACAGGAAAGGGGGGGGTGGGCAGAGGCGCAGAAACGTGTGAGGGGAGAGCGCGTGTGCGTGCGACGGGTGCCTCAGCAGGACGGTCAGCACACGCAGATGTGCGTGGTGAGCCTGCAGTCTCTTTTTCCAATATCCTCTCCTTCTTATGGCCTTCTGTTGCCGCAGTGGAGAGCTAGCCAGTCCTGTTCCCTCTTCCTTCAGCAGGCTGTTCCATCCGACCCGTGCCCTGCAACTTAGCAGCACGCTGAGCGGTCAGGGAGCTGAGGCGGGAATCCCGCTGCCACTTGTGCTCCTCTGATTGCATTTAAGGATGTAGGTGCTCCACGGGAGTTTCATGAAGGGTTCCTGCTTTGATCTGTAAACTGCAGGCTTGTTTTTCTTTTGCAGCAGGTGGGGGGGGTAAGTGGGAGGAGGAGGAGTGTTTCACCTCTGCATAGGATGGCAGCTGAAGTTTCCAGTTCCCCTCTGATAGACTCAGCATCTGTGCAAGATGTCGTAGCATCTCTGCTTGCTTGCAGTGAAGAGCAAGGAAGGTAATCCCTAGTGTAGGCCCTCTTGCCCTGTATTTTTACCTTCTTTTTTTTTAATTAAGAACTTCGGTAGCTGTGTGACTGTTATGTGAGCTCTGTGAATTTATTAATTTACATATGAAGTGCCTTTCTCTACTCCCCTCTTCCCTCCCCTTCCTCTCCAACTGTCACAATCTCAGGCTTCAAATGAGCATAGAAAGAACACACCTCTGTACAGTTCAGACAGATGAGCAAGTCCGCAGTTCCCCTGGTTTTATTCTGATAGGAAGCCCTGGAACAGCCAGTGTGGACCCTGTAGTAAGGCATCACTATCACCAAGTCATCCTGTGGCTTTGGGCAAGTCACTTAGGCTTTGTGCGTGTTTCCCCATCTGTGAAACAGGTTAATACTTCCCTTTGCCTGGCAGCAGTAGGAGCTTTACTCAAGTCAGCACAGCACTTTTAACTGCATGAGCACCGGAAAGCGCAGTGAGGGATAGGGTGTCACCTCTTCTCTGCTTTGAGAGGGCATAATGAAGCACACAGAAGAAATGCAGGAACAGGCGTATTCTGATGCTCTTTGTGAAACCCAGGGGACCGTGGCAATCCTTGGGAAGTCCTGCTGATGGAACTGTCCTCCCTCGTTGCCTGTTTTTCTGCTAACAGTGTTCTGTATCTGTAGTCTGAGAATTACAAACATATTTGATACCTACTACCTCTTATGCAGTATTCAGGGAAAACAGACTAGTTGGCTTTCCTCTTTCTGGCAGTCATGCATTAAATGTAACCCTTGTGTTTAGATTTCCAACAATGCAAAGGAACACTTGAAGGGAAAACCACCAGCTTGAAATAATTCTCTGCCTGCATTAAAAAACACTGGTATTTGTAACACCTGACACTGTTCAGAGCTGTAGAGAGGTGACTATGCTATGTGTAATCAGTTTCTTTTATTTTTGATTCTGAATGTGATACAGCGATATCTATTGCCATATCACTCATTTAAAAAAAAAAATCACTCACTTTCGCTCATTTAAAAAACCAAAATCAACCCCCAAACTCAAAACCCACTCATTGCTTCTCTTTTCCCCTTACCCTTTAAAACCCCTTAAACTTAACGTGAATTATTCAGCAGCATCCTTTGAATCACATCCATGACACGTTTCTGTGGCACATCTTCCTTCTGCCAGCTCCTCAAACAGTAATGGAAACTTGTAGGTTTGCAGAGCTGGCTCGGTACTTTGTAGAAGATGAATCGTGATAGGGAGCAAGATCAGCTCTCCTGAAGGCTGGTGCCACGCTGTGGGAGAGGCTGGCAGGGCAGAGCACTACCACTGCCACTTGGTTTGCATCTCTGGGAAACAGAGCTGGTGGAATTGTTAATGCTCTGACTTGCTGTTCCTCTGTGACTTCGGGTCCTACCCTAAAAATAACAGCCCAGACCAGGCAGCGAGAAGTAACTCTGTCTCAGCCAGCCCCATCTGAACTTGTTTGAGCTCTGTTCAGGCAAACCACAATCAACACAGCTGTGGTGAGAGGTACAACAGAGATGGCGAGGTGGTTTGCAACTCAGTTCTTCTGACCCCTGAAGATGCACGTTTGACCTCTTCCAGCCCTGCAGCACCGGTGCTGCTGTGGGAGGAGTAGGATTGGGTTCTGCCTTGTGCATTACTAACAGTATTTTCAGTTCTTTCAGCTGCAGAATCTCTTGCCAGTGAGAATTTCGGAAGCAGGGGAAGAAATTTGATTCTTGTATCCCAGAGGGAGTATTTCAAGTTGGCAGTTAAAACAATATTCTTTTTGATCTGTTAACTGAACAGATTAGGCCTGGATGCAATGATGTTTAAGCAGAAATCTTGCCTAGGACTGGTTTGATAGACTAGTCTGCACTTGACTTGGTGGCTTGCTAGGATTTTTCATGTGTATCAAGTGCTTAAACCTAGGCTTCTGAGTCTCCAGAATGGCATCAATATAAGTGCCCTGATATGCCACTCAGTCCCTGGGCTTGTGTGGGTGTTTTAGCTTGCAGTTGGGACTAGGTTTATCCTGGGACTAGTTCTCAAAAGTTGCAGATAGGCACCCAGGGGGATTTACAGAAAGCATTCCAGCAGGTTAGTGGCCCACGCCTTTGGAAAAGCTTTGAAAAGCTGCATCTTTGACCACCTGCTGCCTATGTAAGCCAGGCTCCTTCTGAGAGCTGTCTAACACTTGCCCTTTCGATCAGACCGCAGAGGCAAATCACAGTCCAGGCTTTGTAATACCACTATCAAGATGGCTGGTGTTGAAAGCGACCCCTGCAAACTTCAACTGCAAAGTTTTGGGCAGGAAATGGGTCTTTATCCTTTGCGTGCTAGGGGCAAACTTTCCCACAGCTGAGATCAGGCTTGGCGGGAGGCTGTAATTCTTGGGAGGCTGCTGGTGTGCTGTAGCTTTGTGCTGAGCGGATGGGAAGCGAAGTCCTTGGTCTGAAATGAGCAGTGCTGTATGTAAGGCTCTTACCTTATTTCTTAGGTATCTGGCAGAAGTCGTCCTTGAGGACAGGCCCTTCAGCATGGATGCTAGTGTGAGGTTAGAAAGAGACATAGCACGTGCTGTAGTGATCTTCCTCTTTTTCTCTTGCTTGGTTTGCTCTTTTTATTTTGCTTTTTTTCCCTAGGCACTCCGCTGTGTGGAATGCAAACCTCATCAGCTCATCTAATAAAGTCTAGCTAGTGCTATTCAGAGACAGAGCCCGATCTGCAAGCTCAGTGGGTGGCTGGCAAAGACCCCTAGTCGGGGTGGCCATAAATACTAAGGTGACAGGAGTGAAGAAGGTTAATGGGAATGAAGAAGTAAGGGAGAACAAGAGTAAAGGGATTCTTAGTAGGAGAGTGGGGGAAGAAGGGGCTGAGCAGCGTGGTGCTCTGTCATTTCGCCCTTTCTTGAACTCCAGAGTTGGAATTGGGTTTCTTTTGATCTCTTCCTTGTTCATAAATTTTCCCTGAGTAATTTGAAAACAGACCGTTCTCCTTTTGTAGCATTTTGTTCCCAATCCAGAGGGAAACTTTAGTTTATGGCAGTGTTGCTTGGGAGAACTGTGCTATGAACTGGCTTGCTTTTGCCTTGTCACTTGGAAGACTGCAGAAGAAAGAGGGTGATAAAAAGGGAGAATGGCAGCCTAAAAGGGGAAAGAAGAGCTCTTGCAAATGCTGTTTGGAGCAAAGACTGTGGGAATGCAGGTGGAGAATAAAAGACAAAGCAGAGCCAGTAATTTATGAGAAAGTAATGCTGCTATGGTGCAGCAGCACTACTGGAATTGGCATGGTTTTGAAATAATTAACTAGAAATCCATTGCCTTGCAAGATCTTTGGTTTGGTTTTTCCCAAATTGGAGAAATTTTGATAGAAATCAGGTAAGAGAGACCTTTCTAAGCACGTGTCTGTGTACGTGCTTGTGTGCCTCAGTGCGTTAAGGGAATGAATGAACAAATATGCTTGCTGGGCCTCGAGGGACACTTTTTCAGAAATAGTAGGGAATGAGGGAGATGCACTAGTTCCCAGGGGCAGTGAGGGAGAGCTGTACAAGATAAATAAAGGTGATACGTATCCCAGACGGGAAGAGGGGGAAGGGAAGCAATCCCAGCAATTGGCTTGCTCTCATGACAGAGCACTGCAGCAAGCCTCCAGAAGCTGCATCCTGATGTAGGCTGAGCTGTAAGCAGAGAGTGAATTACTTCGTATACATGCTGAGTACCTCTTCAGCAGTGAGCACATCCTGCGGGTGAAAGCAGCAAAACCCAGAGAGGTGGTTTCCATTTGGAAAACTTGTGAGCCAAGTAGCAAACTGAGGTGACACAGCTGAAAGGGTTCAGTGGGTTTGTTTTTCAAAGACCTTATCCTCATATGGCTTGTGAGTGTGACCGAGAAACAGATCTGTAGCAGGGAGAAGTGCATTTCCAACTGATAAAACTGAATGCTAAGTCTTCTCCAAACCAAAGGTAGCAAGTTACTTAATCTGAAGTTGGAAACAGGGGAAGGAGAGCCTCTGTGCTGTCCTCTGCAGTGAAGGGACAAGTTCATATAGGTGATGCCTGAATAAACCTGATCCTGTGGTAGGAATACTGAGCTTCCCAAGTGAGAAAGCTCTAGGGGCTGGTCTTAGATAAAGCATCTGATACGATTTTTCTTGAAACCTTACCTGGAAAAACAATCTCAAGGTAAGCTGGATATTTGCATAATGCTCTTTGGAACTTGCATTGAAGCTGGTCACTGGGGATAGCCATATAGCAGCAGGGGAGGACTCTTGGGCCCTAACTTACCCTCTCTCTTAATAATCTGACCAAAGTATCAATGCTGCATGTAGACTACCTGGAGACTACTGAAGCTGGAATTTAATAAAGGCAGATAGCTGAAACGTGAGTTAGAAACAGCTTCAGCCTTGAGAAAGTGCCCCAGAAGTAACTGGAAACACAGACACATAGCACATAAATGAGACCAAGTGGTTCTGGCACACTGGAAGAGTCCAGGCCATGTACCAGGGCTCTGCACTAACTGCTGTGCAAGCACAAAACCAGGACAGGTCTCTGTCAAAACAGGACAGAAGCTGATAAATGTGTACAGGCAGAGAAAGGGCAGGGCTGTGGAAGTGGCCAGGTAGTGACCATCCCAGCATTATCACTTTGTTTAATATGTCTGATGGGAAGCTTTGCTCAGGAATTTTGGGGTGTATAAGGAAACTGAGGGTGTTTGTGACTGCTTCCCCCACACTTGTGGGAAGCTGCCTTCTTTCTCTCCCCCGTGATGGAGGCGGTGCTGGTGGAAGGCGGCAATTAGATTTGACTTGGAGCAGAGTGGCACAGAGGGGGCAGAACTCCTCGCTCCAAGGCATGATTACAGGATAGGCAGTTAATCTGGAAGATGTGCAGTGCTGGCAACAGGAGAGGCCCTGAAGGACACCTGTGTCTATCCACTGAAGCTGTAGAAGGGTTTTCATTGATGCATCTGTCTGTACCCTCTGCCTGACTTCCCTGTCTTGTATTTTGGAATGGGACATTGCATTGCATTTTGCTCTTGGCTCAGCGGTGGCAAATTGGTGAGAAACCCAAAGCACAAGAGCAGCAATGCTGGAAGGGCCGGCTGTGATGGGGAGTGGGATAAAAAGGAATAAATTTGTTAATTCAGGCTGTGCTGGTACGTAATGTCAGGAAGCAAACGGTAGCTTGTCCTTGTGTCTGCCATGTGCTTCAGAGGAACCTGTGAAGAGATGGAGCAAACACAGCCCAAGATGTGCATTTGCCTGTGCCTGTGCCCTCCTGACAGGGTCTGCAGTGTCTCCAAGTTGTGTACTGATGAGATGGGATGGGGAGAGTTGATGTGTGGTGCAGGGAGTTCATCTGGTGCTGCTACTGTGCTCAGGCCTGTATGATGCCTGTGACACGAACTGTGTCTTATTTTGTCAACAGTTTGGGGCATGGAGTAACACACGAGGCTGAGCAAAGAGAAACTAGATGGACATTGGGATGCTTTCTGCTACAGCAGGGTGTGTTGGGGTTTGTGTGTGCTGGGAACACTTCCCTTTACCTAGGTGGAAACAGCCCTGTTTGTTAATGTGCAGAGTGTCTGTGCCTGCCTTGGGGTTGTGCTAACGTGTCTGTGTTTCTTTGTCAGTCGGCTAACACAGAGTCTTGGTCCCCAGTCAGGATGAGCCTTCAGTCTGTGTTTCCTTGTACAGTCAGAGAAGGAGGCCTCATTTTTGCAGTCCTTTTAAAGCCAGGATACAAGTAGTACTGAAGGCTGTGCTCATCCAGTGTTAGTCAGAGAGGAACAAAATGTCTTCACGTCTCCATTCTCTGCTCATTTGGGATCTTCTGCAGTTCCCATGAGTGTCTCTGTGGGAGAAGAGGGGCTCTAGGTAACAGCAGAGCTCTGGAGCTGTCGGGCCAGGACTTTGAGCTTTTTGTGCAGGGGCTGGCTGGGCCCCTCGCTTAGATCTGTTAGATCCCTGCCTTTACGCGCACATTTTTTTCCCCAGGCATTTCTCTGGTAGGAGGCACAGCCTGCAGGGTGACAAAGGAGATGGAGTTGAGTGCTAAGCTCTTAGCTGGCAAGAAGCCATCCCCATCTTGGCGTGTGCAAGGGGCAACGGGATGGAAAAGTTGGGGAGGAAAAGCAGCTGTCGTCTTCTAGCACTGCAGTTCTTGCTGTGCCCACGAGGTGGGGAAAGCTCCTCGCTGGATGGGCAGTCACAGGGCGGGGGCTCGCCTGTCCCCTCCACTGCTGAGAGGGAATATGGAAGTGGTTTGGTTTGGGCAAGTACTGGGGTGCAGGTGGAAGGATGAGCTGTACGAGCAACAGTGCTCTGATGAGATGTGATGTAAGAATACACTCTGGGTTTCCATGCCCACAGGTCATACAGCACCAGCTTACCAATGAAACTGTTGTTCCTGCTGCTAGAAAATGTTCCTGTCTCTGGTGCATGAACCAGGGCAGGTTTTGGCACCAGAAGAGCTTAAAAATGTTGTTCCCCTGGCCTGGCTCTTGGGGAGGGCTGGCACAGAGCAGTTGAACAGGTGCTATTCCTGCTCTGGCCCAGTGCTAGGTTTCAAACAAGTGTGGCGTTCAAAAGGACAAGTCAGTCTCTTCTTTGGAGGCGCAGTTAAATTTGACTTGAATTCCAGCTGGCCTCATCTCTGGCTTTAAACACTGGACCTTGCTCCCACAGCACAGTAAGGATGAATGACTTGCTTTTGACCCTAGTTAAAAATCAGATCTCCAAATTTCTTGTGTTTAGCAAAGACAGCTCCATCAGACCAGTCTCACCAACCTCCATCAGTGTTCCTCAAGACCCCATTCTACCATGCTTTTCAGGGGTGATTCTCATTAAGCATTACTCTGCCTCTTCCCCCTCATCTTGTGCTCATTTTGTAGAGGACCTGGTACAATCCCTGTGTAATTTTGGGTGCTGTTTCAGCACTGACAGCCCCAAGTGCCTAGGATGATGCTGGCTTCTTTGGCTGGCAGTGGAGGGTTGTGCACATTGACTGATGATGACCAGGGGGGTCTTTGGAGACCATTAACTGTAACCCTGAAACATGCCTGGGAAGTAGCAGCTTCTCCCTGGGGAAAGCATGTGTCAACAGGGGCACAGCCTAGGGAGACATTAGCTCCCCAAACATTATATAGACAGTGTCCTATGCCTGTCTGGGGCTGTGCTGGGGCTATCAATAGTTTGTAGGTGTGTACCTGTGCTTGTCGTTGATGCTGGGGATAAATGCATCATGGTACTGTCAGTGAGTGCTTGGCCTGAAGTGAGCAGTGCCCGATTTGAGATCTGGCTGCACCTTGGCTGCCTCTCTGATCCTGTTTGTTTTCTTTCTCCCCACCACCGCAGGCTCGGGCCCAAGCGGAGGCCCTCCACATTGGGGATGTACACTTTTCTGTCAAGCCTGGTTCTAGTACCTCCTCTCCCAAACTCCACTCCAGCGCCGCGGTGCACCGGCTCAAGAAAGACATCCGGCGATGCCACCGCATGTCCCGGCGCCCCCTGCCCCGTCCAGACCCTCAGAACGGCGGGAGCGTGGGTGGCGGGGCTGGCATTCGTCCTCCTGTCTCGCCCTTCTCGGAGACCGTCCGCATCATCAACCGTAAGGTGAAACCCCGTGAGCCCAAACGCAGCCGCATCATCCTCAACCTCAAAGTCATTGACAAAGGTGGGAAGCCAGCCAATGGGGCCGGAGGCCTGGCTCGGCCCAAGATCCCGTCCCGAAACCGTGTCATTGGCAAGAGCAAAAAGTTCAGCGAGAGTGTCCTCCGCACCCAGATCCGCCACATGAAGTTTGGCACCTTTTCGCTCTACAATAAGCCGTCTGCTGCACCTACCCCCTCTCTGGAGGGCAAGGGGGAGGCCGAAGGCTCCCAGGCAGCCTCCTGTGGGCTCATGATGGGCTCCACCCCTTATGATGCCCCCAGCTCCAGCTCCTCTGGCTGCCCATCACCTGCTCCCCACTCCTCCTCTGACCCAGATGATTCCCCTCCGAAGCTGCTCCCTGAGACCCTCAGCCCAGCCATCCCCGACTGGCGTGAGTCAGAGGTCCTCGACCTCTCAATCCCACCTGAGTCGGCTGCCACCAGCAAGCGTTCTCCCTCGGGAGGGTGCAGTGGGGGGCAGACACCCTCCTTGTCCCTCTCTTCTGACCCAGAGCAGGAGGCTGGCGACTGGCGTCCTGAGATGTCCCCTTGCTCTAATGTGGTGGTCACAGATGTCACCAGCAACCTCCTCACTGTAACCATCAAGGAGTTCTGCAATGCAGAGGATTTTGAGAAGGTGGCGGCAGGTGGCGGTGGAGGAGGCAGCAAGTGAGCAGCCAGGTCCCCCCGCTCCAGGGGTGTGGGGGGAGCTATACCTGAGAGAAATTGTGGTGCGAATGGCTGTCCTTAGTTCTCTCCTTCTCCCCTTGGCTGTCCCTCTGCCCTCACTGCCACCCTTCCTCCTCCTTTCCTCCTGCCCACTTCCTCTTGCCTGGAGGCTGGAGTGTGTCAGTGGGGGTATGGGACCACCCACTGTTCCTGGGTGTTGGTACTGCTAGGAGGAGGCAGGGAGGATTGTGGTGGGGCTGGGGAGTGGTTGTTTGTCCTTGAATGTGGTGTTGTCCAACGGGCGGTGGAGCCTTCGGGGCTAAGGGATGAGTGAGCATGTGTCTGTGTGCCTGTGCAGGTGGTGAGGAAGGTGCTGCTCTTCCTCATTCCCCTTCCATCTTTGACAAAAACTGAAGAGGAGCTCCAAACCCTTGAGGGGAGGGTATAAGAGGATTGGAGCCCTTGTCCATGTCCTCCAGACCTTCTCCCACAAATGTGCATGCAGACTCTTTCATTCTTATGTTTCCCCTTGCCATGACTACCATCCTGCCATCCCTCCCCTCTTGGCCTGCAGCCTGGATCTGCCCTCTCTACTGTCCTTGTGGCAGTTGCTGATCCAGATGCCCCCAGAGTGAGGGGAGAAGGACAGGTGAAATGTCATGCCTGGAAGGTGCTTGAGACAAAGCTGGGGTGGTGGGGGGTGCCCCATGCAGCCTGTGCCCCATATTGGCTTCCCCTTTCCTTTGACTATTGGTGCTACCTTGGCAGTTGTATGGGTGCTTTCAGATGCCCTGATCCCTCCTCTTCTCCTGCATCTTCCAACCTGTTCAGCTCTGCAGGAGAAGGGGAGGAAAAGAGGAGTCTACTTCCAGCCCAGATCTTCCTCCTGATGTTCATCACTTGCACTTGCTTCAGGGAGAGGGATATGAAATGCCTTTCCCTGGTCTTTCCATGGTGGAAGCAGGAGTGGGCTGTGCATCCATCCCTCAGTCTGTGGGAAGATAAGGCCAACAGCGTGATGCTGCCCCAGCCGCATGAGGCTGGTCTCCCACCTTGTGCATAAGCTTCCCCCAGCCCTCTTTGCTTCCACTTGCTCCTTCCAAAGGAAGGAGGAGTGGATGCTAAGGCAGGTCGTTTGTTCTTCCTGCTTGCTTTTGCCTCTCCTGCTCTCCCCTCCCTGTGGTGGGTGGCCTGGAAGAGGTTTCCCGTTTGTCTTTTCAGTATCTGAAACAGCCCTTACAACTGTCAACCAAAGGTGCTCATAAGAAATACCTGTCTCTCTCACATCGTATGCGTGTGCACTGGATCTCTTCCCCTAAGGCTCCTGTGAGCTGATCTAGAAATTCCTTCTCTTCACCCCTAGCAAGTAGGAGGGAACACTGTTCTTTATCCACAGCTCCCTCTTTTCCTGACCAGCTTTGTTCACATCCAAAATAAGCTCTATTTTTTGCCTGCCATTTCTGGCTTGCTCCGTTTCTGTGTGGGTCCTAAGCTTCACAGTGAGAAGCCGTTCCTTTGCTCTCCGTTCTTCCTCTACTCACACAGGACTGAGCCTGTAGAGGCAAGGAAAAGAGGTGCTGATCAACTGGTGGGAGAGCCTCACCCTCTCAGCCCTGTCCCTGGATGGGGCAGAGGGGTGTCACTTCTATATAACATGCTGCAGAGGTGAAAAAAGGGTGGAAAAAATTCCTCATGCCAGGGCTCATTTACTTACAAACCTGCCCTGAGCAGGTGAACACAAGTGGAATTGGCCCCTCTGGTGCTTTCACACAAGGATGTTCAGGAGCTGCTGGCTCCGAGGAGTGCTCTCCTGCAGTAGTGATTTTGTGGTTGCAGTGATCTGAGGGTAGAAGGAAGGCAGTTTGTGGGAGGGAAGTAATATTTGTCTGCCCAAGGGACATTGTCAGGGTGGTAGAGGGATAGACCGGCTTCTGACCTTAATTAGGGCTTTTGTGCCCAGAGCTTGTCTATTCCCTGCCTCCAGCGCCTGCGTTGGTGTAATAAAATCTTTGCTGCTCTCCCCACAAACCTTGCCTTGCAGTGGGTGGCATTCCAAGCTGTGAGAAATGGTGAATTCACACCAGTTGCGGTTGGGTGTCTGTGCAGACAGTCTGAGGGGGATTCCAGGTGCTGTTAGCACCACCCGTGGTACACCTCTTTCTTTTTCTTTCCTTGGTTAAAGAGCTTAGTGGACTCTTCGGGGATGTGCTTTCATTCACAGCTGAAGCTAGGGGCAGGGAGAAAGAGACTTCCCTGATCCATTCACCAAGCTAAGGCTTTCTATGACTTGTTGGACTTGTGTGCGTGTCTGTATTAATACCTGCTTGTATTTTTTGTGGGTGTTTTTTTTTGTTTGGGTTTTTTTTTTTGCGCATCTTTCCTGTGCCTGGCACACCCAGGGATCTCTTATGTTAGCATAGCCTATCCATTTGACTGCAGCTTCAAAGATGAGCAGTTTGTAGGCATAGGGAAAAGCTCTTTCTTAGAAAAATAGCGAGGAGATTCTTCTCTTTTTCCTCCCCCTTCTGAATAAGAACTAATCTGTGGCTGTGAGATAAGAGGAGCTGCTTTGTGGGGTGGATGCAAACCGGCCAGTCACTTTAGGTTGTTAAGTTACTGTTTGGTGTGTATGTGGTGATGTGATTTGTTTTGTGGTATCAAGGTTCTGAAAAAAATGTTGAAGCGTTTAAGTGGGAGATAAAAGGGAACTTTATTAGGAAACTCTTGATGTGTTTTGGCCAAGATGTGTTGCTTGGCAGAATTCTTTTCCCCAGTGTCTCTTGTATGGTGTTCTTTGGGGGCAAGGGGCAGGAATTGTTTAATTGAAGGGGTTTTGCCTTTCTCCAGAGTGGCAAGCAAGGGAACTGTCTGTGAAGAGCAAAACAGTGGGTCATTGTAGGGATGCTCCGCAAGGACCTTCTTCCTGCAGTGAGGAGATGAGGGGACTTGTTGCAGCAGAGAAACTCGTGCAGTAGATCCTCTTTGTGGAGGAAGAAAGGAGTATGATCCGGCTTGCAGACACAGCTCACCTGCTTGTGTGACAAATCCCTCCCTGGGTGGGTCACCAGGTGGGAACCAAACCCTGAACCTCTGGATCCGAAATGAGGATCCCGTGCTGTTTTGAGTTAGAGGTTTGCTAACTTGAATGCAGCAGTCGCCTCAAGTTCCCTCAGGTGGACAAGACACTTGAGGCTGACTAACCTACCTTCGTATTCACGTGGGCTATGCTCCTCCTTCTGAATTTTTGCCCTTGCTCCTTAACGGAGATAGGAAAGAAGATTCGTCCATGCCTTTTAATATGGGCATGGAATTGAGGGAGGAGTTTATTTGAAAGTATCCCCTTCCTTTCCCCATAACCCTTAGGAAAAAAATCAACAAAAACAGGGAAATATTCTCTGTGTCTGTGCCATGTTTGTTCTCGTCGTCGTGTTTTTAGAGGAGATTTTATGATGGAGTGGAAAAAGTGAAATGATTAGTTTTGCATAAAAAAGAAAAGTTTTAAAAAAAATTTCTACGGGGAGAGAGCGAGAGAGTTTAAAAATGAATAATAAATGCAGTGATTGCACAAACTGTAGTGGTATTAGATGGTCCTTAGAGAAAAGAGTATTTTGTAGTATCGAAGCATGTATGTCTGGGATGGTGTTTGGCTTGCTTGAACTGGAGGGAAAGGCATTCTAGGACTAAGCAGCGATCTCTGAGCTGAAAAGGCAAGTTGCATGTTGGAGGAACCCTGTCTACAAACCTTTCCCGTCCTTGCCTCCCAAATGTTGGAGTGAGTTCCCTTCCCTCCCATACCTCTCCTGTGAGCTAAGGTGGAGTCTCCAAGTGGTTTTCTGGCTGAGCAGCCCTCAGAGATGGCCAGTCACATTCTGCCCGAACGTGGATTGGGCCATCAACATAGAAACAGTTGACTTACTTTGCATGCACAGCAAGCTGCTAACATTTGGGGTTGGCATGTACCTTTCCTGCCAAGTTGCTGTCTCTTCTCTTTTCCATCCCCCATATCCAAGCAGAATTAATCATGGTGGGCTTATTTCCTGGGAAGCCTCCCCTCTGTAGGGTTTCTTAACTTCTTCCCATATCAGGTGGGGAGTGGTATTTTTCTCTATAGAATTCACCACATCAGGACAGAACTGAGTTCCATTGGTGTGTGTTCCAGCACCTTTCTCCGACAGTGGCCAGATCTTTAGAGGCAGATGAGAGAGCTGCCTTGTGTGCTCTGATCCTGTTGCTGAGGGACGTGCACCCTCTTCTTGAAGCCAGCAAATGCTGGAAGATTTTAGGGTGGAGAGGGGAGAGGAACACCCTGACAGGACTGTGCTCAAGTAGGGCAGCCTTCTGCTCCAGCTTCCTTTGGGGTGGTGGGGAAGAGTTGCCTGAACGTTCCTTCAGAGCGAGGAGGCAGCTCTTGTGTGCTGGCTTCCCCGTCCAAGATGTCTCTGCTGGTGTTCATCTGGTGTGTGGGAGTGACTGCGGGGAAGAGGGAAACCACCAGATGTTGGTGTCTGAACAGAAGATGGCAGGCAGGGACGCTTGAACAGCTTTTCTTCTCTGGACTTCTCTGGTGCCCTTTTGCAGTGGCAAATGGCTGATGTCTCAATGCCTCCCATAGCCTTCTCTCTCTGCCCATCAAACTCTTTTGGTGCTTCCCATGGCTTTCAACTTGGAACAGAAACCTCCTGTCTCATGCTCTCTTCTCAATGAGCACCATGAGACTGGAGGGGCATGAAGCTAATGAGATACAAGCTCCTTTGAGGATGAAAAACAGAAATAGTGTGGTGAGCAGGCCCAGCTGTGGTGAGCCACTGCTTAAATTCTGTTTTCAAAAGAGAAAGGGAGCATTTCTCTATGTCTCCCCTTACTGAAGTTCCTAGGGAGATTTTGTGAAATAAACAAAAAAAAAGGAAAAAAAAAGAAAAAAAAATTACAACCACAATCATGCTTTTTACCAGGTAGGAGCTATCTCTGAGCTGAGTCTTCCTAGGGATATCACTCCCTTCTTCAGCCCCTCTTTGTAGAGGAGGCTTCAGCAGCTCCCAGCGTTTGGAGATTATCACCTTCCTGGGGACTTCCTGGCAGAAAGAGGTTGCCATGCTTGAAGGATGGTGTCCCAAGTTCCCCACACTTCTGCCCACCCCAGGCTATGGCATTAGTGGGGCTGTTCAGGAGCAAGTCCTTCTTCCCAGGGAGGTGTAACAAACCTGGAGCGTGTGTTTGGCTAAGTGCTTATTTTCCCTTTTGCTTCCTTCCCCACCTTCTGACAAGACTTCTTCCTCCTTGCCTGGCACATCCTTTTACTCCAACGTCGCTTGCTTTTGCTGCATTTTTCAATTGCCCAATAATCACGCAAGAGCTGGGATCTTATTTACTTCTTATATATAAATATATGAATATAAAAAACTTCCCCCCTTTTCTCCCCATCTTACCCACCACCCTGTGCGCAGCCTCCCTGATCTCCGCTCTGAAGGTGATCTGCTGTAGAGGGTTAATTTGGGGCCGGGGATTCGGTGCCTCCTGAGTTCTGTTCCTTCTTGGTTTGCTGTGGCTTTTCTGCCAGCTGTGTCACTGCCCTGTGCCTCTTGTCTCCCCCATGCCAGGGGGATGGGGGTGGAGGGGACCATCCTGCTGAGGGTGCTGGCAGCCCAACTCTCGAGACGTTTGCACAGAGATGGAGTGCTCAGTGTTGCTTCAGAAATCCCCTGCTCCCTGTCTGTGCTTCCTTCCCCAGGTAACTCCAGGAAGTATCTTCATTTCACCAATGCTTTGAGGTTGAGAAAAAAAGTGTCTTTATTTTCTTTTTTTACTTCTATTTTTGAGATCCTTCCCCAGAGTGCAATGTGTATGGTTTCTTTTTGGGGGTGTAGATGGCAGGAGATGTTGGAGTCTGTCTCCATCCTCACCTTTGCCTTTCCGTCCTCTGCTCCTCTCAAATTTTGCCATTGCCCTGTGTCAGACTGATGTGGTTGGAGGTATTTGCACCCTTGTCTGTGCAGGGTCAGTCTTGGCACCAGGAGCGTCTCCCGTGTTCTGTGTGGTGCATTCTGAGGTGCTCTGTGTCCCACCTGCCTCATCTGTAAGCAATGCAGCAGGGCCCTGAGTTCTTCCTTCTTCCCTTCTCTACATTTCTCCTTCCAGGAGTGAAGATATAGTCAGTTGCCCTTCCCATTGTGGTTGGCTGCCTCTGACAGCTCTTCTGTCCATTCCAGCTTCTCTGTGGTGGGAAACAAAATGACTCCCAGGCCATCCAGAAGCATAGTCCTTGGGGTGAGGGTCCTTCCACCCCAGGTGAGCTCTGTGCTTTGAGCCCACCCACTCCAGGCACTGGCAGATGGCTCTGGGATGGAGAAGTGGGATGCCCTCTGTGCCCCTGGGCGGAGTGGAGCTGGGAGGTGGGCAGCAAGCAGCGTGCTGTGGCACTGGGGAGAAGTAAGGTGACAACTGCAGCAAGATGCAGTCAGAGTGATACCAGCTTCTGCAACAGCTCAGATAATGTGTCTGCTGGGAGGAAAGGGGCATGGTGGGACATGCAGGCAAAGTGTTCATTCCCATTACAGGGCCCTGGTTCTTTACTTCATTCCTTGTTCAGCTGAGCACTTAGAGCTCGCGCTAAACCTCTGGAACACAGCTGGGTGGGTCAAAGCACTTGTTGAGGCTTCAGGGCTTCGTAGGACTAGTGGGGCTTTTCCATGCTCCCGAGCTGCCCCCCCAGCTGGCCCCTGCTCTCTAGGGATGCTGAGGGTTTCCCTCTGGGCAGAGCAGCAGGTAGGTGCTCTTGTGCAGGTAGGTTGCTCTTCAGCTGCCCTGGAGGGAGCCTGCTGCTTCCAGCCCCCAGCTGCAAAGCGGGGGCAGAATCTTAGGTCAAGTTCTCAAACGGAACAAAAAAATTAATCGTTGTGATGACTTTTTTTAGAAAAGAGTTGTCATGCCTGCACCTCCCCCAAGCAAATCAACTTGGTGTGCTGTCCTCCTTCCTCTTCTCCCCTGTGCCATTAAGCCTTGTACACTCCCTAAGAATAGAGGAGACTCTCTACTTTGGGATTTTTTTACCCCTGTTTGTTTTCTTTTTGCATAGAAATTAGTCTGCTGGTGGTGGAGGACAGGGGCCTGCTTCATCTGTTCCTTCCTTTCACCTTCCCCTGTGCCAAGCTTAGGCTCAAATGCTGCAGATTCCTGCAAACACTGAACTTGGAGCAGGCGAGTGACCCCACTGAGTTCTGTGGTACTTGGGTGCTTCAGATTCTGCCTGTGCTTGAGCTTTGGCAGCATCAGAGCCCTTCCTTTCTCTTGGAGAAGGTCAGCCCTAACTCTAAGAGTGCTGATAGTTCTGGTGCAACCCATCTGTCTCTTCATTTCCCCTCACTTGGCATACAGAGTGAAGGTGGTAATTTTTTTTTAATTTAAAATAAACCTAAATATGTATCTTGTAATTTTTTTTATTTTGAAAAAAATGCATTTAAGGATTGTGCACGGATGAATTGTATATCTATATATTATTTTTTTGTCTTGCAATTTTCATTTTAAATATAGTGTTTGTTCAGTTTTGTTTTGTTTTGTTTTTTAATCCAGTTCCCAGCTGGCTAAACTCTGTCTAGAGTGGATGGGTGGGAGGCAGAGCCACTGGAGGGGTGATTGAATCACCCCTTCCCTTGGTGCTTCCCACAAGAAACTGGTTTGCTCCAGGTTTGGGGGTGGGGGTTGTGCTAATTACTCTTGTATTCTTGTACATTTTGTTCTTTCTGCTGCTCTTGAATATTGTATCAATGCCAGAAATGGGGAGTTAAAAATTAAAACAAAAAATTAACCCCAATAAATTGTTACATTCCAAAATCTGTTGTTGTTTTCCTTGGGTGAGCTGTGACTCGTGGAGCTTGGGAGCAGGGCTACAGAAATGCCTACCCTGAGCCAGCACAAATCAGCTCTGCAGTCAAACACAAGCACCTGGTACTTTCTTGGGTGCCATGGATCAGCCTTGGTTTGGTCTTTAGACCTTTCTGGACACAGAGAAGCTCTGACAAAAGACAAGGGAGTATTCTGGAATGTTAAGGGAAGAGGGAGCATTTGGGAAGGCCAAGCTGTAGCAAGTGGAACCTGAATGCCCCCTTCCAAAGTAAGTGCTTTGGAGAATCTCCCGTGGGTCTCCCACATCCTTTTCTTTTAAGAATGAAATTAGATCCAAGTACAACCTAGCACTTGGTGGCTGAAAAATGCTTTAGGCTTTTCCCAACTCCAGAACAAGTGCTTAAGTGCACTTTATGACAAGCTGCTCTAAGAAATACGGTGAAAAATCCTCTCCCTGTGTGTAATTGAAGCCTGAGATTCACTCCATCACTCTCTAGCCTGTAGCAGCTGCATGAAAAGGCTCAGCCAAACTTCCACGGGGGAAGTGCTGGTGGTGGGAGAGGCGGGGGGGGCAAGTGAGTGGGATTTGGACAGAGATGCCCTTCAGGCAGGCACGAGAGAAGGGCAGGAAGGCAGCACTGCTGGGTGCTGGGAAAGGGCAATGTCTGGGCACAGCTCCAACCAAAACACCCTCAGGGCTGCCCTTCAGGAGCGTGTGGTTTGGTCTCACCTGGAGGGGAGAGATTGGGCTGAGCTGGGCCTTCCTTGGAGAGAGCTGCTGCCTTGAGATACCTGTGCAGTGTCTGAGTTTTGGAAGGCCATAGCAGAGCCTACTCCAGTGGTGACATGGCTGGCAGCAGGGAATGCTGCCCACCAAAGCCAGCACAGCCAAGGTGTCATTCATGTCATGCCATCAGGCTCACCTTGCCTCTGCTGTGTGCCAAAACACTCGCGAGGCCAGCACTTCCTCCTCCCTTGTCCTTGCATCCTGGTTTTGTGCAGAAGCCAGTGGGCTTTTGGCTGGATTTGAGAACACCAAATGAAGCCAACTCTCACCCATCCTTTCTGGAGCAGGAGGAAGGCTGGAGAGACAGACCCCAGCCTGACTGGACACATCCAGTGAGGTCCTGCACCAGCACACTGGTGCAGGGAGACCCAGTAACCAGGGCAAGGTGATGCAAGTCACATCTGCAGGGCTGAGAAACCTGGAAATGAAAGAAGCCAGGATTTCCACACTATGTAGAACCTGCAGCTCCCCAGGCAACATGGACTGAAGGCTCCAAGGAGGTGGTGGAGCTGAGTCCATGGAATGGCAGTGGCAGAGGAGCCCTTTCACCTCCTTAGGATGGCCCTGGGGATGCTCCTGAGCTGGGTGATAACCCGGGAGGAGGGAATCCCCCACCTCAGAGGCATCAGCTTACCCTCCCCTGGGAAAAGGTTTCTTCCCTTCCCTCACCCCACCACCGTGCTGGCCTCAGCATCATGACTGGGCCAGGGTTTCATGCTGGCCAGGATGGAGCTGCCTGGTTCCTGTGGGGAGGGTTGGATGCAGGGCAGCCGTGGAAGAGCGGGTGTCCTTCCCCTCAAGCCAGCAGTCCATCCAAAATGTCCCTGTCACCCAGAGGGCACAGCAGGGTGGCCCCTTGTCCCGCCTTGCCCTGCCTGCAGCCACCCCTTGGGGACAGATGCTAGCCCCAGACACCATTTGGGTGTTAATTAGATGGAAGAAAATCCCTTAATTGCTCACTCCCAGTCCCTCTGGGCTGAATCCATGAGCTCTTGTTAAATCTAGCTTCTGTCACCAATCCTGCTCAAAACAGGAACCAAAAGCTCCCCAAAGCCCCACATTGCCTTCCCCCACCCCGTCACGCACAGGAGGGCAGGGTTTCGGCAGCACCGCGTCCTTGCCGGGCCGGCTGCCCACCGAGCATCTCTGAATTGTTATTCACGGGACAGGGAGGCTGCTCTGGCTACTCACCAGTCTGAGTCATCACCCCCTGTGAAAATCTATTTTTGTCACCTCTTTGTCTCTGGGAAGAAGTTGTGGTCCCTGCTGAGGGACAGGTCGGGACCGTGGGAGCGGCGAGCCCTGCCCTGCTGCGATACCCAACTCTTCCCCATCCCAGCATGGGTGAGTGGGGCCGGGCTGGTGAAGAGGGGCTCACCCTCCCCCTCACTGCCAGAGCGGCATCAGCCAGAGGTACAAACCTTGCCACCACGATCCTGCAGTCTTTGGTAAGAAAACCTGGATGTTCAGGACAGCACAAAGTCCCCAGCACAGTATCACTTCTCCTGGCAAGAAGCTTTGTAGAAACATACGGCACTTTTTTCCTCAAGGCTGCAGATAAAGGATACCCCTCCCACCCTGATCTGCACACTGTGGGGTAGGGTGGGCTGGTCCAGCACTCACATGGGTTCCTTTCAAATCCACTCCTGCCTGGCCGCTGCCAGGGTGGGCATGCAGCAGGCAGGGGGTGATGCAGCAGGGTGCAATCCCTGCCACTGTTGGCAAGGGACAGGTTGGAGGCAGGTGGCCTCCCTTCACGTCATGGGGCACAGGCTTCTGTTTGCTCTGCATCCCACACCAGTGCCCACTTGTCCCAGCACACCAAGCACTCACCCTCCCAGAGCGCTCACTGGCCTCACCACCGGGGCCAGACGCCTGTTGCTTGGGCTTTCTTCACATCCACCTGCTCAGCCTGCTTCATGTCCACCTCCACTTTTCCTCCTCATCATTCCCTTCATCCCTCCCTCTTCCTTGAACCACTCCATCTGTCTTCCTCTCCTCCTCCCCACAGCCTTACAACACCACAAGTCAGGCAGGTCTCTTGCTGGCTCCAGGGTGGTTTTGAGGGGCTGGGGAGAAAGGGTGACTCTGTGGGGAGAAAGGGTGACTGTACCCTGTCAACAACATTCCCCTCCCTGTTCCCACAGAGCCAAATTTGAGGAGTCTTTGTAGCTCTGGCTCCCTTGCTATCCACTCAAATATGCCTGGGGGGAAAGAAGATGTAATTTTTACTGTTGTTTCATACCCGGCACTGGGGCTGTTTTAAACACACATGCTCCTGCTTCCCTGCCGGCTAGGAAGGATTTCCTGCCATTACTGAGTAGAGCTTGAGATTGATTTTGTTTGCTTTCCCTCTTCTGCTCCTCTGTTCTTGGCAGGGCTGCATCTCCAAGGCCCCAGTGTGCATGGGGAACAGGAGAGGGCATGGCACAGCTTCTGTTGGAGCAAGGAGAAAGTGATTGTCTCAAGTAGCTCATTTATGAGCAGTTCAGACTAGAGTGATGGTGGGGGAAGATTAAACGTGTATTTATTTCCCGAATGGGTAACGTGGGTGTGTGGGGCAGAGGGTGAGGCATCCCATGGCAGCTCTCTGCAACAGTCCTGTCTGAGGTGGGAGAGCAAGACAGCCAGGAAGTTTGCTAGTTTAATGTTTAGGAGAAAGGCAAGGACGAAAAGGCTCAAAGACCATCACAGGGAATGACTGATTACGAGGTTCTCACCCTCGAGATATCAAGCGGCCCTTTACTTCCAGCCTAGGCATCTCGCAGGGGGGAAATCCTCCCTTGGGCTGTGCCGGAGCAGCATCCTCTCACCAGAGGCTCCCGCCGGGCTGACTTCAGCGGGCCCGAGTCAGGGCTGGCCCCGTCCCCGGGTGCCCCCGGGGTGCCCTCCCTCCCCTTCCCGTCCCTTTGCCCTCTCGCCTCCCGCCGCTCGGACCGTCGCTCTTGCAGC
>VZTH01006877.1:15578-32040 GCA_013397815.1 Aleadryas rufinucha | reverse complement strand
CCCCGCGCCCCGGCACCATGGGCCACCCCCCCGACGAGCCGCCCGCCGTGCGGGAGCTGGAGGAGGCTGTCCGCACCCTCCAGGACCGAATCGACCGGATAGAGGTGCGAGAGATATGTTCCTGGGAGTCTGGGAGGGATGCTCCCAGGGGATGATGCTCCTGGGGGTCTGGGAGGGATGCTCCCAGGGGATGTTGCTCCTGGGGTGATGCTCCCACACGTTCCATTCCCCAGGCCTGCAGCCACATGCACCCCAAACCAGCTTGTCCCCCTCATGAGGCTTCAGGACGGTTGTCCTTGCCTCGCTCTTTCCTGAGATCTCTGCCCAGGGGCAAGGGGCTCACCTTGAGCCCCCCTCTCTTCCCTCCATGCAGGGTAGTCCCAAAGCACCAGGGCTGCCCCACTTTCCCCCCAGTCTGCACCCAGGTAGGGTACCTTGCTTGCCCCACAGCACCTGCCAAGGACTCCTCCAGAGCAGGTTGGCAGCTCAGGGCCAGATCCTGCCCTTTAGCAAAAATGTAAATCCCATCTGATGCCTTCCTGGTTATGAATGGGACATCTCACAAAGTAAAGTGCAGTGCCACCCGCTATGAGCCTGGCACCCTTCCCCACATGGTCCATAGGAGCTGCAGAGAGAAGGGCACAGCTGGAGTAATTTGCTGTGCCCATTCCTGTGGCATTGGGTTGTTGGCATTTGGGATGCAGACCCCTGGTCCCCACTCTGTAGCAGTTGTGCAGCGTGTGCTGGGCAGGCTCAGCCCTGGCCCAGCCACAAGCCAGTGGCACCAAAGGCTCTCCTGTGATGCCTGTCATGGGGCTCATCATAGAGTGTGTGTGAGTGTTGATTTATTTGGGCTGATATGGGCTCAGCAGTCCCATGGACCTTGGCAGACCGCAGGATATGGCTGTGGCAATGGTTTTGGCACATGAGAGCTGCAAGAGGAGAGTTGTCTGTTTTCCCTGTGGGAATTGCTCAGGTAGGGGTTGTTCCCTGAGGTCTGTCAGGTGTCAGAGCCACCTGCAAGGAGCCTCCTGCAAGTCCTCAATGTTCTCATCTTCCTGTTCCTCTCCACTCTCATCTCGCTGTTGCCCTCTCCACTCCTCCCTGGAGTGTGGAGCTAGGAGGGGGGTCATGCAGCACCCTATGGGGTCCCTCTCCTCAGCTTTGCCCTTCTGCCCCCCTCCCTACAGCCACGTGGGCACAGCAGCAGCAGGCAAGGGACGGGAAATTCAGAGCCACTAAGGTCACAGGCTGAGAAATGAGACTGGGAGGGAGGGTTATTGTAATGGATGGAGACATGAACAGGAATAGAAAGACAGAGAAAGGCAAATAAACACATGCACATGAGAAGGAAAAGAGCTGGAAGACCAGAGGAAGCACCTGTGAACTGCTGGGGTAATGCACACACAAGCACAAGAAGAAACACAGAGACATGCCAGGCAGGTGTGGGGAGAGTTGGATGTGCAGCCTGTCTGACACATTGCCCAGAGCCAAATGCAGCCAAAGGGAGAGACAGACCCCTCCCAGAAAAACTCCTGCAGCCCCAAATGATTTTCCATCAGTGGCATAACACAGCAGGTATGCTCACCCAGAAATAAAGCGGGGAAATAAGTCCCTGCACACATACACCTGTGTGTTCATGAGGATGAACACACAGTGATGCATGGGGAGATGGTACCCAGCATATCAGTTTGGATCCTGGGGAGCATCAGGCCATAGAGCCATGCTCTCCCCTTTCTCTGTGGGGCAGCATCACCCATGAGCTGCCCTGGCCCCTCTCCTGGGGTCTCTGATGATGGTGGGAGGTTTGGGGTGGAGGAGGAGGCTGAAGCTCACAAGGGCCAGAGCAGGCTCTCACACATCTAGGGAGCCTAAAGCAATGCTGGGACAAGGCTCTTGCACACTGATGAGGAAGCCAAGTGGCACATGGCCAAAAATGTTCAATTTTGTGTTGCCAAGGGCCTGAGGGTCCCAAGTATACTCTGCAGGAGAGACACAGCACCCTGAGGCTCAGTGAGCCCTGCCAGGTGAGGAAATAGGGCAGTGTGATACAAGTGGGCTGGACTTCATCTGTCCTGGCTCCTGCCTGCTGAAAAGTGTCACCCTTGTGCACCACACGCCTGTGATGGCTGCAGCCCAGCCAGTTGAGCCTCGTGGTCACACCTCAGCCAGCCACTGATGGTTGCCTGTGGCCTCCCTCTCCAAATTGCCTCCCACCCCCGCCAGAAGCAGACACCTAAAACTTCATGGTGGGGTACCTGTGCTCTTCTGTCCCGCATGGCTCCACATGCCAGCCCGGGGAGCCTTCCTGGGGTACCCCATGACATGGGAGGCACTCTCAGCCTCCACTGCTATCCTGGGTGGTGGCAATGATCATCCCAAAAGGTGACCTGGATGGGGACAGTCCCGGGGTGGCCCCCATGTGCTGGAGACTCTGCAAAACCCATAGGGAAGGAGAGGAAATGCTGCCGAGTCTGTGGTGGCTTAGTCTCAGAAGAGAGATGACACAAAATGCCATGAGCTGCTCTGGGAAGGCTGCATCCCAGGGAGTCTCCAGGCAGGTTTGCCAGCAGGGATTACTGCTGTATGCTTCAGAGCTGGGACTGCGAGGAGGGGGCTGGTGGAAGATTGCTGATCTAATCTGGGCACTCTCAGCCCTGTCTGTAAGGCATAACAAGATTTATTCATGTACTGAAAAACCTATTAAGGCATTTGTTTCTTAATTTTGTCGGCATGGCAGAAGGATTTCCCAGGGGAGGATGCAGGGAGAGCCCCCACAGTCTTGTTCTTTGTCCCCTGCCATCTCCGTGGGGCTGGGCTAGCATCAGCACAACATTCACACATCTTCTCTCACCTCTTCCTAACACCACCTGAGGCATTGATCGTCCTTTCCTCATGCACAGCAGCCTAATTAGGCTTTTTCATCCCGGTTTTGAGGGTCCCCCCCTTTCTCTCAGCACATGCTCATGTCTGTACACTCAGGTGCATCTTGGAACACAGCGCCGAGGGATGCAGGTGCTCCTTTTCCACGCTTTTAGATATTGCTACAAATGGAAAAGGAGCGGGGAGAGAATCACCTTGGCTGCCTGGGCTGTGCCGAGATGCAGATGCCCCCCTTCTCCCCATCATCCCTTGCAGGAGAGCGGAGCTGGAGAGGGGACAGCCTGATGGGCTCCGTGGGGGACCTGGTGGAATTGCAACAGCCTGCTCGCTCCTCAGCTGGTATGTGGCTGTGCCATTGTGGCTGGTGACCTGGCTGCTGGCAGGAAACCCTCGGGGAAGGGAATGGGAATGGTAATGACCTCGCTGCCTCCCTCCTGTCTGCATCTCCAGCAGTGTGGGGATGTAAACACCCAAATCATGACAGTCCCATGCCCCCCTGAGCGAGGTTTCAGCGGAACAGGATCAACGGCGAGCTCTTCCCTTGTGAGGAAGAGGGAAAGGCTGATGCATCCCTGTTTGCCTTCTACTCCATGCAGTCCCTGTTGGAGTTTAATGATCCCCAAGGTCCTGCCTGGGTCAAAAGAGGTGGCAGGGTCCAAAAAACCCTGGTGCAGCAAGTGTGCTGTCCTGCAGCAGTGAGCATCCCAGGGTGGCAGCCACTGAGGAGTTTTGTGCAGGCTGGAAGGATTCATGGGTCCAAGGAACGGAATGGGTCTGCTGTGTGCACGCACCCAGCTGAGCATCATGATCCCTGGGACGCGCCAGGGCTCCATCCCGCAGGCATCGTCCTGTGCTCCTGCCTGCCCTGTCCCAGCAGCCAAGGTGTGCCGGGGGCTGAGGGGGAGCAGCGGCGCCCAGATTTGCCGGTGCATTAGTAAATGAGGCTCTGATCTCCTTATGTAAATCAAAGTGCATTTGCTGACCGAGGGCTCCAGCCCCAGCGAGCACACGCCGGCATGGCTGCCGCAGCCCCCTGCCCCCACCTCCCCCTCCCCACCCCCCTGCCAGCCGCTGACATTTAACGTGATTAATATTACCTGGCATCTTGCAATCTTTTTTGCCGGTTCTGGTGGCCAAAAAGCGTGGAAGAAGCCTCCCCCACACCCGCTGCCCACTCCCCTGCCGCCTGTGCGGCGGCAGATGGGAAGCCGGGTGCTTGCCGAACAGCCAGGGAGAAGGCGCTTCCCCCCCTCCCCCCTCCCCAAAGGTCAGCAGTAAATAACAGCTGCACATCAACCATTAATAATTTTGCAAATGATTTGCCTCGTGAGAAAGATGCTCGAGCGGCAGCTCGGAGGTGAGGATCGTGGCTCGGGGATGCAGCCCAGCCTGGCATCAGGGGGATCATCCAGCACAACTTGGCTGCATGGGGTAGAATGAGGAGTTCAGTCATTGTCTGACTGAGGGGATATGGATGGTATTTGCTGGGATGGCCCTGAAACTCTGCCAGATGAGGGTACTAGCTACAATCCCTCTCCAGAAAGAACATGGGGTCAGCAATGGTTCAATCGGCCATGTGGCTCCGGCTGTTGGTGCCCTGGCTGCCAACTTGGAAGGACCAGCAAGAGCTGGAGAGAGGGCTGGATGGGCAAAAACTCGGGAAGGGAGAAGAAATTGAATCAAAGGGGAAAGACACGGTGTGTGTGCAGAGAGGGAAGCTTAAGGAAGAGACGCTCCGAAGCCAGAGAAATGAAAAAGCCATAGGGAGAAAAGTTACAGAGGGAAGAAAACAGCAGCAGGGAGAAAAGCAGGAGGAAGAAGAGGGTAAAAAAAAAGTACTCAGTCACTACTGACTAATGTAGGGCAGGCTATCAGAGGCTAGTGAGAGTGACAAAATCTCCCAGCCTTTTCTTTTTTCGTCATTAACAGATGGAGCCGTGCATGAAAGCAGGGACGTAGGCTCCAAACCCGCAGCTCGAGCAATCAAAGCGTGCGGCAGACAGGAGCGTGCCAGCCTCCGCTGTAGCCAGGCGGCCTGAAAGGATGAGAAAAGCTCTTGGAGCACACAGGATGTGGCCAGAGAGGCAAAGGCAACCCCATCCCACCTGTGCTGCCTCCTGCCAATGCAGCCAGCTCAGCTTGGGTACAAATGCAGGCAGCCCCAGGTGGGAATTTTCCCTGCCAGGAGGATGAGAATTAACCTTTCCACTTCCCTTCCCTCCTGCCATCTCTACCCTGCCTTTCATCCAGTGGATCACCAAGACCCCTTCAAAAAAAAACCAAAAACCAAAAGAGCTAAAGCCCCTTTCCCACTGGCTAATCCCTCCATTTTGCGAAGACCAAAGGTAGGATGCTCTTTGCTGGGCACTTTTCCCTTCCCAAAGAGGTTTTGCTCACTGCGAGAGCATCCTTAATGCTGCCGGAGCAAGCCGGCAGTGAGAGCTGGCATTTGATCAGGGCTGGCAGATGTCCCCAGAACAACCTCTCTTTTCTTGCTGGGTTTTGCTTTTCCATGTTGGTTTTCCTCACGGAACCTGTGGGTTTGCCCTGGCAGACCCCGCTGGCAGCTCTTGCACACCTTGGAGCACAACAACTTCCATTTTATTTGTAGCCTAAGCATGTTGCTGCCCAGAGTGGGTACATTTGTGCTCACACCAACACCATCTTCTCACTTTTCCTCTCCCTGCTGTTCCCTTCTGCCAAGGTTGCATCCTGCCCAGCCAAACCTGACTTTCTTCCAGCCTTTCCCTCCCTCTGTTGTTCATGATGGATAGCAAAGATTAGGGCGGGCATCCCTCCCCTTCAGCTTTGTGTGCATGATTATCAGGTCCTGTCCAGCCTGGAGAAGCTGGATGCAAGGAAGAAGAAAAAGCAGGAAGCCACAGATGGGCATGCTGACCTCCTCCAGGCCAGCTCTGAGGCCAGAGGGAGGCTGTTCAGATCAACAGGGATGGTGTCCCCCATGTCCTGCCAGCACAAGCCATGAGAATGTCCAGGGATGAAACAGCTATTCAGATCCCTCAGTGCCGGAGGAGCCCAGGCAAGGGTCTCCATGGCCGCTCCAGCACCTCTGGGAAGGTCTGGCAACACAGAGAAGGTTGTCATCTTTCAGAGCCCGTGGCAGAGACACTAATGCACTAAGGACACAGGGAAAGAAGAGGGCTCCTATTTACAGAGAAAGCCCAGGAAAATGGCAAAGGGTTACCTTCTCCCTTCCAGCTGGGATGGGGTCTCCCAGTAAGGTGGGATCTGGGGTCTTTGCAGAGTGCAGTAGCAGCTGGGAGCATCTTCACCAGCTGCTGTGTTGGATGTGCCATGGGAAGAGTTTTGGTCTGAGTGTTAACCTTGATGGGGCAACACAGGCTCGATGTCCCCAGGTGATGGCTCACGCCTTGAGGACCAGAGACACAACAGCCTGGCAACAGTCCCACTTCTCCCTGGCATCCTGTTGGCCTGGGAGAGGTTGGCTTATAGAGAGCTACCTGGCACACGTGCACGCACCCCCGCACGGCGGCTGAGCTGTGCTAAGAGGATTACAGCCCCATTTAGTAATGTTCACGTGCTGGCTATAGGTAAGCAGCCTCACGAGCAGCAGGAGTGGCTGGGAGCTCCGAGGTCCTTCCCGCATCATTTCCTCATGATGGGAGGCTGCCTGCAGGAGCAGAGCCAAGGGATGACCCAAACATCCCATCCTTGCTCTGTCTCTGAAGCAGCAAAAAGTCATTAAGAGCAGCCAAGCTTCATTTTGCAGTAATGAGCTCAATGGGGGCTCTGAGAGGGGAGGTACAAACTCAGCTGGAGGCTCTTGGAGAAGACCCCAGTGCGGATATGGGACTGTCATCCCAGCAGTACCTGTAGTGCTGCAGGCTGGGCATGTCCTTATTTAAACTCTTATTGTGACACTGTGCTGAATTTTCTCTTTTGTCCCTCCTGTTCCCTCCATCATGGCTGCCACCAAATGCAGCAGGAGCTGCCAGCCCGCACCAATGGCTCGGCACCCACTGCCCCGGCACTTGCCCGTGATGCCCTCCACACCAAGATGGAGCAGCTGGAGGAGCAGCTCCTTTCCAAGATCCTGACCCTGCAGAAGGAGCGCCAGGCCGCCAACACTGACCGCAGCCAGCAGCAGCACAACATCGAGAAGGAGCTGAACTCCCTCCAGAACCGGGTGACGGAGCTGGAGCACGGTGAGTCCTGCCTGACGGGGACTGAGGTGGGGTTGGGGTGTTCCTACCCTGAGATACATCATCAGGAGAGCCCTGGGACAGGTCACCCTCATCCCAGTTACAGGTGCTGACCTCCCTCTCTCCTCCCTTTCCTTGATACATAGGACCACTGGGCTACAGCCCTCCTGATGCCTTCAAGGTGACCATCCCGGTGCAGAACAACTACATGTACGCCCGCATGAAGAAGAGCCTGCCGGAGCTCTACGCCTTCACCATCTGCATGTGGCTGAAGTCCAAGGCCCTGGCAGGAATTGGCACCCCATTCTCCTACTCTGTCTCGAGCCAAGCCAACGAGATCGTGCTGTTGGAGTGGGGCTCCAACCCCCTGGAGCTGCTCATCAATGACAAGGTCGGCCCAACTGCACGAGGGGCAGGAGAGAAAACCCTGCCCTCATCTTCCCTGCTTCAGTCCCCCTGGGAAATTATATTCCTGAGAGCACTGCTGTGGGGGAGCTGGGAGGAAGGGGCCCTAGGTTTATAGTGGGAGGCAGGAGAATGAGGAGTATGGCTCTTTGGGGTGAGTTTTGAAAGGGAGAAGCAGCACATCTGGATGTCTGTAGATTTTGGGATGCCACCACCACGGGGGTGCACTGCTTGCTCTGTGAGGAGCTGGGGAGGCCCTGGGGTCCCCCAGGAGTCCTACCGAGCACCGGGATCTTGCTCTTCTCCCAAAGGTTGCGCAGCTGCCACTGAGTCTGAAGGACAAGGCCTGGCACCACATCTGCGTGGCGTGGACCACCCGGGATGGCAAGTGGTCAGCGTACCAGGATGGTGAACAGCGGGGTGCCGGTGAGAACCTGGCCTCCTGGCACTCCATCAGACCCCAGGGCATCATCATCCTGGGTCAGGAGCAGGTATGTACCAGTTTGACACCCAGAGCTGCCAGTTAGCATCGCTCTAGTGGGAACTGGCTGGGGGGAGAAGCCCCCAGATGCGGCGAGAGCAGGGGGCAGCATGGGCAGGAGCACTCAGCAGGGCAGTTGGCTCTCCTGCCTGTTCATCTGACCTCCAGGCTGGCCATGTGAGCTCATTGTCTTCTCCTCCCTCTCCCTATCCCTTTGGCCTCTTGAGGGAGGAGGCCTCCTCCCTCAGGGAGACAGGCATCCTCCCCTGCCTTGTCTTCTTGAGTCTTTTCCACGCATCCATTCCCCACCCCCCGCCCCTCCTTGCCATCAAGCACCTTGCTCTGCTTTTCCCCAAACTTCTCCCTCTCCCCCTTGCCCTGTTTGCCCACTGGATGCATGTTCCTCCTCTTCTCTTCATCCCTGTCCAATCACCTCTCCTGCTCTTTCCCAGGACACTCTGGGGGGCCGCTTTGATGCCACACAGGCCTTCGTGGGAGAGCTGGCACAGTTTGGCGTGTGGGACCACATGCTGGCACCAGCAGAGATCCTGGGCTTGGCTAACTGCACCTCCCACCTCCAAGGGAATGTGATCCAGTGGGATGACCAGGCAGTGGAGGTCTTTGGAGGTGCCAGCAAGGCGGGCTTCGCCGCCTGTGAGGAAGGGAGGAAGGCATGAGTGGCCCCCAGCCCTCTCCCCAGCGCCAAGGAGCCCGGTGGCAGCCCCAAAGCAGGGAGCCCCTTTCTCCCCTCCCAGACCAGTAAGCCTTGCTGGGGCAGTGCTTGAGCCCCCTGTGCTGGTGTCCCAGGAGGGAGAGGGGCCCCTGGAAGCCTCTCTGTTGTCCCTGTGCTGGTGCTGTGGCTTGTCCTCGTTCCTGGCAGGCTGGCTCCTAAGTCTCATCTTGCCCCACTTCTGTTTTGGATGGACCTCGCTGTACCTGCAGGTGTCCTTGGTACGGTGAGGGTCCTCACCTTGTCAGACCTAACAGCGAGTGGGAAGGAGAACTCTGTCTGCTTTGAGTGCAGTCCAGCCTCAGTGGGATGCCAGGGTGCAGGCATCACCTGAACACACCCCCTTTCCTTATTTATTTCTAGCAACCTCACTGGTTTATGAGCCTGCATTCCAGGATCTCACCTCCAGCCCCATCCTTCTCCTGCTGCCCTGGTTTTTCAAATGTGGCCCCAGGGAAGCTGAGGCAGAATGGCAGAGAGTCAGTGGGACAGCACTTACCCCCCTGCACCCCTTTCCCTGCCTCTGCTGCCTGTTTGGGCAGGGCTGCCCAAGGGGAGCCAGGCTTTTGAGGCAGAGGGAAGAGAGCACTCCCCACCACCTCCAAGCTGGGGGCTGGGTCAGCCACCAAGGGAATGGGGGAAAGGGGCAAAGCATCTCCCCCAGCGCTGGCCGAGGGGGAAAGAGTGCAGCACTGCCACCGAAGGGAGCAAAAGCAAGGAAAAAAGAGATGGAGGATGGTGGTGGTCAGAGGAGCCCTGCCATCCATCCCCCAGTCTTTTGGTACTGGATTGGGCTACTGCCCTCGGTTCCACCCAGGTCCCCTTCTTTAGCTGCTCCTTGCCAGGAATGGGGCTGCCACTGGCCTTGGAAGTTGGAGGGTGAGAGAGCGGTGTTTTCCCTGTGGAGTGCCTGAGAATACGCTGTTTCCACATTGCGTGGTCACCAACATCTCGATATGTGAGTGTGTATGTGCACATGTGTGTGTGTGTCTGGGGGCGGGGTGGGAGGGTTATTTCGGGGCTCTCATGGTTGCTCAATGCAGTGTTCAGCTTCCAGTGTTCCCCCCTACCCCAAGTCCCACTTTGAGTGACAGCTGCCCCCACCCCTGGGGGAGGCGAAGCTGGCAGAAGGGACAGCTCTGCCACCCTGCATCCCCCTGCCCAGGGTTTCTGCCAGTGCTGGGGTGGCTCAGCCCACCGAGGGGGACACGGCAGGGATGAGGAGCAGCCCTTGTGCCAAGTGGGAACACTGTGACCTTCGTGCACCCTGAGGAGCTGCCCCCTCTCCCTCGCTCGCTCGCGCGCTTTCTCTAATGCACGTTCGTGAAAAGGGCCCCTAACGCGCACCCGTGTTGGGACATTTCTTTTGTAAAGCTGATCGTGAACAATAAACGTGATGTTTTCTGTTCGAGCCTCCTGTGGTGCGTGAGGTTGCTGGGGGGATGAAGGGGACTGGCCAGCCCAAGCTGAGGTGACCGTCCCCAGGGTGCTTAGGGTTGCGTTACTGAAGGGAGTTGGCCGGGCCCATCGCTGGCATTACAGGAGTATCATCACAAGGGTTTGGTATTGTTGCCCCAGAGGGGCAGGGGGGTGGTGTCACAGTCTGGCCACCTTTGGTCTACCCCACTGCAGAGCAGTATGGGGTACAGGCTGCTGCTGGTGGGGCATGAGGGCTGGGGGAAGCACCTCTCCATGGAGGAGGAACCCCCATCCTGACAACAGGGAAGCAGAAACGAGTGAGAAATCACAGCCTCTAGGTCAGAGCATGAGAGCAAGGAACTCACATTGAGTATAAATCTAATTAAGTACTAGTAATGAGTTTCTGACCTAGGTAGGCACACGACGGTTCAGGAACAGCTCTTGGAACTCCTATTGAAGAACAATTTGTGACCAGGTCTGCATGGTGCTTTTGCCCCTCAGTGGGTTGTGCTCCTCCTAGGAAAGGCACAGCCTCACCAATATTTGGGGAAAACAGAGCACAAAGCCAGAGGACTGAGTTTTCCCCATTGCTGGCATGCTGGTGGGATCTCCTCCCTGGGTCAGAGCTGGCCCCCCCACTTCTCCTTCTGGAGGGTATTTAATGCCATAAACGAAAGTCTGGCACTCTCAGCACATCTCCACGAAGTTGGGGGCTTGTTTTGAAGAAAAAGTATGTACTTCAGCTGGAGCACTGGTTCAAGGGCCTTGCCGAGCTGAAGGCTCACACCCCCATTATTGACAGGAGAGGGTTCAACAGGTGCCATCTGCTCGTGCACCCAAATAACAGCAGCACAATTAAGAAGGGCAACATTTTTAGAGGGAGAAATGTCAAAAAACATTGCTGGGATCATAAACTCAAAGGTTAAATGGGGGAGGGAAACTGGTCCAGAAGACCCTCCTATCAAAACTGCAGAAGCACTGCAAGAGGGCTCTTGGGGCTGCTGGCCAAGGCAGGAGAAATGTGAGAGGATGAACAAGGATGGAAACAGCCTGGCCGCTGATGTAGGCTATTGGCATAACACCCATCTCCTCCGGAGCCTGGAAACCCAGCCCACACTGAAATTGTGTGTAAATCCTTTCCAGAAAAGCAGAAGCAAAGGGGACACCAGGAGATGCTCAATCAGGGACTTCGCGGCTGCCCTCCTGCCAAATGATGCTGGCACGATCCTAATCCCAGCCATGTCCCCGGGGTGTGGATCTGTCGCTTCTGGAACAGGAGAATGGGGGCAGCCTGGTGGCACAGCTTCTGCAGAGTGAGCTCCTCTCCCCCAGAGGTTCGCAGCCAGTTAGGCAGACCTGGGGCCACACAGGAAAACTTGGTAGAATTTTCCCAAACCTTCTAAAAGCTTCCAGCAAATGCCTCTGCATATGGCTTTTCAGGAAACAAAGGTATTATGGAGAGATTAGAAACTGGTTGGGAGACACAAATGAAGAGGAGAAATAAATATTTGATCTCCATCCTGCCCTGGCTCTCTGCAGGAAACAATGTCTGCTTCTTACCCGTCTGAGGAGGAGGAGAGCAAGATGAGACCATTTCTTGAGCCTTGCAAGAGCTGCAAACGTGCGACAGGGCTTAAAAGGTAGAGGAGCTGACAAATCAATAGCGTTGCTGGCTGCAAGGAGTAATTACAATGACTTACACATATTGCTTGCTTCTAAATTAACCAGGAGCACTCAGGAGAAGCCCCGTGTCTCTCTAAGGGCAGCTGGTTGGAAAACATCGTGTTGTGCACAGAAGAGATGAGGAACAACAAAGTCAGCCTTGGGGAGAAGAGGGGGGAAAAAGAAGGAAATTTTTAACAATGGTGTGGAGAAGGTGGTTTTGTGGTTGTGGTAGGTGCTTCAGCTGGTTGGTTGTGTTGTGTCCGGATATCCAGGATAGAGGGGAAAAGGTGGAGGGCACCCAAGAGGCGGGCAGTGCAGGGCTGGGGCACCAATGAGCTATGGCAGTTCAGCAGGAGCTGGCACAAGAGGAGATGGTGTGGGAGACAGGTGGGTGTGATGGATGCCACCCACATGCTGTCCTCTATCACCCTGCCAAGGGAATGTAAGCACACTTCGAGGAGAGGAAAGGGACTGCCATTTCTTTTCCTAATCCGCAGGACTCACCACTGCAGGGCTTTCTGCTAGCCAAGGGCTTAGCCAGACTCAAATACCGCCACCCCATACTCCCAAAGGGTTTTGTCCTGCAGTGAAGAAGACCAAGTCAAACATGGCAACGGGAAACCTTCAGGTCTGATGGCTATTAATTATTGTGTTTGAAAAGAAAGTCTTGACATTTCTGAACCCCTCCAGCCCCTGCCCCTCTTTCCAGAGGGCACCACTGGCCATGCAGGCTCTGTCTTCCCAGGGACATGGGCAATCCTGGGACCCCCAACCTCAGAGTGGGCTTTGGGGATCTCCTGTGCTCCTCAGTACCTGCAACCTCAGCAGAGTTTGCATGTCATGGCTCTCTGCAGTGTGTCAGCCTCCTGGTGCCCTCAAACAAGGTCAAGCCAGCCCATACTTGTCCCCAGGAGGTGACTTCCAAAGTCCCCACTACCTGCTCTGCCTTAGCAATGGGGCGCTACCTAATTGCCTCCTTTCACCTCCCTGTCCTGCTGGGAGCCTCTGCTGCTCCCTCCCAGAGCCAGGAAGGCTCATTAAGGCTTGTGTAGTGCTTGCACAGGGAACGCACCGTGATTCCGGAGCATCTGGCACAGGAACAGCCCCCGCACGGCTGCCGGTGCTGCAGCAACAGACCTTACTAACAGTAGCTGTCGTTACTAGAGGTAGTAGCTACGGGATCACGTGGGGCACTGTGTTTCCCAGCAGACATGGGGATCGATCCAGCTGTCCCAAAGCAAGCTGTCCTGTCCTCTGGCTCAGAGGCTGAGCTGCTTCCGGCTGCCACCCAGTCCTGCACACCAGCATCCCCATCTCTGCCTTCCCTCAGCTCAGCATGGTGGGGGTTCTGATCCCAGCGAAATGTGGCTTCAGCATTCCCACGGAGCCTCCTGAGTGCTCCCCCTGCCTCTAGAGAGCTGCATCCACGCCATCCTGGGGCAGCTGCAGGGCGGACCTCGGTGTGACCCAAGTCCCCAGCCTTGGCCCTCTGTTACTACCCAAGGCGGTGTGGAGTGGTGCCCAGTCCCTGGACTGTGGCTGACAGGCTGGACAGCAAGCTCCAGCCCTCCTGCTTTATCACAAAGATAAAGAGGAGATGGGGCATGGCAGAGCCTGTGCCCACAGGGACAACTGGGAAGTCCCAAAACCTGGCCAGAAGCAGGTAAGAAAAGAAAGAAAGAAAAGAAAGCTGTCCTCCACCTGATGAAGAGCCAGCCTGCTGTCTGGTCAATGAAGATGGCTAAAAGAAAGCATGAAGCAATATATTTATTACATATACGTATATTTTGCAGTCAGTGGTTACTCTTCTGTGCTCAGCTAAGGAGTACAACACACCCTCAACGTCAGGAGGCAAATGGCACTTTGTTTCAATGCATTTCACTGTGGCTGCTGAAAACAAAGGGATGAAAGAGATTCTATCTCTAAATAGTGGCAAATAAGGCATGGCCAGCCAGAGCAAAGCAACAATTCCAGCTCCCTACAGATCCACAGGGGTGAATTGGACCCTTGCTCTGGACTTGCTTTCAACTAAGAAGGGCACCTGGTCACTTGGTATTGGAAACTAAAGACCAGGTGATGTGCTGTCTCTGCTGCCAGAGCCAGCAGCAAAAGGACCAGTACACAACCTTTGTTGGCTCAACAGGGCTCTCACTGGCTTGCAGAGTTATACAGAGGCAGCCTGTCAAAACCCTGTACTTGAGGGTCCAGAAACCAACTGCTCACATTTTGTTAAGCCACAGTAGATGGAGACAGGCCAGCAGAACGCTCTCCTTCCTCAGGAGGCATCTCTATCTTGCAGCCCCACTGTATCACCCACCACAATCACAAAAACATTGTTTTTCCTATCTCTGAGCCCACTGCAATTTTTGCTTGGCCATTTTCCCTTAGCTTATCACCTAGGAGCCACTGATGAATAATCCTCACAAGCAGTCCCAGCATTCCCCGAGGGAAACGCTCCCTGGGGTCACATTGATCAGAACCAAAGCACGTTTAATTGAACCCAGACTCACTCAGACATGCCTGCTCCCCCCTGCCCCACGCATGGAGGCACATACACACAAACACACCAGCTCACACTCACTCGCTGCTTGGTAGTAAAAGTGGGTGAACTACACAGGGATTAAAGCATTAAAAAAAAACACAGCAAGAATATGGTGCTTGAAAGCGCCGTGTCCCTGGAGAGATTAGAGTAGCTGCCTGGAGATAAAGTAATGATGATGGAAAGATCTTCTTCCTCACAGAGATTCTCTTCCTAATTATCTTGTCTGAAAAGAAAAAATGATGATCTCCCAGCTTTTATCTGTCTCTTGACAATTTTAGCTCTGTGCCTGCCTCGTTGCAAGAGGCCCAAAAGAGGAAGGAGAAGGAATTAGCCCAGGAGGCAGGAAGGGTAGGAGAACGAGTGGCACAGGAGGCAGTGCTTCATTTTTGTCACCACCAGCAGCGACAGAAAAGGAAAAGATGAATGATCACTGCAGCTTTGTCTTTCCAAACCCAAAGGCAGCTTCCCTGCCTCCAGCACTGCTCTGTCAGGCAAAGGACAGCCAGGAGGTCGGATTCATTGCTGAACCTGTGAAAGAGATAACAAGGTGTTCTCCCTGTAATCACAGGGCAGAGCTTGGTGCTAGGGAAGAGGACTCCTGAGCTGGCAGGGGCAGGAGAGCGCCTAGATTGTTTCTCCCCTCCTCGTTTCCTTCTCAAACAGCTGGAAAGCAAATTCTTCTTTCAGCAGACAGCAAGCAGGAAGAATGTTTCAAACACACGCCAGCCAGAAGGACCATGTGAAAAATCAGACCCAAGAACCACTCTGCAAGACAAGGGTGGCCACTGATGGAAACCCAGGCATCACACCCAGCAGCTGGGGCTTTGCACAGGAGAAGTCTTTCCCTTGGTATTATCCTGGAGCTTGCTGCTTCTCCATCTGTGTTAATTTCAGATGAATACAACCCTAGACCCCCCCTGAAAACTGTTTAAGCCCTGGTTTAGAGGCAATCAGTGTTTGGCTAGTAGGGTGCAGAGACAACAGAGGTTTTGTAGCAAGCCCAGAGCCAAGAAAAACCTCAAAACAAACACACATTACAAGCACAAAGCTACGGAGGGTGGGAGGGGATTTTCTCAGTGGGGATGGAGGCTGGTGCTATAGGAGCTGTTTGCAAATTCATGATTCATCCCCACAGCATCACTTTCTCCTTCTTTACACTCCTGTTGATATGCACATGTGAGCTGTTGCCTCTCCCACGAAATGAGAACTGTGTCCAGTTCTGGAACCCCTAGTTCAGGAAGGACATTGAGGTGCTGGGGCATGTCCAGAGAAGGGCAATGGAGCTGGTGAAGGGTCTGGAGCACAAGTCCTGTGTAGTTGAGGGAGCTGGGATTGTTTAGCCTGGAGAGGAGGATGCTCAGGGGAGACCTGGTCACTCTCCAATTCCCTGAAAGGAGGTTGTGGCCAGGTGGGGGTCAGCCTCTTCTCTCAAGCAACCCACAGGACAAGAGGACATAGCCTTAAGCTGCACCGGCGAGGTTCAGGTTGGACATTAGAGGGAATTTCTTCACAGAAAGTGATTAGACATTGGAATGGGCTGCCAGGGAGGTGGTGGAATCACCGTCCCTGGAGGTATTTAAGGAAAGACTGGCTGTGGCACTTAGTGCCATGTTGTGTTCACATGGTGGTGTTCGGTCAGAGGTTGGACTCTATAATCTCACACGTCTTTTCTAACATGATTCTGTGATTAAAAAAAACCAAAAAATTGCCCCAAATCGCTCCTTGTTCTTATGTTTATCCGTGTTGCTTAAAAGAAAAAATAAGTAGAACTAGGGCCCTGAGGGGTTTTAAGTCAGAAAAATATTAAGCTGCCAGACGCCAGGTTGGGGGCCGGGGGGGCGGCTCTGAGGCCGGGGCCGCACAGCACAGGCGCTCCGTGGCCACCCCACCGCCGCCAGCGCCCCAAGGCCCCGCGCGGCGGCCGCCGGGGAGGCCGCCAATCAGACGCGGCGGGCGGTGCGCTCCGTCCAATGGCCGCCGCGGTGGGCGGGACTTCCTGCGCCCGTTGCTATGACAAACGCGGCTCTTCCGTAGCAACGGCGCTGGGCCGCGGCGGCCGCGCAGGTGAGACCGCGCCCGGAGCTCCGCGGTGCCGCTCAGCGCGGCTGGCTGAGCTCTTCCTCCGCGGGGCCGAGGGCGGCGGACCGGCGTGG
>VZTH01006877.1:0-15563 GCA_013397815.1 Aleadryas rufinucha | reverse complement strand
GGGCGGGGCTGCTTCGGGCCGCGTTCCGCTGCCTCACCCCCTCGGGCTGTGGCCGTGGGCACGCCTCGGGCTGGGACTGGGTATTGAAGTGGCTCCCGCGGGTGGCGCCAGCCAGGCGGGGGTTCTGTCCTGCGGAGGTCGTGGTTTGGGACGCCTGCGGGTCCCACGGCCCCATGTGACGGTTGGTGGTCTGTCTGACTTGGTGCTTTAGCCAACAGCATGTACGTGGCATAAATGATTGGTGCGTCGCCTGACACCGTGTTTGTTTCGTTTCCCTTTTAATATGGGCTCTCCCTGGGTAGGAAAGGAGGATGCTTTGTTGTGGGTGAAAGAACCAGTGGGAAGACCGCGGTGAAATGCTCTGAATCTCCCAGTCAGTGCTGTGCCTCTGCGTTGCCCGAGTAGAGGCAGGTTGGTAATGAGGCCGTGAGGCACGTCCAGAGTTTTCCCATATGGCCCTCCCCAGCCGACAAATGCTCGGGGATCTGAGGAGCAAGTGCACAAACGAGACCAAGATGTTCCTGTTAAACATTTCCATCCAGACAAGTACGCAGATTCTGTGCCTAAAATACTCCTACCCTTCTCTTGTCATGTGCAGTTTGAAACGCTTGCAGATAATAGCATCCTGGGAAAATCCTTTTGGAATTAATCAAGAGTAGTAGCAGCTGATATATTGTTCTCTTGTCCTCTGTTGAAAGTTGTACCTTGGCTCAGCTCTTCCCTTAAGCTCCATTGGCGCTTCTGGGAAGTGCTGTGCTCCTCACTTATGGAAAAAGATACGGTTTAATAATTTGTTTGCATTAATGCTCTATGAGCTAAGGCTCTCAGTGGGGTGTGAAGGTGGTGTTGAGGAAATGGCGAGTGAGATAGCATGATATTCTCGTAATAGTTTCATTTCTCTTTTAATTGAAAGCCATCTGTCTCTTGCCCATGTTTGTTTTTGTTGAAGCAGCGTCCTCTCAGCCAAGAAGCAACCCCTCCTGCTGAAGCTGGTCAGAGAGGAGCACAGAGCCGTGTTCCTCTCAGCCGGCTGTGTCACAGCACTTTGCTGAACTCCAGGCAGCCCCTCCGCCCCTTCCTGGAGTCTCTGTGGAAGGACCATGGAAGAAACTGAGGAGGAAAAAAAGGACGAGGCTGATTATAAAAGGCTTCACAGTTTTCCTCTGATTAGGGTAAGGAGAGGAATGGATTACACATTTACTAGTGTCAGAGATATGGAAATCTGCCTTCATTCTTACTATTCTTCTCCCACTGAGTAGCTACTGTGAGAACATGTATACTGATGGTGCTGTGGAGGGATCCTGGTTGTCACTGCTGCTTTCTCCCTGTCCTTGACCTCTCCCAGGGAAATCTGTTAGCACTGGTGTTCCCCATGTCAGCCAGAGGAAGCCTGGGAGAAAGTGATCCATCAAACAGATGGAGAGCACACTGCCTTTGGAGCCCTCTCCTGTGTTTTGGATGCTTGCTTTTTGTTCTAGAGAAGCTGGAGCAAAACATCTTGCTAGCCAGCCAGAGAGCAGCAGCAGAAGAAAAGGCTGTGTAATTAAGACTTCTTTGTTACTTATATAGCAATAATTAAGGACTGTGGTTGAAACAGTATTAACATGCTTTCCCTGTATCTTTTAGCAGAGATAACTGGCAAATGTCTTGATCTCCTCCTTTAAGCTGTGCTTACACAGTGCTAGTTTTCATGTAGTTAGAGAAGAATTCCTCTTTGGCTGGAGGAATGGTTCACTTGTAATAAGCAATGGCAATAAGCCATTTTCATATTTACTATGTCTAAGCTGCTGATAGAGCCAGGGCAGAAGTAAGAGCACTTGTTGTTGTCATGTGTCCAGCTCTTATTTTTCTGCTTCGTTGTCCTGTCTGTTTGCTCTTTGCAGCACTCGGACATGCCGGAGGAGATGCGCGTGGAGACCATGGAGCTGTGTGTCACGGCGTGTGAGAAGCATGCCACCAACAATGAGGTACTGGCCACCTCCCAAAACGGGCAGCCCGCTGTTACTGCAGCTCAGGGAGCCTGCAGGAGCAGGGGGAAGGGTGCAGGGCAGAGGAGAGTCAGGTCCTGACATCCTGTTACTCTCTCTCTGCACTGAGCTAGGGTAGAAGGAGGCGAAGAGCTTGGCTAGATCTCAGATTCTGTTCCCTTGCTCTGCAAGACCCGTAATAGCACTTTGCAGAGATTAGTAGTGGTGCTGGCTCCCAAACCTTACCTCCTTGCTTATCCTGCCTTCCTGAGACATACTTCCACTCTGTTCATAAAATGCCCTGTGTCCTGAGGGCTTGGTTCAGAACTGTGTGGAGTCTCTTGTTTAGGGGATGACTGCATGAAAGTCTGTTAAGTATTCCCTCTTGGCTGTAGGAGCAGCGATAAAGGGAAAACATACCTTGCTTCATGGGCAGGGCACCACCTGTCACTGCAAAATCTTCGGGTTGTTTTTGAATCAAGCAGGATGTGATCTGGGAGAATGGAATCTTTTAAAAGTCAGCCTACTTTCAGTGTTTCGGTAATTAGCTGGAGAAAAAAAATGGACTCCTGTAAAAATAGCTGCAGCTTAGTGACCTGAATCTCCTCTCATGGTCACCGCAACCAGCGTAACTCCAGCGGCATCTAAAGCAGAACTCTTGCTTCAGACCATGTGAACAACGGAAGTGATGCAGTTCTTTAATTTCTCCTAGCTGCTGTGCTGGAGGCTGCTGAGACCAGTTCTGCCCTTGGGTGTACCTCTGGGGAGCTCCCAATTCCTGCGGTGGAACTGCTATACCTGTTGCCCATGGCCTGAGTAGTCTTAAAGGGAGGAGAAGACTAGGGGGATGTTTGCATAAACCCTCCCTGGTTGCTTTGTCTCACCCTATGCTCTCTTCCTTAACGTTCTCCAGAGTGCTGCTAAGATGATCAAAGAGACGATGGACAAGAAATTTGGGTCCTCCTGGCATGTGGTGATTGGGGAAGGTTTTGGCTTTGAGATCACTCACGAGGTGAAGAACCTGCTGTACATGTTCTTTGGTGGCAGCCTGGCCGTGTGCGTCTGGAAGTGCTCCTGACCCCTGGCCGGGTCCCAGACTTGCTGAATATGAGAGATTTCTTCCTGCTCTTGACAAGTTTTGTATGATCTGGAGGTGGGGCTTTATTTTTAATACTTAAATGTCAAGATTTCTTTTTTTCATACTGACGTAACAGTTCTGTGGGATACATAAAGTTGGTGCGTGTGTGTGTATAAACTTGCTAAACTGTCCTGTCCTTGCTTGTGGGATTTCTCATCTGTCTGGCTCTTTCCTTGGTGTTTGAGCTGAAGCAGGAGAGAGATGAGGCACAAGTAATCTCACAACACACTACACAGCAGCACTAGCAGGGGAGACCAAAAGTGAAAAGGTGCTATCTAGCCCTATGGTTTTTTTAACTCCTACTTATTCCACATAGTTTCCTCTCTCCTCTGCTTTCTCCACTACCGTGCAGTATGGCTCGGACCAGCACCTGTCTTTCCTCTCTCTGGATCTGCTTATACATTCTTCCTCCCTTCTTAGATGTCTGTGCAGACCTGACAGCACCGAGGGTCTCCCTTCAGGCTGCCTGTGGAGGTGTGAGCCACAGGGAAGCAGTCCCAGCTTGCCCTTCCCTGCTGTTTTGGGAGGGTACAACAGCTGAGCTGCCTGGGTGTAGGAGGTTGCTATGCAAACTGCCCCCTCCTTTCTCACCCACAGCTCACTGAGACAGCATGAAAACACAGGCGGCTGACGATGCCTGGGGAGTGGGTGAGAGCTCTTTTTAAGGCTCAAATGCCTCCCTGTCAGTTCCTGGGGGTGTTGCAAGTGCTGTGTACTTTCAGCATGTTGTTTGGAGGCTGACAGAGGAAGGAGGCTCCATGTGAAATATAACTTGGTCATCAGAAACCTAATGTCTTTTTGGACTTGCATTCTTTTAGCCTGTTTCATTTTTTAAAGCTGTTGGTGTTGGAGGATCGAATGAGCGTAACTCTGTTACATGTATGGCTTATTTATAACCTGGGGAACTGTGTTTTTACAATAAAAGTTTAGTAAAATGTCTTTGCGTGCATTTTTGTAGGCAAAGTGGTTCAAGAAACATGGAAATAAGTAAGCAATGGTGTAGCACAGGCAGAGGACAGTGACAGATCTCCCATCCTGCAGATTTCCTGTGTGACTGTCATCCTCCCCGTTCTGTTCCTTTTACCAGTGCAAGCCATGATGGTGAGGAAGGTTGCCAGGCCCATGGTGCTGCTGGCCACATCCCTCTGTCCAGGCAGCTGTCTAAGCAGCAGCAGCAAGGGAATGTAGCTGTGTCTGCTGCCCCACCAGTGTGCCTCGACTCTGACCATTGGAGTCTCATTTTTGTGGCTTCCTTAATTCTCAGATTTCCTCTCAGAATGTTGCCAGCTGACGCCTCTAGTCCATAGCTCAAGTCTGAAGCATCTTTCTGCCTTAATGCCTGTGGTGGATCAACCTCATCTTACAATTCCTTTTGTTCTTTTTCTGAACCTCAAGTGTTATGCTAGAGATGTCCTTTCTCAATTTCATTATGTCAGGGAGCCAGGAATTGGAGTAATATGAAGACAACTAAGAATTATTTCAAATTTGGACCATCTGTGCTTGTCTGGACCAGGGTAGGTTGGTACCATGATACCTGCCCCATGATCAGGATTGCTGTGCTGTGTAGAAGAGCCCAAATCCTTTGAGCTGTCTCATCGTGCGGTTGCTCTGTGTCCCTCCAGCTGGCTGCCTTTACATGAAGGTAGTGCTGCTGACAACACTTTCTGCAGCTGGCAGGTGGAAAAGATTATTTCCTCTTCTGCAATTTTCTGTCTCTTCTAAATTCAGAGAAAGAGGTAAAGCCAGTGTCTTTGGAATGCCCCATGCTGGAGTAGGATGATACCTTCAGCCATCCCACAGTCACTTTAATCATGCCTCTTTCACACTAATGAATAATTAACTGCTCTGTGCATATGCACAGGCTTGCTGGTCATGGACATCTCTGCAGGGTCGTGGTGACCTGCAGATGACCACAGGGAGCTGCTGACCTCAGCACACAATCTCTTGGACTTGCTGCCTGTTTATCTTCTTGGCCACCAGCTGACCAAAGCTAATGTCTCTACGACCTGCACTGGCAACAAGGGAAGGGTGAGAGCTCCCCAGCCTTCTCAAAGCCTGAGTGTGCAAACAGATTGAGGTGAGCTGGGTGTGAATGTGCAGCAAGTCAGCTCCCACACTGCCATTCTTGCTAGGTAAGTGCAAGGTGGCTCACAGGAGAGCGGCAGGCTGGTTTTGTTCCCAAGGGTAACAGGTTTCCTACAGGAAGTTGCCATGAAGAGGCAAACCCTTGTTAGCTGGTTTGCATTCCCATCATTGGCATTGTACCTGAAAGCACAAGCCTCAGCGTCAGAAAAGCTGGAGAGGGACTTTGGCAGGGCCTGTTGTGATAGGACAAGGGTTAGAGGTTTTAAACTAAAAGAGGTTTGTTCTAGATTGGATATAGGGAAGAAGTCTTAGAATGAGGGTGGTGAAACACTGGAACAGGTTGCCCAGAGAGGTGGTGGGTGCCCCACCCCTGGAAGCATTCAGGGATAGGTTGGGTGAGGCTCTGAGCAATATAATCTAGTTTAAGGTGTCCCTGCTCATTGCAGGGGCATTGGACTGGGTGACCTCTAAAGGTCCCTTCCAACCCAAACTCTTGACTCTATGATGTTTTGGAGCCTCTAAGGCCTCTCTACTTTTTACTATAAAACCGCTCTGGAGAATTTTTCCTTACGGATTTTCAGTGGAGATCTGGGAAAGTTGGCAACAGTTTGCTTGCTATTATGTTTCCCTCTCATTTCTTGCCCCCCTGCATATTGCTGCCATTTCCCATCAAAGCATCAGGCTGAGTCAGATGTCGAAAATGAGACGAAAAATGCAGAGTGATGGATGGGTGCCAGCCAAAATGACTCTTTCCATCCACCCGTCCCCTAAAGCTGCGATAGCAGCTCGGAGGCTGTGCCTCATGACTTCATCCCTCCCTGCTGAGGGGAGATGGGAACATCATTATCAGCTGCCGATGAGTCCTGATTCGGAGCCAGCAGTGAAAATGTCCTCAGATGCAGGGGCTCCTCCTCCGCCCCAAGGGTGACTTGAACCTGCTGGGAAGATGGAGAAGAGCTGGAGGGGGGAGATGAGAAGAAAGAGGTGCAAATTCAACCACATCTCCATGATGATGTCATGGCAACAAGGTACATCGAAGTGCTTGTCAGGTGATTGGGGCAGGCTTTGAAGGTCTCCAGCTCTTCTCTGTTGCTACAGGCTCATGTCTGACTCGCTGAAAAAATCATTTGGTTAATATTTAATGCCAGCATTGAAGTGCTAAGGGTCACAAATGCCTCACCTAAGCCCCCTGCCTTTGCTTTCCAATGGGATACTAAATCAGGATGAGGGGGTAGGATTGCAAGTTTCACTATCTGGGAATGGGATTAACAGTCAGTAGGGTGGCTTCAGCCCATAGGGCCCCTGTGCCCATCTGACTCTAGGACATGAGAAGGAGGTTTCCATCCCCTCCAGCCCAGTTTGGAGCTCGTTTTGGGCACCAGAAGGAGGAGGTCTCCCTCTCTTCTCAGTCTCCTGGGCTGGCTCTGGAATAAAGAAATCTGTAGCCCTGCTCCGGGACCCGAGCCCAGCTCCTGCGGTGCAATCAGGTAGTACAAGGAGTTGGTGTTTTCGTTGGTTGGCTGGTTTTTTTTCCTGAGCCATGACCTAATGATCCCATGTTCCAGCTGCAGCCCCACCTAGGGGCCTTCTTTCTGAACCGTGTGTCTGGACTGAATGCAGCGAACTTCCCGGAGCAAGACGCTGTGTTCCCCCGCCCAGGGAAGCCATCTGCTCCCCTCCACCAGCTCCTTCTGCGGGGCTTCGAGCTCGCCAGCCGGACTGGGAAGCTGTCCTCCTCCTCGCCTGCCCCGGCTCTCCTCGGCCATCTTGTTAGCAGAAGGCACGGGAACGCGGGGCTAGCTGAATCTGGGGCGGTGATGGTGGCAGCCGGAGGCGGTTTCCAGGCAACTGTCGCGCCGTGGGACACGCGAGCCAAGAACACCGGGGACACCGCGTTCTCAGCGCACCGCCTGGGAGGGGACCGAGACGCTCACGGGAGGAGCCGGCACAGGACGGTGCGGAGAGGGTAGTGCGGGGATGGCAGCAGAATATCCCCTCCTGCCCTCTGATCATCATACCCTCCCTGGCTGGGAGTGAGGATTTCCAAGCTGGCTGCTGGTGCATCACGCGACAATGAAGGACTACGTGATGTATGGGATTTCACGTGCTTTCTGCATCCTGTGGAAGAGCAAAGAGAAAAGAAACGTTGTGCCCGACTCTGTACCCCAGCCCCCAGACTTTTTCCAGGTCGTCCTGAGCTTCTCTGTCCCTTATCAAATACAAAGCTCCACCCCTACAAGTCATGAACCATTTTTGTGCACGCATTCCAGCTCTGTGTCCCTGAGTGTCACTGAAAAAGTGAATTTCTTGTAAAAAGAAATACTCTTCCCTTCCACAAGCTGCCAGTCCTGCCCAGCACTTGATGGGTCCCATTGCCCCTCTGTGCCGATGCCCAAGGCAGTATCCCCCCTCCTGCCTGCCTGCCTCCCCTACTTGCTTTAGAGGCCTTGGGAGCATCCCTGCCCACGAAACTCACCTGCCTGGTAGCCCTTCCTTACACTGTCTGCCCAGCATTTCCCCTCGCAGCAATGTTGATACTCACATCCCCTTTATTTTACCCAGTCTGAGTGGTTTTTGAGAGGGGGCTTGAATACAACTGATTTTGAATGGATGGGGGAGTGTGATAAAATTGATTTGGCTGAGCAATGGGAAAAAAGTTCTTCTGGATTCTACGATGAACATGGGGACTGGGGCTACATCGTGCTTGGCAGGGTCTGTGCTGCAGAGGGGCAGAACCATTTTAATACCCTGTATTCAAGGAAAAGTTCTGCAGCCCTGTGCAGGTGACAGCACAGAGAGACAGGACAGTGGGGGGCCATCTGCACCCATTGCTGTCCCTGAGCCAGCCTTGCAGCCATCGATTTGGAACTTGCCCCGTTCACTCTAACCTTGGCAGTGCCAGCTTGACCCTTATCAGCACTGATAAACCCCACCACAACCTCCTGTCCCATCCTGGTGGTGTCACACTGTGAGGTGCTGTGGTGACAAATTGTTCCTGCCACTCTGCCCTTGCACCAGTTGCTCTTTTGCTGCGATGCTCTAAGTCCAGGAAACCTCTCTCCTATTTTTGCACGGAGGCTTCAGCCACACCAACATTTTTAACCCCGTGTGGATGCCCATCCCTTGCTGAGTGTTTTGTATGAGGAAGGATGCGGTGCCGGCTGCAAACGCTTTTCCAGAGGAAATTTAAAATCAGCCTTCTCTTTCTTCTGCTCTTGGCCCTTCTCGTGCACCTGGTGATGGATTTTGCTCTCCCCACAGCCCACAGGCCGTGTGGCTGCAATACAAAAGCACCAAAAGCCGTGGGTATCCCGTCAGGCAGCCCCATGCCGGCCGGCCTCAAAAAGCTGAGCCTGCGAATCCTTCAGGATTTCAGTGGAAGCAACAGCTCCTTGGAGAAAAGTTCCCAGCCACAGAGCGCGGGGCTGCACTTAAGGGCTGGAGAGCCAGGGGTCCAACAGCAGCACGAAGAGGGGAATGCAGGGTGGACCAAGGGATCAAAGCTGGCAGCACTCTTCGAGCATCCTCTTTACAACATCCCAATCCCAGAGGTGACAGAGAAAGACAAGCTGTTTATCGTCAACCCCATGGAGAAGTTCAGCCTGCACAGCAGCGGGAGTGATGAATGGTGAGGAGCAAGCTCAACCCTAGCTTGCATTTGGGGGATATATGGGTTTGAGGGGACAAGCAGCAGGGACCAAATGTCGTTTCCTTATGTAGATCAGCATCCTACCCCAGAGGGGCCCCCATTGCTAAGCATGCTCTTCTCATATCTCAGATCCTCTCCTAGCCCTGAATTTTTGGGCTGCTACCCATAAGCTTGTAGCACACAGCAAAGCCAAAGGAGACTCTTGAATTATTCATTGTATTATGGATATCTATTAGGTGATCTCAGCTCCTTCCCTTCCCCAGTGCAGACTAGCCCTTAGTCTCTCTCTGTATATAAGGAAGTCCCCGCTCCAGATTTCTAACCAGTTTTATCCCCCTCTCTCGGTATGTTGAAGATGCAAAGCCTGCAATGTAGGTTACCTCTAACCATGAGACCCTTCCTGTCCTGCATTTTGCAGGATATTGCCTGACCTCTTTAGGCTCGGCCGTATGGTGAGCTCACTGCTGACGGCTGCCTATTTTTTATCTTTGGACTACTAACCTCTAATTAGAAGGGAAGATATTAAAAGCTCTAGCATTGTAACACATAGCAGCTTCCATACGGAAAGCACACCTTCCAAAAGTGGTGCCTGCTAGAACTGGGAGAGAATAAAAGCTGGCTTAAGAGCTGGTTGCCACAAATGGGCATTTGCCTTGTCTCTGAGTATCACCACCTATCAGTAGCCTTGACTGGTTTGATGAAATCGATGCACAGCCTGTGTTTTCCTAGAGAGAGACATGGATTTGGGTTATAGGTGCCTTGGGCTAACTGTGCCATTGCGGTGCCCATGTGTGCTAGCACAGAGGTGGGGCAGATACCCCCAGGGGCTCCCTTGAATGCCAGCAAACTGCAAATTTGCAGGATGCACAGAGACAGGGAGAGTGCTAACCCAAACTTATCCCCCTGGGGAAACCAGGGGTGTGTGATAAACCCACCCAAGGGGAATGGGTTGTTGAGGACGGGAGTTCAGGTCAGTGCTGGGGATGGCTGGGAAGCCCATGCTTCTCCATCCTTGTTCTGTGGACACGTGTGTCCCCAGTAAGCACGTGGAGGGGTGTAGCAGATTGTACTCCTGGGAGCTAATCCCTTAGGGAGAAACAATTAGATGATCTGTTCCAGCAGGGAAATAAATGCATGGATGAAAGAAGCAGGATCAGCCCAGGGATTTTCCATGGGGAATGGAGGGAAGACATTGCGTCCCATCCAACCATGCTGGTGGGTCTTCCTGGCCACCGGCTTTGGGTGGGATCTGCCAGGTGCCAAGGGCCCCATGGAGGCCATATGGGGCAGGGGGTTCCACCACCATGAAACCTGGAACCCATCCAGGGCTTGCTCTGGGCTTTCTCCCCATCTCACCCTCCATGCACTGGCTCCCAGGAAAGGCCTGAGGACACAGGACCCATCCTGTCCCAACTAAAAGCTGTCATTGTTGTTGGGGTGGTGGTGGCTGTCGGGCTGCAGGGTCAGCAGCAGTAAAGCCGAGACGCTCCTCCCGACAGGGAAGACGGCCTATGACACCTACCCCACCTGGCTCAAATTCCATGTCGGCATCAACCGCTATGAGCTGTACCCCCGCCGGGATCCCCTGCTGCCCACGCTCCTCCGGGATTTGGCCACACAAAGGATCGTCAGCTCGGGTACCACCTCCCTGCCTGCACCCCTGTCCACATCCCTGCCCCCCTGCCTGCTGCCTGCCTCCCTCATCCCCATGTGCCTCCTTTCAGTCCAGAAGTCCGGCGGGACCCAGCTCAAGCTCATCATGACGTTCCCGAACTATGGGCAGGCCCTCTTCAAGCCCATGAAGTGAGTAGAGCCTGGGACAACCCTATACCTCACCCACACGGTCCTGTTAGGTAGTGAGGAGTGGCCAGCGGGGACCATGGGGGGAGAAATGGAGAAATGCTTCATGCGCTGCCTCGCTTCAGCACCTCCATCCCAAAACTGAGGCGGCAGAATGGTCCCCTTTCCCTTGCCTTCCCTGGCGGTGCTTACTGCAAACTGGATGCAGCTTGTGATGGGGTAGTGACCTCCAGTGGTGGAAAGAAGAAGGTGGTCCATGAGGACCATCCAGGAGCCTCCAGTCCACGAGGGCTTCCCCACCCTTGAGTTGGAGGCAGGGGTTGTGTGGGAGCTTGGATAGGGGGCTTGGAGCCACACCACCCATCAGGAAGTGACTGGAGGAGGCTGGGTCTGGCTGTGTCTCCAGTGTCACCAGGGGACAGAAGGTGAGTGGTGGTTTGGAACTAATCCCATGCTTGGAGTGACCCCATTCATGATGATGCCCCCACCTTCCCCTCTCCTTCCAGGCAGACCCGGGACCAGGAGACCCCCATTGATTTCTTCTACTTCTCAGACTTTGAGCGGCACAATGCAGAGATTGCAGCCTTCCACCTGGACAGGTGAGCATAAGCTTTGCATTCAACCCTGCCCTCCCACACTGGCAAAGCACCAGAAAAACTGCTCCTTCATCCCACCTCTTGCTCCCTGTTGTGAGGGATTCCTGTGTCTCCTGTCAGTTTTAATAACTTGCTGTGATTAAACCAGCTGAGGTCAGTAGATATGGTTCCAAGTTCTGTGTTTCAGGATCCTGGATTTCCGGCGAATCCCCCCAGTTTCTGGTCGTTTGGTCAACATAACAAAGGAGATTCGGGACATCACCACGGATAAGAAATTAGCCAAGACTTTCTTCATCTCCCCAGGTGAGCTTTCATGCTCTCCATCCTCTCCTGGGGCCACCTGGATGGAGCTCACCTGGAGCTGGCTGCTGCTGCCCTGGCTCCCCCTGCACTCAGACAAGCTATCCCGCTGGGGACTGTTCCAGCTCCCATGGGTACCCTGCCACAGGCCTTTGCTCCTCACAGCCTCCCTTGCCACTGCTTTGCTGGTGGCACATGGCTGGAGTGCATGGAGCATCCTCCACTGGACCACTCTGCCTGGGGGTCGCGGGCTTGTTGCCGTCCTTCTCTTTGTGAACCTTTGCTTTGTCCCCATGGCCAGCGGGTAACGTCTGCTTCTACGGGGAGTGCTCCTACTACTGCTCCACCGAGCACGCCCTCTGCGGCAAACCGGACCGGCTGGAGGGCTCCATGGCTGCCCTGCTCCCTGACAAGACCCTGGCCAAGCGCCGCTCCTGGCGCAGCCCCTGGCGCCGCTCCTACCACAAGAGCAAGAAGGCTGAGTGAGATGAGGCATGGGGGGTGTGGGGACATGGGCCAGCAGAGTCTTGGGATGGGAAGGGGCTCCTCCACAGCCGCTCTCATGGCCCCATTCCCCTCCCTGGCCTCTGCCACCAGGTGGGAGCTGAACCCCAACTACTGTGCTCAGGTGCGAGAGACGCCGCCCTACGACAGGGGCCATCGCCTCCTCGACCTCATCGACATGACCATCCTCGATTTCCTCATGGGTGAGCCCCTCCATGCCTGTGCTGAGGGCTGTGGAGGTCCCTCAGGACATAGAGGCCCAAATGACTCTGTGTCCTGTGGTGCCATGCCCTGTGAGGTTTGTTGGCCAAACTGTTGTTCAGGCTGCAGTGAGCCGCAGTCTTACCCACAATGAGAGCACAGGCCTGTGCCACGAGGGCATTTCCCAGACAGAAGTCAAAGGTCAAGAGATTCCAGGGAGATCCCAGCTAAATACCCTGGACATGGGATGCACCTTCCAGCACACTCTCACACGCAGCCCCTGGAGAGCCAGAGGTGGAGATGATGCCGCCCAGGGCTCTTGCTGCCTCTCCTGTCTCTGGGCCACTTCTTCCTCCCTGCACTGTCCCCCACCAGCATCTGACTTGGAGAGTTTCCCATCTCCTCATTCCTGGCCACCCAGCCATGCCGTTGCCATTACTTCTGCTCCATTTGCCACTGTTGTCCCTCTGTGGGGCTGCTGGGATGAGAAGGGGCCTGGAGGCCATGGGGTCTCTGCTCAGTTCCCCTCCACGGCCATGACCACAAGATGGACACCCTAGAGGTGCCTCCAGCCCTCTTCCCCAGGCTCTGGGTGTCAGTCTCACACCAGGAGCATGCTCCATGTCCCTGCCCCCATCTCCCAGCACACAACCTGATGGCAAATTTTTTGGCCCGCTGCAGGCAACATGGACCGGCACCACTATGAGACCTTTGAGAAATTTGGGAATGACACTTTCCTGCTCCACCTGGACAACGGTCGCGGGTAAAGCTGGGGAGTAGGGGGAGCAATCACATCAAAGGGGGGTGGGGAGACCTCCGGTGTTGCCGAAATGCCGCCCTGACACCTCCCGGTGGGCTTCTCCCCACCCCCAGCTTCGGCACGCACTCGCGCGACGAGCCGTCCATCCTGGCCCCTCTCCAGCAGTGCTGCAGGTAAGGGGCTGCCGCCGCCCGTCCCAGATCTGCTGTTGGGGAGAGGCTCCTCCTGTTGAGACCTCTCCCTCCTCATCTCTGGCAGCATCAAGAAGTCGACTTACCTGCGGCTGCAGCTGCTGGCCACCCAGCCCTACCGCCTGAGCGACCTGCTGCGGGAGGCGCTGGCCGCAGATCCGCTGGCCCCTGTCCTGGCCGAGCCCCACCTGCGGGCACTGGACCGACGCCTGAGGAAAGTGCTGGTGGCGGTGGGACACTGCCTGGCCAGGGCAGCCCGCCAGGAGGAGGTGCTGGTGGATGATGTGGGGTCATGGGTGTGATGGGGGGCTGGGAACCCCGCTGGACTGGGGTGTTTTGGTGTGCTGCCGAGGATGATGCGGGGATCGATGTGCAGCTCTGATTCTGTGTAGCGTCAGCTTTTGATGGTGCCAGAGCTGGTGGCGTGATGAACCAGGAAAGCAGGTTGTAGGGATAGCTGGGACAGGGAGGGAATTTAAATAAAAAGGTTGGCCTAGTGGAGAAGACACGAGCTGTGATCTTCCCCACCAAGGCTGCTTTCCCAGCCCTGGCCTGTCCTCGCGTGCCTGGACGTGTCACTTCAGCCCTCCAAAGCCTTTTAGGAAAGGGTAGGGATTTTTCCTGCCTTTCCCCAGCAAGAGCTGCCAAACTGGAACAGCTGGCAATCTCCTTCTGCCGCACCCCCGCCCCCAGCACAGTGATGTCCTGGTGTCCCCTAAAAAGAGAGCTGAGACTCCCCACTGCTGGTGTGGGGAAAATGAGGCACAAGCTCCCAGCCACTCACTTATCCCACACCCACTCAAAAACTCCCATGGCTCTGGCATCACCACCTCCTCCACAGGAGCAGGGATGCAGCAAGGACAAACCCCAGTCCCCCCAGAACATCTTCCCAAATCCTCTGGAAACTGCTGCTGACTCCCTTCACACCTGAAAAAGTGGCTCCTGAGGAGGGGATGGACTGACCTGGGGCTGTGCACCCTGCTTAGTGCCTGGTGGCTCAGCACCCAGCTTATCCCCTGAGCCTCCTGGGGGGGTTAATCCATGCAGAATTACATCAGCTGGGGCAGGTGCCATTGTGACAGCCACTGCCAGGGTACCCAGGTCGGGACACAGGATTGCCATGTGCATGGCCAGAGATAAAGGTGCCTCTGGGGAGGGGAGATGTCCTCTGTCCCAGCCAGACACTTGCAAAGGGATGGGTAGCCACGGGAAAGGGTGAAAAAGGGCAGCTGCCACAGTGGGAGATGAAGCTGAAAAAGCTAGGCAGAGATTTTGACTGGGAAAAAAAGGGCTTAAAAGGAAGAAAGAAAAAAAAAAGAAAAGGGAGACAAAGAGGATCTGTCTGCGTTACACAACGGGGCTGGGGACGCTGAATTGGGGTTTGTTGTGGTGTGCCCCCCCGATGCTGACAGCACGTCCTCTTGCCGCTGCCCTGGCTTGTGCCCCAAAGCCCGGCACACGGAGGTTTCAGGGCTGTTTTGCAATAGCTTCTTCCCCTTCTGCCAGCTTCGTATTTTTTTAACTCTATATAAATACCTTTTTGCCCCATACCCAAAGCCACGGGAACCGTTCCTGCACCGTGCCCCACAGACATGGCCTAAACAACCGTGTCCAGACACAAGTGGCCGGTTCCCCTCACTCTCAGAGCTCCCCCAGGCAAATCTTTTTCCGAGGCGCCGTCAGATTTAAAACGCGGGGTGTGGGAGGGTGGCTGTTTTTTCAGCCTGGTGAGTTTGCACAAGGTCCCAGCTGTGCCGCAGCGGTTCAAGGTCCCATGGGAGCAGCCCAGTTTGGCTCACACGCCCCTGACGAGCCGGCCCAGCCGCCCGTGGGGGAGAGCGATGGCAGCGGGGTGTCTGGGGCCGGTGGCCCAGCGAGCCGCAGAACACGCCTGCCCAGTCGAGGCGGCGTGGGCACACGGGTGTCGAGCGGGGCTGCCCGCGCCCCAGGGACAGGTTCGGTCATGTCGCCGTGACGGGTGGTGCGTGGGGTGCGGAGACTTCCCACCCCACCAGGACCAGCAAACCAGCCACCCCAGCAAAGCCCAAACGGGGCCGGGGCGCAGCCCTGCGCCCGGGAGCTCCCATTTTGGGCTGGCATCACCCACGCCCTTGGCTGGCAGTGTTGGCTGGCTGCTGCCCGTGCCGGACACAGCGGGAGGAACCCCAGGGCCGAGGTGTTTGGGGACCAGGTGCTGGTGGGCAGCAGAGTGCGGATGGGCCCTCATCATCTCCCCCCGCCAAATGATGAAAATAAAATAAAATGAAATAAAAATAATATGCCAATAGCGGTAATAATAATAGATAGCGATGATGATGATGATAAAGAAGAGGTCCCCAGAGGCCCGGGGAGCGGTGGCTGCCTCCCTCTCC
>VZTH01006872.1:251-15186 GCA_013397815.1 Aleadryas rufinucha | reverse complement strand
GGGATCCGGGAAGCCCTCAGGCACCGCGGCAGGATCCTGACAGGGATCCGGGAAGCCCTCAGGCACCGCGGCAGGATCCTGACAGGGATCCGGGAAGCCCTCAGGCACCGCGGTGAGCCCGCACGGCACGGACCGGGCCGTGACACCGGGCAGCACCGGTCCCAGCACCGCCTCCAGCTCATACACACGGAGCACGGAGCCCTTCTGCCCCTGCCCACCCTAAGCTGTGCCTTTTTTCTCGGCAGATATTTTAGGACTTAGTTGAAATCAAATACAAGTTTTTTTAATCTAGTCTAAACCTACTAAAACATTCACTACTCTTACTGCCTAATACATTTATTCATGGCCTATATATATTCTCCACTATAACTAACCTCTTTTTTCATGTCTTCATTTTTAATAATATTGCTTATGTGAAAATTGCTGGATAAATTATTCAATTCTCTCCATAATCCAGTATATCTGCAGTAAAACTGCTAACCTGGCTCTGCCAATGCATTCATAATAATTTCGGTTATTTGTCTGTGTTCCTCCCCTCCCTCCTTTCCACCCATCCCCCCTTGGGTTTCCCCCACCACGGAGAAGCATTTTGCTTTTATGTGATGAAGAGATGGTGCCATCAACACACAAGTCCACACGGATTTCACATGGAATTTCATGCCTGCATTTAACTGTGGGGTGAGCACGGTTATTAATTACTCCCACAATCACGAGCCCACAAAGTCTGGCCTCCTGCCACATAAATAGCTGTTTTAGGGGACAGCAGCCAGGGTTTGAGGCCAATCTCCAAGATGGGGTGTTGGTGCAGGTGGTGACCCTGAGGAGGAGGAGTTCAGGTGGGAGCCCCAAGGCTCTGCACCCATGGGAGGATGCTGAGAGTGGGAGGGAAGTGGAACTGGAAACGTCCAAGGCCAGGTTGGACGGGGCTTGGAGCAACCTGGGCTTGTGGAAGGTGCCCCTGCCCACGGCAGGGAGGGGAAGGAGGTGGGTTTGAGGTCCCTTCCAACCCAAACCATTCCATGTTCTGTGATCCCGTGATGCTGTGAAAGCAGGCTCATACCAAACACCGACATCAGGAGGAAGAAGCATCTCTCTGTGGTGTGTGCAGCTCGCCCTGCCAGGTGGGAGGGAGCATCCCTGTCTGCTGGGAGAGCGAGGATGGGACCACGGAGGGAAGAGATGATTTGGGCACTCAAATACTAAAACATTTGCAGTGCATTTGTGATGCATGTGGCCTGTCCTCGTCACACATGGTGAAAATTAACAACGAGACCAAGTGCTTCACCCCCTCTCCCCAGGGCTGGGTCTGCCTCCCTTCACGCCCCAAAACCCTCCTCACCTCTTCCTCAGCACCCCCCCTTCACTGAGAGATGTGGAACTGCAGCAATGGAGCCATTGGAATAAAAAAGGGGCAAATAAAATGCTGAGAGTCGGTTTGATCTAACTCAACCTTTTCAAATGACTACACTAATTTTCGACATCTGAATTTAACTGTGTGTTTGCCCCCCTATAAACAGGACGAATAAACACTATATCATTTTTACACTTGAACTGTATTATGATTTTAATGCAGGCTCAGGTGAGATGAGGTCAGAGGATACAATTAAATGGATCTGGTACCATCTGGAGATTAGGGTCTCTTTAACCATGCTTGGGTGATTTATCCATCAGCAACTCATGTAGTGCTTCATAAAAAGTGGTATCTGTTTTAAAAAAGATATTAAAATACAGCACATTTTTAAAATTAGAGACTAAAATATTATGTGTGTGCAGGCAGGCAGTTTATTTCTTAACCACTGGAAGAGAAATTCCTGCACGGGAGTAAATCTGCCGATGCGGACTCCCTGTGTTTATTTATCCAGGGCTGCTTTGTGGGGGGCAGAAGGAAACACCCACCAAATCCCCAGCCCTGAGGAGGCGGCTCCAAAGGGTCCCACATGCCCCAGAGGAAGGTGATTCCCTAAGGGGAACCTGCTCCTGCTCCCCCACAGCCTTGGAAGGGCCGTGCCAGGAGGGCAGCAAACAAAAGTTGGGAGCCTCTGCCCACCTTTCATCTCAAGGCTGCACGTAACAGTCTCTGGCATTCGCCACAATTTATTCTGTAATAAAACAAAATGGGTGCAAAATCAAATATTTAAAGTGTCAACTTCCAAAGCGAATGAGTGGCTAAAACTCAGTTTAATAATTGATCCATCAACGTGCAGATCAAAGGTAAGGCCAAAATTAAACAATTATTTTTCTGAAATTACATTTGATTAAAAATTTCCTGAAAGAAAAACAATTCAGCCATTCTTGTGGACAGTAATTTATACAGTTTAGTGATCCTGCTGTCAATAATATACAAATAGCACTAATATATTACTATAATGCTTCATTTTCATTAAGACATCTGCCAAGTTCTCAAAAACCTTTTCCATTTGGGACTTGACTTATAATTGCATAATCCCTTGGGGGAGTTTCAATATTATTTTAATCAATTTTAACCACAATACACAATATGGATGATTACATTGCAATGTCATTTCCAAAGTTACTTTCCCCCATTACTCATTCGCACGGGGAGAGGACACTGGAAATGCTGGTGGAGGATATTCCAGTAGGAAACAAATGACAGGGATGCAGAATGAATTTCTCCCCCCTTCAGAAGAACGACAAGGCCAATAAATATGAATTTACACGAACTGAGGGTCTGCAGGGGGTGCTGCTTTTTGCAGACCCTCCCTCTTCCCTCATCCCCCTGCCCTTCCTGCCCAGGCAGCACAGCTCCTACCTGAGGAGTCAGTGTTGAAAAGCCACAGCTAATTCCTGTCCCTCCTCTGCTCCAGAGCAGCACATCCCTGCAGCCCTGAGAGGCTGGGCTGCTCTCCTCTGGGGTGCTCTGCCAAGATTCTGCCAGTGCCATCCTTATCTCTGGTGATACCATCTGGAAACCCCATTTATCGGCTCCTGTCACCTCCTCCTGCCCCCAGCTCCGGGATTCCCCATGTTCTCCAGATCCTGACCTTGCAGGTGATCCACTGAGGAGTGGGTCTGGTGGGGACTAGAGGTACACGAGGGTCTGGAGAGGACTAGAGGTCCACAAGAAGGTCCACATAGGTTTGGAAGGGACCGGAGGTCCATAAGAGTCTGGAGAGAACGAGGGGTCCACAGGGGTTTGGAGAGAACGAGGGGTCCACAAAGATTTGANGACCTTGCAGGTGATCCACTGAGGAGTGGGTCTGGCGGGGACTAGAGGTACACGAGGGTCTGGAGAGGACTAGAGGTCCACAAGAAGGTCCACATAGGTTTGGAAGGGACCGGAGGTCCATTAGAGTCTGGAGAGAACGAGGGGTTCACAAAGGTTTGGAGAGAACAAGGGGTTCACAAAGGTTTGGAGGGAACAAGGGATCCACAGAGGTTTGGAGAGGGACTGAGGTCCACAAGGGTCTGGAGAAGGGAAGGGGTCCACAAGGGTGTCCACAGAGGTGTGGGGTGGATTATGGGTCCACAAGATGNGGGTCCACAAGGATCTGGAGAAGGCAAAGGGTCCACAAGGATGTCCACAAAGGTTTGGAGAGGGACTGGGGTCCACAAGGATCTGGAGAAGGCAAAGGGTCCACAAGGATGTCCACAAAGGTTTGGAGAGGGACTGGGGGGTCCACAGGTCTGGAGAAGGAAAGGTGTCCACAAGGATGTCCACAGAGGTGTGGGGTGGATTATGGGTCCACAAGATGCGGGGAGGTCGGGGAATGAAGCCAAAGGCCCGTGGAGAGGAGCAGGGCAGGGTTTGGGGCGGCAGGGAGGGAAGGCAGCGGGGCGCTGCTCCCACGCGTGTGCCGCGTGCCCGCTCCGCACCGCCCGACCCCGCCGAGATTACAGCGGCAATATTTCCACAGGCACGACCTGCTCCGAATCCGGGTCTCCAATATACTCTGAGCAAACACGCTCTCCTCCCTGTCAGGAGATATCTTCCTCCTCCACCTGTTTCTCCCCGAGCGGTGCTGCTCCTCGGATGCGCGCCGTCCTTTCAGCTGCGGCGTGCGACGCACACGCGGCACGGACGGGGAGGTGGCAGCTGTGCTCTGATTGCTGCCTTCAGCGGGGTGGAGGTGTGTGCAGGTTTGAAAGCAAACCAGTGAGAGGCTCCAAGTCAGAAATACAATTTAATAGGGAAAAGGTAAAATAAATGCAATAGTACAAAAAAAGTGAACCACTGACAGAGTCAGAATCCAACCTGGCACCCTGTCAGTCAGGGTGCTGGGAGCAGCTCAGATGAAGTGGTCCTGTTGAAGCAGTGATCCTGCAGAAAAAGAGTCTGGTCTTCGTCTGAAAGTCCAGTGGTGGCTCTTGTCCTCTGGAAATCCAGTGGGAAAAGGCTGTCTGTGGTGTTTGGAATCCCAGTTTATATCCAGGATGGAATGCTTGGTTTCTCCCTCTGTGTGGAGCTTCTCACAATGGGATGATGAGGCATTGATGGGCCCATTAACAAAAGATTGTCCAGAGGCAGTTATCTATGAGCCATGGGCAGGGTCCTTGATTGCCCATTAAACAGAGATAGCTCCTGGAGAAAGGAGGCAAGGAAAACACTGCCCCACCTGGATTCAATACTCTATGAAGATGGTAAAAGAATAAATGCTTTTGGGCACGTCTTACACTGTAACCTAGGACAAGGTGGCTTCCTTATAAATGCTGGTGCTCACCCCAGGAGCTGCCCCATCCCTCGGGCACGGGCTCTGCTCGTGGGCCTGGTCCCTGGGGGTAGAGCACGGCCACAAATACACTGAAAAAATCCCCTTTCTATGGGTTCTGAGGGCAGCTCCCCTCCAAAGTGAGGCCTGTCAGATGGGATGTGCAGCTCGGGGTGCCCATCTGCACCCCCGGAGATGCTCGGCCTGCTCCGGATCGGAGCGTTAACAGCACAAAAGGCAAAGTCTCAACTACTTAATAAACATGGAAAAGGCTTCCGTAGCCAGGCAGAACCACAGAGAAAAATCATTAAAAAGTCATTTCCACCAAATGGCTGTTTTTAAAAAAAAAAAAAAAACACCATTTCCAAGCCCTACCTATAGCACTTTGCATAATTCCTGCCTGTTTATGAAAATGAAATCCCCGAGAAGCCTGCGCTCCAGCCCATATGGCGGCGGATGTGATATTTGGCGGCGTCGGGAGGAAAAGATGGTGCTGCTAATTTGCCTATCGGCCCCTGGGACGGGTCCCCTGGCAGGGCTGCTCCGCTCTGTGCCACCAGAGCTCCGGGCTGGAGCCACAGAGAGGCAGGGACGGGGGGTGGGATGGGGAGTGAATGCCCCGGAGGAATGAACAGCCCCCGGCTGCAGCCCCGGCTCCACCACAGCACCCGGGTGCCACTAAAAGGGTTAAAGAACTTTTGACTGCTTTACTCCGCGAGCCCTGCCAGCGGAATGCATTTTGAATCCCTGTTTAAAAGACATGTAATTGCCTCAGATTCTTTATATTATCATAACTCTTCAAAATTGATTGGTTTTAGGTTTATGGAAAAATATGCAAATGCGGAGGGAGCGACACACATTCCTCATTGTGGGTATAAAAGTAGTTCACAGAGAATCCGTCTGATTGAGTTTGATTACTGAACAAAATCTAATTATTTGAGATACACGTCCGGGCTTTTCTGGAGAGGCATGCTGAAGAGAAGAAATATTTGGGGTATGAGAGCGTTGTTTGCCGGCTCAGATTTGTTTATTCACATATATTTTGACAGGCCAGAATTTTAAATAATTGAGATCAATGTTCACTCCTCAGGGTGAAAGAAGCCGGTGTGGGTGCAGAGCAGCCGGTGCTGCCGTGTGTGTCCATCGCTGCAGCACCTCCCAAGGTGTGTGAGCAGCACCTGAACCACAGAACCACTGAATCATGGAATGGGTGGGTTGGAAGGGACCTTAAATCCCATCCCATCCACCCCCTGCCATGGACAGGGACACCTCCCACCATCCCAGGCTGCTCCAAACCCCATCCAACCTGGCCCTGGGCACTGCCAGGGATCCAGGGGCAGCCACAGCTCCTCTGGATAACCACCACCCTCACCACTAATTCCTTCCCAATGTCTCATCCAAATCTACCCTCTGTCAGCTGAACAGTTTTATCTACGGTTTTGGCCATCCCCATGGAAATTTCCATGCCAAGCCATTCCACCAGCTCCCTGCTAGGGGATGAGGGCACTGGGCTGGGCACAGGGACCATGGGCAGGGCATGGACATCGCCATCCCACACCAGCCCAGCACCCCAGCGCCCAGTGCCTTATTCCTGATTCCTCACACACGCTTAAACATGACTTCTGGAGAAGCAGGAAATGATGGAGCTGAAGTTCTGGCCCCTCCCAGGCCTTTGTCAAGGAGTATTTGTCAGTCTTTTAAAGCAGCTTTGAGTAATTACTGAGTCCCACCCTCTCATAATCTTCACCCTTTCCCAATTATCTGCTCAATTATAATCCACAAAGTCTCTTGCATTAAATGAAACCATATGTTCTTCACAGTCCCTTCCAGTAGGCACATGCCAGCCCGGCCCTCCCCAGCACACAAACATTTTCTCCCCAGAACCCCTCCTGAAAAAACTCCTTTGCTGCAGCAGCTTTACACACCAAGCCCCTCACTCAGGAGGTCCAGGAGGGTCCCAGACCACCTCAGCTACCCAGGACTCAATTCCTGCAGCCACCAACCTTCTTTTTTTCTTTCTTTCTTTTTTTTTTCAATTGCATTATTGGAGTTGGGTGCTGAATTTGGGCGGTTTTTGCCACTTAGTAAGACAGTGCAGCTCCAGGGCTCAGGGAGACGCCATTGTAGGTGTCCATCTCTGGTCAGACTATAAAAATTACAGTTATTAAATCATGGCTGAGTTTCCATCAGCCCCCAGTGCCTGGACACGGGGGTGTTACCACAGTCACAGCTGAGGAACACTGAGCTCCTGCCCAGCCACACCAAGGAGGATGTTGGGGTTAATGTCTCTGGGTCCCTCCCCTTTCCTGGTCACTCCCCTTCCTATTTCCTTGGTGAGGAATTACCACAACCCCAGCCATTTCCCCACGTCCAATAATAGGTTGCTCCATGCCCTTGAGTGCTATGCCAGGGGCTGTCAGGAAGGGGCTGCCCACCCTTTAAGGAAATTGGAGGGTAATAATGAGGTGTAGAGCCCCTCCAATACACCCTGTTATCAAATACAAAGGAATTACTTATGCATGCTGCTCTGAGACCCACCATTAATTAGGAGTTTTACATATTAATCACAACACCAGTTTGCCTCTCGCTATGAAATGCTGAGGGATGCTGGGGGGGCAGTCTGGCGTGCTGCTCTGGGAAGCCAGGCACGGGAAAACTCCAGACTTTAGGCTCAGTTGAAAGAAAATGGACTCAGGTGAGGAAATAACTGGGCTGATTGTCCCACAAAGAGGTAAATCCTCCAGCAGCCCTGGTGAGGAGGAGAGCACAACTGCAGGAGGCAGAGCTGCTCTGGCCTGACCTCACCGTGCCCTTCCTGTGCAGTGCCAGTGGGACACGGGATTTCAGGAGGAATTTCCCCATGGAAAGGGTGCTCAGGCCTTGGAAGGGGCTGCCCAGGGAGGTTTGGAGTCCCCATCCCTGGAGGTGTCCAGGGAACACCTGGACATGGCACTCAGTGCTCTGGGGACAAGGTGGGCATCGGGCACAGGTTGGATTTGGCGGGCTGGGAGGGATTTTCCAGCTTCAGTGGCTCTGTGGCTCTGTGGCTCTGTGATTCTGTGACTCTGTGATTCTGTGACTCTGTGTGTCTGTGACTCTGTGATTCTGTGACTCTGTGTGTCTGTGACTCTGTGGCTCCGTGATTCTGTGACTCTGTGGCTCTGTGACTGTCTGTGACTCTGTGACTCTGACTCTGTGGTTCTGTGATTCTGTGACTCTGTGGCTCTGTGACACTGTGACTGTGACTCTGTGACTCTGTGGTTCTGTGATTCTGTGACTCTGTGGCTCTGTGGCTCTGTGTCACTGTGATTCTGTGTCACTGTGACTCTGTGATTCTGTGTCTCTGTGACTCTGTGTCTCTGACTATGTCTCTGACTCTGTGACTGTGACTCTGTCTCAGTGACTCACTGACACTGACTCTGTGACTGTGTGACTTTGTGACTGTCTGTGGCTCTGTGTCACTGTGACTCTGTGATTCTGTGTCACTGTGATTCTGTGATTCTGTGTCACTGTGACTCCGTGACTCTGTGTCACTGTGACTCCATGACTCTGTGTCTCTGTGACTCTGTGACTCTGTGACACTGACTCTGTGACAGGACCCCTCCCCTGGAGCCACGGTGGAGAGTTGCAGGCTGTGGGAGTCCCTCAGCTGCTCACTCTGCCCCAAGCACCTGACAGGACAGTGCCACACTCAGTCAGGAGCTCAGCATGTGGGACCCTCCTGTCAGGGCTTCCAGCACGCTGGAGAGGACAGGGTTTGCCTGCATTTTCTCTGTCTGAGAACAACCTGTGTGCTCCCTGCCTCTCCACGGTCCCAGCTCGTGTGAAACATTGCTTCCCGTGATCAAAGCACTGTGCCTCCTCCTGCTGAATATTTCCTTTTCCTACTACTTGATTCCTTTTGTTTTCAAGTCCCCTATCCCTTTGGTAGCTCAGTAAATTAATTTTTATATGTTTGTTTCACTGGGCTGCACTAGGGGTGTTGTAGAGTCACAGAACACAGTCTGTGTTGGAAGAGACCTCAAAGCTCATCCAGTGCCACCCCTGCCATGGCAGGGACACCTTCCACTGTCCCAGGGTGCTCCAAACCCTGTCCAGCCTGGCCTTGGACACTGCCAGGGATCCAGGGGCAGCCACAGCTTCTCTGGGAATTCCAGCCCAGCCAGGAATTCCTTCCCACTATCCCATCTAACCCAATATCCCAACTGCCCTCTGGCAGTTCAGGTACTTGCTGTAGAGCTGGAGCCTGTTCAAAGAGACCCAAAGAGCCACAACTGGTCTCATCATCATTTTCTTCCCAAGGCAATTGCCAGGAAGGCAGAACAAAACACCGTGTGTCAATAAGGATTTGCGCTGCATCATCCATGCCAAAAAAACCAACTCAATCTTCTGCACTTCAGTACAAATTAGAATTTATATGCAACTCCCCACTTCAGGTGGGCAATCCAAAGAAATTAACCTCAGGAGAAAATTGCTTTTTTCTGGCTTAACACAGAGCTCATTATCATGTCAGGCAGAAGAGACAGTGGGGAAAATGCAAAATCACAGACACGATACAGTGGTGCATCCATATATTTCCAGCCAAGGAACCACTTATTAGGAGAAATATTTAAATCCTGAAGAGCCAGGCTCGTTCTGTAGGACAGAGTCAGTCCTAGGGGCCAACAAACTGAGCCACACCAGAAAAATACCACATCTGGTGGAGAAGGTGTCCCCACAGTGCTGGTGGTGTGTGGGGCACACAGGGCTGTTTCCTGCAAATATCCCAAAGCACTTTACAAACTCGGCAGAGGTTTCCATCCAGGGGAAACAAGCACTGGAGTGCACGAGTTCAGCTCACGTGTTGTGTTATTGCATCAGCCAGGATACCTGGAAGGGGCTTGGAGCACCCTGGGATAGTGGAAGGTGGCCCTGCCCATGGCAGGGGGTGGAACGAGAAGAGCTTGAAAGTCCCTCCCAGCCCAAACTGTTCAGAGATTTTGTGATTCTATGATCCCCTCCTGGTCCAGCCTGGCCTGGAACACTTCCAGGGATGGGGATTGTGTCCTTATGAGATGTGTTTGAACCCAAACCCCACGGGCTCCTGCAGCCTGGCCTGGAGAGTGACGCTGCCGCTGCTCAGGGTTCACCCTGCTGCTGCTCCCGCTGCTCCTGCCAAGCACATGGGATGGGAGCACTGAGGGGAAAGTGGGGTTTGCTCCTTCCCTGGACAGCACAAGGCAGAGCCTGAGACTCTCCTGTCCCCATCAGGGCTCTGCAGCCAGAGGGACGCCTGGGCCGGGGTGTGCCAGCCAGATGTGACTCCTGCTGTGCGAGGGATGCCCGGAACCTTTCTGCGGGATGAAGAACAGGAAAAAAATGGATGGGAAACTTGTCCTTCCTGGTGTTTGCTTCTCCCCAGCTCTGCTTACAGGCTGAGCACTGGCTGCCCAGCCCCAGGCCCTGAGCCCCCGGCGGGCACAGCCGCAGGGACGCGGCTGCTCCTCCCGCAGGCAGCCGGAGCAGCTCACCAGAGGGAAGGTGTCACATCCCCGATCCATCAGCGCGTCCCGCCGGCAGCGCTACCTGCGCCATCTGTGTCGAGCACTTACGGGGAAACCTCCCGGCAACTGCCGTACAAATCAGGGGCACCGCCAAGGTCACGCTGAAGGGAATTTGGGGACACGGCGAGGATGTTCGGCGGTAAGCAATAACAGCATCCCTGCGCGATCCTCCCGCATCCCGGCTGCTCCGCCCCAGCCTCCAGCAGCCCGGGCCCCGCTGGGAAATGTGTATTATGCCTGGGTTAATTTACTGATTAATCTCTAGTCAGTGGTTTGTGCTTTCCCCAGATGGCCAATTAAAATTTACAACTGGCAGAGCGGTGCCCTGTTGGCAGGCAGCGCGGGGCCGCCGGCGCAGGCAGCGGCAGAAGGCGAGGGCCCGCTGCTGCCTCCTTCCCTCTGCTGGCTTCGGTCAGAGGGCAGAGGGGCCCTGCCCCGTCGCGGGGCACCACGCCGGGGGTGGGGGCACCTTCTCCTCCCCACCCCGTGGCTGCCCACACCCCTCATTTCCCCCAGCGTCAGCAGCACCCGCAGCTGTGGGCAGAAATGGCAGCGCTGCCTGCGGCGGGGGCGATACCTGATGCTGTGAGAACTGTAACAGGCAAAATACATTTTCAGCAGTAACAGGGAAAAACCCACAGAGTTTCGGCCTTTGGCACCGGACACAGCTTGTGCTGGAGCATCCACCCAGACAAGAGCTGCACAAGGAGAACCCAGATTTCCTAAGGTTCTCTGGGCTAAAGTTACGTGTTTCCTCAGACAAGGGAGATGCCTGGGCTGGAAAATTCCAAAGCAAATTAAAAATCAAACTAAATCCATTTCCTGAAGAGGCCAAACACAGCAATAACGATTGTAGACTCCTAGAAGCCCAGAATAATTTGGGTTGGAGGGACCTTAAATCCCATCTCATCCCACCCCATCCATGAGCAGGGACACCTTCCACTGTCCCAGGCTGCTCCAAGCCCCAATGTCCAGCCGGGCCTTGGACACTGCCAGGGATCCAGGGGCAGCCACAGCTGCTCTGGGCACCCTGTGCCAGGGCCTGCCCACCCTCACAGAGAAGAATTTCCTCCCAGTACTCCATCTAACCCTGCCCTCTATCAGGGGGAAGCCATTCCCTGTGTCCTGTCCCTCCAGACCCTTCTGTAAAATGAAGTGCACCAGCACAATTTGCTTTTTCAACAACTGCTCTCAGAACTCCAGACAGCACTCTGAGAAAAACGGAGGAAAAATAAATTGGGAAAAGCACGCTGCTTCCACAGGCACTCCCAGAAGATGTGGCAGTTCTCTGGTTCAGAGCAAAATTTGCCTGCTCCTGCTTTTTTTTTTTTCTTTTTTCTTTTTTTTTTTTTTAAGGAGCCTTCATGAATATTGATGGTAAACATAATAACTGCAATACTCAGGAGTATAGTCAACCCATGCTGTACAATTCACATAATTCCCCTTAAATTAACGGGAGTCCCCCGTGTGCCCTGGGCAGAGGCTGCACTCCCTGGGTGCACAGACCCAGCACCACACCCCTCACCCCGGCGGGACAGGGGTCAGGCCCTTGTGGGTGCTTTGTCTGCCCCTGTTTTTAAGGCTGAATCCATCTGGCTGGACCTGTGAGTGCTCCTGCAGCACCAGTGCCTCGTGTGACGTGCATGGGAGCTCAGTTTATAAATTCCCACGGGATCATCCCCTCCTCGCCCAGCCCTCGGCCCTGGGGGGCTGCAGCTGCACACCTGGGGCTCACCTGGCTCACTGCCCCCCTGAGCATCTCCCGGGGGCTTGGGGGGCTCCTCAGCAGTGGCAGCCCCACAGGGAGACACAGAGCAGTGGCCAAGAGCAGAGGGGTTCAAGGACATGTGAATGTCAAGAGAGAAACGGGAAAAAGGCCAATAAAAAGGGGCTGGGATTCCGGAGGTGTCTTTGTCTCACGGAGCAGCCCCCGTGGGATTTGTTGGGAGCAGCATCCCTGGGAAAGCTGCAGCTGCTGGGCAAGGCATGGATGCACCTCCAGAGAGAGAAAACCTGCACTGGCCAGGGCACTCATGGGCACAACAGCTCCAGTTCCTGGGCTGGGGGTTTCTCTGGCTCAGAGAGGAGCAAGGCTCCCGGCATCCCAGCTCCTGTTCTCCAGGAAGCTCCCTGCTCTCAGGAGAGCTTCTGCCCATCACAGCCACAGCAGCACAACGTCCCCAGTGTCCCCAGCCCCACTGGGCAGGGCTGTGCCAGGCAGAGCTGCAGGCAGGGAGGGAAGGGCTCCTGGATGTCAGAGCCTGGGGAAGGAGGAGGTGACACCTCCAAACCCGGGTGTGCTGCTGCTCTGCAGGGTCTGCCCAAGGGATCTGTTCCTCCTCTATCTCGGCTTTCTGGGAGCTGTGTGTGCAGGATTCCTGGAAAATGAAACTGCCAGGGGTGAGCACAAGTGTCCGGACAGGGCACGGAAATATTCACATTTCAGAGAGCTTTGCTCAGAAATGGAAAGAAACCCTGCCCATCGCACCCTGGTTGTGCTGGAGGAGCCATCCAGGCTCTGGCACCACGGGGCTGCTGCATCCCCACAGTTCACCCAGCTCCCCTCCGGAGCCAGCTCTGCTCTGGGGCCCATCCCGTTTGGGAATCACAGGGATTTGGGGCTTTTCTCTCCTCCTGTTTTCAGCCAAGGTAAAGATCTGCATTTTGGAGCAATCCCGCACAAGTTAACAGCGTGACCTGCGCAGTTCCTGTCAACAGAGCCGGGCTGGTGATCTTTAAAGGAGATTTTCTCCGGGTGAAGGACAAACATGACATTAGAGTTATCAAACTCCCCGTCTGACAAGGACATATAAATTGTAAATGGTCGGGGGCACTGAGATCAGCCTGTCTCTCTCCCAGGCACTTTTCCATCGGTGTGGGGATCTGCTGGGTGTCTCCTGGGCCTCCTGCGTGTGCCTGTGGCAGGGACAGGCCCCGGTGGTGGCACGGTGGCTGCGGTGTCCTGCTGCCCAGCAGGGCCTGTCCCACAGAGGGGAAGGACACGGCTTTGGGTTGGTCCCATGTGCGGACAGGAGAAGCCAAGGCAGTGATGGACAGAAGGTGACAGCACTGAAAGGGGGCCAGCAGAGAGCCCAGAGCTGCTCTGGCCCTCTATCTCGTTTGAGCCCTGCCCAGACCCCTGCTCCCTCAGGGACATGGCCAAGGGTAACAGCCAAGGCAAAAAAACCCAGCCAGGACTGAGGGTAAAATCCCCCAGGGAGCATCAGGATACCAGGCACACCCTGCTCCTCCCGCCCCGCTGTAAATCCGGGACCCTCGGTGGATTTATCCCAGCTGAGCACGAGCCTGACTGAGATGGATTTAGTCCTTGAACTGTAATTAAAAATGAGAATGAGACGAGCGCAGAGTCCACGTGCTTATGCAGATGAAGGCACCTCGTCCTGCTCCGCCGGGAGCCGCTGCCCGGCGGGCGGAACATCAGCGGCACAGCTGGCAGGAATTCAGCGAAAACCCGGTCTTTGGGGAGTCCTTGCACGTGCTGCCCTCGGGAGCCGGTGATGCTCCCGGGAGCCGGTGGTGCTGCCCTCGGGAGCCGGTGATGCTCCCGGGAGCCGGTGGTGCTGCCCTCGGGAGCCGGTGGTGCTCCCGGGAGCCGGTGATGCTGCCCTCGGGAGCCGGTGGTGCTGCCCTCGGGAGCCGGTGATGCTGCCCCTGGGAGCCGGGGGTGCTGCCCTCGGGAGCCGGTGATGCTGCCCCTGGGAGCCGGGGGTGCTGCCCTCGGGAGCCGGGGGTGCTGCCCTCGGGAGCCGGTGATGCTGCCCTCGGGAGCCGGGGGTGCTGCCCTCGGGAGCCGGTGATGCCCTTGGGAGCCGGGGGTGCTCGCGGGAGCCGGCGATGCTGCCCTCGGGAGCCGGCGATGCTCCCGGGAGCTGCTGCCCGAGCTCTGATCTCCACCCTCCTGTTCGCTGAGCTCTGGGCAGCCCCGAGGGCAGCGCGGCCCGGCTGGGGCTGCAGGAGGGCTGCTGGGTGTGGGGTGGCACACACAAAAATCAGCCCCCTTTTCTCCCCTTGCCCGTGGTTCCTGTGCTCAGCAAAGGCAGGCACGTCCCTGGGATTCAGGTAGGGGAAGCTGACAAAGAGAACTTCCCAGTGTTGGAGGCTTTACCATAGAATCACTGAATGGTTTGGGTTGGAAAAGCCCCCCGAGTCCATCGAGTGCAGGCTTTAACCCAGCAGCACCGAGCTCACCACCGACCTGTGTCCCCAGGTGCCACATCTACCCAGCTTTAAATGAAATCTGCGTCTCCTCTCCTGCCTCAGTTTCCCCACCTGTAACATGGGTTTACCAGAGCTTTTTGTTCATCAGTGTGCCGTTAATTACCCACGTTTGCCGTTGGTTTGGTTTGGAAGGACATGTCTGGGAGATGCTGGGGGCTGGCAGCATCCCTGCCCAGCCAGCTGTGCTTGGCACCAAACACCCCTGGCACCTGCAGGGTCCAGCTGGCCTTGATTTGTGGGTGCAGGATTAAATAGTCCCTGCCTGGGATAAAAAAAAAAGGAACCAGCTAAGGAGCAAACAAAGAGGAAGTGGGAGATCAGAAGTTTGGTTATTCCATTTTCCCCCAGGGTAAACTGAGGCACCAAGTGAGGCACGGGGTCCCTTTCCATGAGAAATGTCACCCCAGCCGTGCAAGGTGGGTGCTGGAGAGGCTGGATCGGGGCCCCCAGCACCCACAGAGCCGGTGAATGCCTTCATCTGCCATG
>VZTH01006870.1:0-10102 GCA_013397815.1 Aleadryas rufinucha | reverse complement strand
TTTTCCAACCTTGGTGGTTCTGAGGTTGAGGTGTGACCTCTAACTGCAGCACTGAGCTCTCTGCCAGCTCTCTCACGTACCTGGGGTCGGTGCACCCGAGTGTGTGTCAGGAAGATTCCCAGCTCATGTGTGGAATTCCCGGGGTGCTTGGAGGAGAGAAGAACACAGAGGATCGCTGAAAGAGAAAAGCTCACCTGTGCTGGGGGCAGGTGCCTGAGAAGAATTCTCCTCTATCCCTGTTGTTGCTGCAGGCTCTGTGCATGTTGCTGAGCAAGCCACTTCAGCCAATACAGCTTCTGTGGCCATTCTCTGTCTCATTCCCTGCACCCTCAGGCCCAATGTGGAGAAGTGCTGAGCACTCAGAGCTCCAAATGAGATCGATGGGCAGCGTGGTCAGCTGCCATTGCCCGAATTAACGAGGAGTGGGATGGATATCTGGACGTGGGGACAACAGCAGGCTCTGGGTGCCANTGGATTCAATATTTTATGAAGATGGTAAAAGAATAAATGCTTTTGGGCACGTCTTACACTGGAACCTAGGACACAGACTTTCCTCTGCAGATGAATTGCAGTGTGGCTTGTTTGGGTTGTTTGTCTCTGTGTCTCTGATGTGGACACGACTTGCAGTAAATGTAAATTAATTAATTAATGTGTGTGAGACGCTCCTGGCTGTAATTTCCCCCAAGAACACGTGGAATTGGTATCTTTTCCATGTGCAGCAGGTTGTGGGTGGCACTGAGGTACACATCTATACTGCACACGGCGTCCACGTCACACTCACATGGGTGCAGATGGCCTGAGATGGACCAGCACACGAAGGAGCTGCACCTGCTCCCACTGCAATCAATAAAATTTCCATCCATTTCGATACTTGCAGGAGATGATGGATTAGGAGAACTTCATTTGGGGCTTTGGGGGATGATATGCACAACTTTAATTGTGTTCATGTAATATGCACATTGATCCTTGAACAAATTCTCAGTACAGCTGGCCATTGAAAAGAAAAAAATCAGAACTTTGCAAATGCCTCTGCACATTCTTCCTGTGATTAACTGTTCTTTAAAGGACAAGAGAAGGCAGGGATGTAATAGAAGTTATCACCCTGTTTGCAATTATTCTGAGTAGTAAAACAGATTAAGTAGAGGCTTAAGGCATGAGCTTAGTGAATGTAGCCATACCTAAACAAACAGTGGCACTTCTGCTCTTTCACTTTGAATTTTAAGATTAAATAAATGGCATAGTCATTTAAATTATATGTGAGCACATGCAAATATTTGATTAATGGAGTCTTGGCACTTTCGCTTGTAATTCTTAGTCTCTTATTAAAATCATCCACCAAATTTTGAGGTAGAAATTAAATTTTTCTCTAATTAAGAGCATTACTTTTCAAATATGACTGTGCACTGTGACAAGCACTGCTGAATTCTGCATTAGCACAGAAGCTCCTGAGCTCTCAGACCTGTCGGTCTGTATCAGCAAATACGATTCTCTGCTAAAATCTCTGTGACTGGTCGAGTGCTGGTGGGGAGAAATACCTGGCCAGCGCAACACCTCAGATGCTGAGCAGCACTGCCCTCCTGCTTAACCTCCCTCTGCTTCCTTTCCTTCCTCCAGGAATTAATTTGAAGAGTTTGGATGTTTAAGAAACATGAGGGAAGTAAGAGAGGAGAGGTTTTCATTCACCTGTGTGCTCACAGATGATGCTGAGTGCACTGGGCCATTCCAGTATTTACAGTGTACCTGTAAAGCACCAGGGTACCACAGGGGTTAAAATTCCTGCTCTCATCACTTTTGTGTGGGAGAGGAACACAAGAAGGCTCCATCTAAATCAATATGGCTTTTGCTTTTGCCTTCAGAGAAGGTGAGGGAAAAAATTTCGGCCTGAGGTTCAGCTGGGGGATTTCATCTGGATTTACACAGGTGAAATTGAGAAGAAGGGGTCATGGGGTGGCTGAACAAGTGTAACAACAACTGGCAGCTGAAGGGGATGGTCCTGCACCACCTGCAAGGTCTGGTCATCCCAGACCTGCTCAGCAATGGCTTTGCTGCTTATCTGACTCCTCAGTGATCCCCCTTGGCTTGTTAAGGATGAAATAGATGCTGTCTTTTGCTGCCAAGTGAGTTTTCTGCTGATTTAGTGAGTTGCACTGGGTCAAGCAAAGTTGCTGCAAGGCTAAGATGAACTTGGGGAACTTTTGTTTTGGTGGCAGGGCAGCCAGCTGGGCAGAACTCATTTTCTGAGCCCTACTCGTGTCTTCGTGTGAGCAGCTGTGGTGGGAACAGCAGCAGCTGTAGGGTTGGGAGTTGGGATCTCCAGCCAACCTCAGTCTTCTTGGGGCCTTATTGTTAAATAATCATTCTTTGCATCCTGTTCTGAGTGGAGGAGTCTGGCCTGGGCTACTGCATCGATCTGGGCTTAAGCTCAGATAAGCTTTGGGGGCAGAGGTAGGGGAAGTTTCAGTGTATGTGCGGTGTTGTTCATAAATATTGAAGTAAAAAATGAATAATGGCTGAGTCCCTGATTCCACAGGCTGCTGATCCTGCCTGTTTGTGATTTTTATTCAGACAGTTCACCAAAAATCTCCCATTAAGGCTGCAAAGCTCACATGTTCAGGAAATGCTTATATTTAAAGTAAATTAACAAGGAAGCTCAGGGGCCTCTATTGAAGTGCACGAGGATCTTTACAAGCACCTCTTGTTTGTAAAGACAGATGTGCAAGGACGACTGCTGGAAGCCTAAACACCACTTCTGCTAATGAGCTGACTCTATGCCAGCACCAGGACCACACGATCTTCCCCCTTCAGCCGCTGTAATTAATACTCATTTTTACTTCACGGAAATCCCCCCTGTTCACTTCCCACTCCACTCCGGCATCCCCGAGCCGATCCCGCTCTCGGAGTGCACACGGAGTCCGGCGCGCCGCGGTTCCTCTCTGTTTCAGAGAAGTTTGCGGGTTTTTTTTCCCCTCCCTAGCACGGCAAAGCCCCGCGGGTGCGCGGAGGTGAGGGGAGAGGGGGCGATGGCGGCCGATGGACGGGCCGGGGGTGCCGGGAGGGAAGGAAGGCAGGAGGAACGGAAGGAAGGAAGGAAGGCAGGAGCGAGGGAAGGAAGGCAGGAAGCGGGGCAAGCGGCCGCTGCCCGCGGCTGCAGTTCGCCGTCCCTCCGAGCCGCGGCGGGGGCACACTCCGCCCGCGTTTGGCGAGCGCGGCTCCGCGCNTGGGAGGTGGGATGGGACATGGGGTGGGGGACCCGCACCGTAGCGGCGAGGCCGCCCGAGCTGCAGGAGCCGCGGCCCCGCGCGTTGAGCGGGTGCGGGCGGGAGCGAAGCCGCTCGCCCGGAGCCGCTCGCCCGGAGCCGCTCGCCCCAAGCCGCTCGCCCCAGTGGCTCCTGGCCGCAGTTTGGGGCCACGAGCGGTGGGTGGGTGCTGCTACGTGGCGCCGTCCAGGGGAGAAGCACTTGAGCGTAGGCTGCTCGGCAGCGTCCCGCTTCCCTCGGATCGAACTCTGTGCTCCCTGTCTAACATCCGGAGTGTTAGAGCTCCTCGGCACTCTGGAAATACGGTGCGAGTGCTTCTGAAGGCTGGCATTGGTTATTAGGATTCCGAAGGAATCAGCAGGCTCCTCTGAAAATATTTGTGGAAGATCAGATTTTACTCAGCTTCTGTGCAGAAAATTTGTGGTTTCTAAGTCTGCGTTGACGTTTGGATCTGAGAGGATATTGAGACACTCGAGATTTACGTGGTCATCTTCACCTGAAAGGTCAGGAGTCATTATTTTCCTTTTTAAAAGGTTTTACAGACAGGTGCTGGTGGTTCTGTTGGTGGACTTGCCCGCAGAAGTGTGAGGGAGGAGCACAGGTGAACCCAATAAAGGGGTTTGAAGTCAAGAGGGGAGGGGAGTTTGGTGTCATTAAACGGGCGAATTTGCGTTTTGTATTCGCTTGGCTGAGGAAAAACTCTCTTCCAGGAGTGAGAGAGCCTGTCCTGCCCCGGGCTGGAGATGAGTGGAGGGCACAGGGTGAAGCAGTGAACATCTGCGTTTGAAACCAGCAGCGCTTTCGCTGCCGCTCGCTTGTGACGGGTCCTTCCCTTGTCTCGGCCATAAATGGCTGAATCAACGCGGAGTTTGTTTGTTGGAAAATGAAGGTTCGTGCTGCTTTAGGGTAACACCCGGAGGTTTGGCCCCTCAGGGCCTCTCGTGTTGCAGCAGTGGGCGCGATCGGCCCAGGTTTGCGCGGGATGATCTCGGGCAGCCAACAGGTCCCCGCGGTGTTGATTCGCCACCTGAAACTTCGCACGCCGAATTCGGGCGGGTGGCAGCCGAGACACCGAGCCTCCGAGGAAACAGGCCTACAGGTGGCATTTGGGGATAAGGCATCAGCAGCGAACGCAGCCTCGGCGGTGGGTGCGCGCCGGTCCGGAGTTGGGCTCAGTAAGTGCCGAGAGCGGCTTTGCTGGAGGCTCCTTCCCCGGCGCCGCGGAGCATCTCCCGCTCGGGCAGGGCGGGGGGCGCGGGGTGGGAGCGCAGCGCAGCCGCGGCGGGAGGGAGGGGAGCAGGGANNGGTGGGGGGCGAGGTGGGGAGGGAGGGAGCGCCCCCGGAGCCCCTGGCCCGCTCTGCCGTGCGCCGCCTGCCCTGGCTGTGCCCGTGGCTGGGGGATAAGGCGGGCGGTGGGGCTGCCGGGGAGTTGGCTGCGCTATCCCGGAGGAGCAGCGGCGGGGGACCGGCTGCAGAGGCAGGGATGCTCGGAGCCCTNTCGGGCTGCCTCAGCCCGGAGGCTCCCACCCTGCTGGGGCAAGGGTAGGGCTCCGCGGCCGGAGCTGGGGGAGCTTCCTCCAGCGAGGACAGACACCCATCTCCTCCTCCCCTTCCCCATCGGTCCCTGTCGCCAAGCAGAGGAGAGACGGTGACCTCAACTGTTGTGGTGTCGCTTTGAGATGCAGGGTTAATTTGCGAAGGCCAGCAGTGGCAGAAACGCAGCGCTCAGACTTTAATATCTGCATATGGTAATGGGTAAAATTAAGGAACCCGTTAGTATTCCGCTCCTGTAATACTTGGCGCGGGAGAGGCTGCTGTTCCAGCTCATTTCCGAGCTCCTTTGGGGGAAGCGGAGCGATGCTGGGTGCCTTCCCTGCTGCCTTTTCCCGAGTGCCTCAGCCCTTCAGGCATCGGGGGAGTCCTGCAGAGGGGAGACGGAAAGCTCCTTGCCTTGCAACCGCAAAGATGCGGGGAGACACCTTCTCGGGCTCGGAAAGCCCCGGGAAAGCTTTGGGAGCGGGATTATGGCAGGAATGAGCAGGGTAACCCCGGTGCCCGGCTCCTGGTAGGTGATGTGACTCTGCTGCCTGCCTCTTACACACCCCAGTGGTTTTATCTATCCCTGTGGCTGACGCGAGCCCTGCGTTTGAAATGTTGTGCGAACTTGAGGGATGTAGGGTGAGGTCAGCTGTGGGGGCTGGAGCCCGAGCACTGAGATTACCTCGGGAAGAGCAAGACAGACGTGTGTGGGTGGTGTCATCTGGGGGCACACGCCGGGAGAGGCAGGTGCCGGCTTTCCAGCCCCTCTGCCTGTTTCGGCAGTGGCCATTAATAATGACTGGATGCTAATTCAGAGGGGAGGGGTGTGGTAGTCGAAGGGGTTTTTGGATGCAAATCAATTCCCGTTGACTCATTTGGGCCCCGCCGAGGTGTGGGGGGAAGCCCCTGTGTTTGCAAGGCGGGTTGCTCCCACTCCCATCATCAAAAGTTAAGGTGGAAACATTTCCGTGTCTGTTCCCACCCACCCCCCGACGGGAGGAGGTTCGTGACATATAAATTTCTCAGACTGCTCTTTGGGCTGTCTGCGTGTTAAGCAAATACGTTTCTCACTTCGACTGTGAACAGTTTTTGCTCTCTGATGAGTGGAAACTGGGGAAAAAGAGACGTTTAAAAATAAAATCAAACTGCATAGCTGGAGTGGTAAAGCAAATGTTCTCGAGATCCCACGTAACAAGCCGGGGATGGATGCAAACTGTTCCTGCCGCGTAACTCTTCCAAATTCAGTTCTCCCCGAGAGGTGCGATCTCCTCCTGCCTCCCGGCAGAGCCCGATCCGAGCGGATCACGGAACGGGTGTGAGGGTGCTTTTCCCAGCCTCCTGAAGGGGCAGCGGGAGCGTGCTGGCACTGCCGAAGGAGTGACAGCCTTGTCACACGTGTAACCTGGCACCCAGAGCAGCGGTGTGGGAACCCACCCCGCTTTCACCGTTCTGATGTGTCAAAGCTCTGCGAAATTTGAGGCAGTTTACTCCCAAATCGGGGACTAGTGGCTCTCCCCTCTTGCCTGAGCTGCTGTGGATGTGGCAGGCCCCCTTATGCCACCCTCTGGAAGGCACAGTGGCTGTAGGTGACACGTGCTTAATTTTCCAGGGAATGACCCTGTACAGGTGAAGGGACACTTTAGATCAGGCTTGCTCGTGTTTTTATTCAGAGTTTTGTGGTGCAGCCTTTCACATCCTGCTTTTTCTGTAACTTCCCAATGACAACACGTGCACGTATCTGCAAAAGTGTAAGAGCATCTAATTCCTTTGGCAAAATGTGGGGATGGTTGTTAGAGCAAGCTGCTGAACACCTTCACCAGTGAGTGCTAGTTCAGCGTGCATTTTGCAGATGAAGGGATTCAGTCAGCTTTGTCAGACCGTGGTTATCACTCATTCCTCCACCAACATCAGCTGTGCAAATGAGCTGCTCAGATCTGGGCTCTGATTTTCTGTACGGGAATGGAAGCCTGAAGCACGAAGCCTGTTGAGTTGCTGCTGTGTACCCANCACTGTAACCTAGGACAACTCATGACATGGATGCATTTATTACCCGTGGGGTGGCTTGGGGTTGGTGTCTGTTTGGGACAGCTCCACTGGGCAGTGCTGGGTGGGCCTCTGCTGTAGACTGAGGCTTTGTGCTTCAGAAGCTGCTGCAGGACTGATTTGGGGACACAGAGCTTTGCCAGGGCTGACAGAAGAAGAGTGTGGATATCAGACAGGAGGCAGAACTTGGCTTGAGTTCTTTTCCTTCAATTAACTAAATAAACTTCCACAAGTTCCCTATGTATTGCTGCTGGCCCCTGGGCACTTCAGGAACCGCATTTTTACTTAGTGGGACGCATCCTCCCAAAGTGGGATCCTTCAGGTCTCCCCTGCTTGTTGCTCCTTTCCTTCTTTCCATGCCTTAGCAGCCTGAAATCCATGGGGATTTGCCCCTGAACCCTGGGATTTAAGTACTTTGTTAACAGCTTCAAACGAGGGACATAAGTAGTTCAAACTCTGCTCGTGGTTAGCAAGCAGGTGAAGGAAATAAAACCAGGAGCTTTGCACTTTTCCTTTCACGGCTTTAGTAAACTTCTGGAAGCAATTAGGCCTTAGTCAAAGTGCTCTTAAACAGGAAAAGAACATGAACAGTAGCTCTCCTTCTTTTTTGTTTTTGTTTTGGTATTATATCCGTGTCTGCATATGGGCCTCTGTCCAGCCAAGCAGCAAAATCTGAAAATAGCAAAGTAAATTCTGGTCTTAGCTCAGTTGTAACAGTAAGTCTGACGTAAAACCATCGGTTTGGCAAAGAGAACCTTTTTACCCACGAAGGTTGTTTTTGGATCTTCTTCATTCAAGCTTGAAGTAAACTTAACAGACTTCTGGCAAAATGAATCGTTGGGGGTTTTTAATGTGTGAACCAGCTGGTTTTCTCTTAAACTTAGAGTGCACTGATGAAAACTGACCTGTTAGCCAATTATTATTTACTTCTTGGTAATTGAAACATGCAGATGGANTTCTGCTGTAGACTGAGGCTTTGTGCTTCAGAAGCTGCTGCAGGACTGATTTGGGGACACAGAGCTTTGCCAGGGCTGACAGAAGAAGAGTGTGGATATCAGACAGGAGGCAGAACTTGGCTTGAGTTCTTTTCCCTCCATTAACAAAATAAACTTCCACAAGTTCCCTATGTATTGCTGCTGGCCCCCGGGCACTTCAGGAACCGCATTTTTACTTAGTGGGACGCATCCTTCCAAAGTGGGGTCCTTCAGGTCTCCCCTGCTTGTTGCTCCTTTCCTTCCTTCCATGCCTTAGCAGCCTGAAATCCATGGGGATTTGCCCCTGAACCCTGGGATTTAAGTACTTTGTTAACAGCTTCAAACGAGGGACATAAGTAGTTAAAACTGCTCATGGTTAGCAAGCAGGTGAAGGAAATGAAACCAGGAGCTTTGCACTTTTCCTTTCACGGCTTTAGTAAACTTCTGGAAGCAATTAGGCCTTAGTCAAAGTGCTCTTAAACAGGAAAATAACGTGAACAGTAGCTTTCCTTCTTTTTTGTTTTTGTTTTGGTATTATATTTGTGTCTGCATATGGGCCTCTGTCCAGCCAAGCAGCAAAATCTGAAAATAGCAAAGTAAATTCTGGTCTTAGCTCAGTTGTAACAGTAAGTCTGACGTAAAACCATCGGTTTGGCAAAGAGAACCTTTTTACCCACGAAGGTTGTTTTTGGATCTTCTTCATTCAAGCTTGAAGTAAACTTAACAGACTTCTGGCAAAATGAATCGTTGGGGGTTTTTAATGTGTGAACCAGCTGGTTTTCTCTTAAACTTAGAGTGCACAGATGAAGACTGACCTGTTAGCCAATTATTATTTACTTCTTGGTAATTGAAACATGCAGATGGATAACTGAATAGTGGAAGCTTGAAATCTGGATCAAGCCAAAAGGCTGCTTGGGCATTAAACCCGAGTTTGCTTGTTCTGTCCTATTAATAGTTTATGAATTCAGTGTCTGAACCACAGAAAACAGTAGTTAAAGTGGCGAGGATTATTGCTCAAAATCCTGCAATCAGAGCTTGCTGTTTTAATTAAAAATAACTAATCAACTGATTGATGAAGGGAAAAAAAAAGGTGCCTTGCAGGTATATATTAATTTTGCTGCTACCAGAGGGTTCTATTTGATGCATTTGTTGAGGTGAAATCTGTTGGGGGGAAGAGACATTGAGTGCCTAAAAAGCTGGTGCGAGCACAGCGGAGCAGGCTTGGGGAGGGGACGTGCTCCTGCAGCTTTGCACGCTTGGGGCATTTATTAGAAGAGATTTGACAATGAGCACTGACTCAGAAGTAGTGGGAGGTGGTTTGTTTTTGGCAGTTCAGGCCACGGGTGTGATCCCCTGGCAGAGCTTGGGGTGTCCCTGAGCTGTTAGGGTTAGGATGATGGGTTGCTTTTGGGCTACTGCATACCTGGCTGGGCTTTTATCAAGCTCTGCAGCTCCAGAGAAGGTAGAACAAGTGATTCTCTGATGGCACACTTCTGAGGAAGACCTAAAGTCACTTAAGAGTGCCTGTTCTGTACATATAAATCTACTGATCTGACCTCCTTATGACCCCTCTGCATGCCCCAAACACAGCCTTGTGCGTGGGAGGGAGAAGGGTGTTCTCCCTGGATTCCCTTGGGAATTGGGAAGGGAAAGCCGGTAGTGAGAAGGGTGATCTGCAGCTGGAGAGTGGCTGCTGTCTGACCTGCGTCCCTGGGGATTCCCCTGCTGGCAGAAATGCCACCCTGGCAGTGTGATTGCTCTCAATCCTTGGCTAATCCCAGTATCCCAAAATGGTCTGGGTTGGAAGAGACCTTAAACCCATCCAGTCCCACCCCGTGCCGTGGGCAGGGACACCTCCCACTATCCCAGGCTGCTCCAAACCCTGTCACACTTGGCCTTGGACATGTCCAGGGGCAGCCACAAAATATTAAGGAGCTACCTTGGAGGTTCCAGGGTGCAGCAAACCCCAGCACTGGGGGGTTGGGGATGAGTGAGGGAGCTCCTCTGCTCTCTGCCGGTGTGGGAAAGGCAGGGGAAGGTGTTAATTGTTTGTTTGTTTGTTTGGACTCCATCGGAGGAACTTTGTCTCTGCTGGGAACCTCTTGCAGGGGCTTTGGAGAGCAATTAAGGCCCAAGCAGACGAGTGGGGGATCTCAATTAGGGAGCTGCAGCTGCAGTGGCAGCAGAGCTGGGGTGAGCCAGGAGCCAGTCAGGCTCTCCTACCCTGTGGGTAAAACCCTTGCCCCAGTATGAGCTGTGCTGGCTCATACTGGGAATAACCACTGAGAA
>VZTH01006866.1:333749-377738 GCA_013397815.1 Aleadryas rufinucha | reverse complement strand
GCCACCGCGTTGCGCCGCTCCGCTTGGCACCGCTCCGCCTGGCGCGTGCTCCGCGCTCCTTCCCCGTTCCCTGTGTTCCCCTCCCCCCGGCCAGCTCCCTAGGCTCGGTGCGCACGCGCGAGACTCGGCCGGGCGGGGCTGTGGCGTGAGGAGGCAGCGGGGCACAGCGGCGGTGGCGGTGGGCGTCGGCCCCGTGGAGCCGCCGCTCCGCGGCGACGGCACCGGGCAGCACCCCCGAACCGCCGCGCGGGGACTGTTTGCGCGGCGGCGTCTGCGCAGGCGCAGCGGGGCGGGGTCAGTTTTGAGGTAGCTCCGGGGAGGACGCTCAGGAGTGTCGGCGTGTGGGGTTCGGCGCTGCCCTGACTGGTTTCAGCCGCCCGAACCCCTCTTTTCTTACTTGCCCCTCCTTTCCCGAAGGTTGCTGTAGAATAAGCAGGGATGAGCTTTGAGAAGTGCAGCAGTTGGCGGTGAGGGACGACGCACGTGACTGCAGGAGCTCTGTACGTGGCTCTTTTAAGGGATAAAGGAAGGGTTGTAGTTGCTTTCCCTTTATTCTGCTTCAGTCACCAAGCAGAGCAGTGACAGAATTACAGAATTCGGTTGGAAAAGACCTCTGATATACCGAACGCTATCTTGTCAACAGACCATAGCACTGCGTGCCATATCCAGTCTTTTCTTAAAACACCTCCAGGGACAGCGACTCCCATCACCTTCCCGGGCAGTTCATTCCAGAGTCTAATCACACTTACAGTGAAAAAATTCTCATGTCCAGCCTAAACTTCTGGTGTAGTTTAAGGCATTTGTGTTCTCATCTTGTCGCTGGATGCCTGGGAGAAGAGGCTGATCCCCACCTAGCCACACCCTCCTTTCGGGTGCTTGTAGGAAGTGATAAGTTTTCCCTTGAGCCTCCTTTTCTCCAGGCTAAACAAGCCCAGCTTGCTCAGCCATTCCTCACAGGACTTGTGCTTCAGACCTTCTGCTTGTTTTCTGCCCTCCTCTGGAGGTCAGGCTCTTGAGTTATGAGCACCTCCTGTGCTCTCACAGTCTTGTGATTTTCAACATGGTTTTGTCTGATCTAGGAAGTCAGAGTAGACTCTTAGGGAACCTGTCAGATTGTGGCAGGGAAAGCAAGTTCTCATAAATAGCATAGCAATGTTAATATGTTTCTGAGAGTGTGTGTGTCTTGAGTAGGAAAGATCGTTAAACCAAAACTACTGCTTTAAGTGGCCTTTGAGGGGTAGTTTATTGTCTATATGTCCTTTATATAGACGAAATTTTTTAGTGTGAGGGTGGTGAGGCACTGGCCCAGATTGCCCAGAGAGGTTGTGGATGCCCACTCCCTGCAACTGTTGCAAGGCCCGGTTGGATGGGTCTCCGAGCAACTGGGTCTTGTGGAAGGTGTCCCTATCCATGGCAGGGGTGTTGAAATTAGATGATCTTTAAGGTCCCTTCCAACCCAAGCCTTTCTATGAGTCTGTGATTCTGTCTTGTTTAATTTGACTTGTTACTACACGTTTCCTTTTGCTCCCTCAGATAATTAGTATGGCCTGTGAACCACAATGTTAATATAAAATGTAGTGTTAGTTGGAGGAAGGAAAGGAAAAAGCATTTGTGATCTGAATGCTGTGGCTAGCAGTGATCTTAAAATTTACATAGTTAAAAGTTTTGTTTCTGTTTTCCTGTGCCGTCTTTGCTTCTTTGTGTGGTTGTACTGATGCAGACTTGCAAGACCTTGGATTTGTCATGTGCTCGTGCTCATCCGTGTCATACTAAGCATGATGGTAACACCTGGGGAGTAGTATATAATGGAAATCCAAAAGTGCAAGGGTAATAGTGGCAGTGGTGGATTTTCTGATGGTGCAAAACCATAACAGACTAACATACAATTTAAACACTGGTTGTAATTCCATGTGAGGCTCACCTTAATAGCCCAAAGGTGTGGCATGTGAAGACTATAAATTTTCCATTAGTGTATGAGAAGATGAGTAATCAAGATGTTTGTATGAGGCTGGAGCTTTGGATGGTAGGATCTATATTTTTCCCAGGTCACACCTCTTCATGAAAGATGAAGACAATTACAGGCTTCAGTTTGGTCTCTCTTGCAATCTCCTACACTATTCACAGCAAGCTACATTCATCATAGAAGTAACATTGCAGTCATTCCATCCTTATTTCATAAATTATTTCAGCATGGACATATAATCAGATTGTAGCTTTTATATATAAAATATGGAGCCTGGCAGTAATTGCATAATCCATACATTTAAAAAAAGTCAAATGCACTGATGTGACAGCGCGATGATGGACTGTGACTTTTTCAGTATGTTCAAACATGTCAGTTTTATTAGCATTTTGGGAAATATAATTCAAACAACCTGAGTTAAATCCTTTACTATCATTCTTCTGTAGGAACTATTGTATAGTAAGAACATCAAAGATTTCTAATTTATTTGCATGAGAGTTTTCTTTGTTAGAAAGGCTTTTAAAACTTAAGCTGTATTGTCTATTTTTATAGAAAAACATTACTTGGAGATAGAATGTGTGTGAAACAGATGTCAGTGACAGTACTCCATTAAACCCAACCTTTTGTAGTGAAGAGCAGCATTTTCTTGTTAGTGTGCACAACATTAAGAATGAGGTGGCTTTGCTTTTCCTGGTTATTTTTATTTAAATTTTTTGAATGTGTACATTGTTGTGGTTTTGTGAGTGAGCTGAAATTTACAGACAGACTGGCACATGAAATGTGGTTGAACTGAAATTTTTGGGTGGCTCCTACGTTTGAATTTCCTAATGTGGTTTGGAATTGAAATATTCTCTTTCTTGGGAAAACAGAAAGGCTTCTTTGGATGGATGACCCCATCAGTCAAATAAAAACACTGGTTTAAGATATACCTGGTCTAGTCATTCATTGAAATTAATGCCTGGGTATTATGGTGCATGTTAAAGGCACTAAAAAGCTGACTTTTTGAATTGAAATCTGGAGTATAACTTACTCTTTTGAAAGCTTGGGGAGAAAGACAAAATGGTGTGATTGAACAGATCTAGTGGCTGTGGTTCCTTCAGCTGTTCACAAAACCAGACATGCAGTGAGTGGTTTCTCTGCTGTGTTCTGTGTTAGGTGAGGAGTTAAATGGAAATGGTGCTTTCACTTTGACAGATTGTCAGCAGCTGCCCAGCAGAGCATTTGTGCTTCTTCTTCTACCCCAGAAAGGTCTTGTTTTTTGTTGGCCTTGCCACGTTGGGGTAGCACAGCCACGCAGTGCTGCAACCGCTACCTGAGGTGCAGCTGCATCGCACAGTGCCAGGCCAGCAGCAGCCAAGGCCTGGAGGCACTGCTCCTTCTGTGCAACATGAGTGGAAGGAGCAGAACCAAGGACAGCGCTTGGTGGACACAAAGGCATGAAGGAGATGAGCACTGTGCCTCACTGATGATCACAGAATCAACTAGGTTGGAATAGACCTTTGAGATAAGTCCAGTCTATGACCTGACACCACCATGTCAATTAGACCATGGCACTAAGTGTTACATCCAGTCTTTTCTTAAGCACCTCCAGGGACAGTGACTCCACCACCTCCCTGGGCAGCTCATTCCAATGTCTAATCACCCTTTGTGTGAAGAAACTCTTCCTCATGTGCAGGCTAAACTCCCCCTGGTGCAGCTTAAGACTTGCGTTCTCTTGTTCTATTGCTGGTTGCTTGGGAGAAGAGGCCGACTTCTCTCAGGCAAGTACAATGTTTAGTACTAACAGGCATAGGGTTAACCATGGATGTCTTGGAGAGAATGAATTAGGAGTAGGGTTGCATGGGACCCGGCATTGCAAACTGCTTAAATCTTGCCTGGCCCATCGTGTCAAAGTTCATGCGAAATCTCTCCAATAACATCAGAGTGGTTTAATTTTTGTCTGTTTGCCTTTGCAGTGGACATTCTTATATGGTTACACAAAAGTGTATGAAAGTTTAAATATGTTTATACCTACTTCTAAACTGGAATTTTTTTTTTTTTTGTCATTTTGGGCTGTGTTAACACATAAACTCAGATTGTTTATTAGCCCGTGTGTATAAAACCAGTGAAGAAGCAAAAAATGTAAAGGCATTCTTGTAATTTCTAATTTCTTACCTGCAGAAATGCCAAAGGTGACTTCTTGCTTTGCAGAAAGATGTATGTTTAAAACAGGGGAACCACACCTGTTTTCCTGCTCTGCAATTGTGAATGCCGTTAATCCTGTTTCTGCCAGCTGCGAGTGAAGACTGTAGTTACAGAACAGTCTGTAGCCCATTGTAGGTGTTTATGTTAAATATATGTGGAAGGTTTCATATTTTACTTAATCTCAGTTCTTCAGCATGTGAAGATGAAAGAAAGTTGTGTCCCAAACTTATGTCAGTAATCTATAGCTTTATAGTAGAAAGAAACCCAGCTGTGTGTTTTGCCTCAGTATGAAAAGGAAAATTACAGTAAGTGCTGACCAATTCACACACATTCTTACGAAGAAATAACCCAAGTGCCTTTTAGAAACAGGTAGTAATGGTGTTCCAGAAGTAAAATGCTTGCTTGCATGATCGTGACTGCTTTCCAGTCCTGTGTTAGCAGAGTTGTTGATTGCTAATTTTTTTTTGCTTTGTTTTGTTTTGTTTGCTTGTTCTTTAACAGGCTGACTTTTCTCAGTAGTCTGTCCTACTACTGAGCTACTGTTTGCAACAGTATGGTTTATGTTTAAGTGGGCTCTGAGGCTGTGAACGTTCTTAGGTTTTTTTGATCCTTAGTGGTACCGGCATAAATTTTAATTGCCTCTGTCTTTCTGAGTCTAAACATAAAAGTTGTTACGTGTGTGTGGTGTATGCAATGGCCCGGGAGGAGGTGTGCAGAGTTAGGGTATGCAGTATTTCAGTGTATAGATCAGAATGTATACATCTCTATAGGTTACTGTTTTGCTCCAAGTGCATATATGTAGATGGTTCTCTAGCTGTTATTTCTTTGTCTCATTGTAGTTATAAAATTCCTTGCTGTCCTTAGCCCCATCTTTGGAATTTCAAAAGTTCTTTTTAAAAATATAGATGTAAAAAATACATATAAGTGTTCAAATCCACTGGAATTACAAGGGGTAACAAAACTTATCCAAATAGTAATACTAAGTCATCATTTTGTATGGAAATCATTGTTTCATGTGGTTTTTTTTTTTTTTAGGGAATCCATACAGTTACCTGGTATATAGGCTTTTCTGTAGGAAACATTCCAGCAAGAAGTTTGAAAAGTATGGAGGTCCTGACAAGAATTCTAATTTAATCAAAGACAGATTGCTGTGTTGCCATTTGGATGGCCTTGAGAGCGCCAGTATGGCTTTACGTATGTGAGTTCTCTCTTAAGTCAGGTTTTCAAGCTTGGGCTCACTCTGGAAGAGCCTGTGACCTTCACCTGTTTCCATTCAGTGGATTAGAGTTTGGATTTATTTAAATGTTTGCTGTAAACATTTGCTATGAACATATGAGATAGTCCATGCAGAGTTGGCTTTAGGACACGTAATCAGGAGGAAACTTACTTTACCTGTACTGGTGGTGTGTTGCAGGTTGTCATCACCCACTTCTGTGTTCGAGGGAGAAGCATGGACAGGGGTGACCTTTCCATCTTGATTCACATGTGGAAGCGTGAGACTTGCTGCTCTTGTACTGCCTGGGGGGTTGGTGCCTCTGGAAAACCCTGTGCTGGCTGTGTGTGTGCTGTAGCTGAGTCGCATCCTGCTGTAGCCCAGAGCTCACTGGATGTGCCAGAGTTTCCTGCTCTATATTCTGCAGTCGTGCAGGAAATCCTGCGTGGCTGACAAGTGTCAGATTTCCTGGTGCCAGCAAGTGGAAGGCTTCTGAGGGGCATGTCTTGATGTTCCCAGGATAGCCAGCATCTATGCACATCTTTCTCCACAAGAACCATGGCATAGGAATAGGGCACTTTTGCACTTTGCAATGCCATGTGGCCTTTTAACATGGCAAAAGAAATTCCTGTTGCGTACTTGTCTTCCATTGAATGTTTGTGACATTGAATATTTAAGTTGGATTGTTCCAAGTCCTTGAGAAAAGGATAGCAAACTCCATAAATTCAGTCAAGGCAAAATGTTGCACTTTCCTGGTTCTTTGGTGTGTAACACGCTTTCTGCAGGGATGTATTGATCTCAGATTTGGGACACTGAATACACAGTGACAACAGCAGTGATCCTTGTGTTTTGGGGTTTTTTTTATTTGTTACTTTTGTCTTCTTCACTTTCCATTTTCGATGCCAGTGAAGTAAAGGCTATTTCTTTTCATGCTCCCCATGTGGGGCATGAAAACTGAGGTTTACCTTAATCTTTAAAGGGAAGGGGGTTCTTGAGTGATGTCATATAAATTGTTAATATTTAATATTAACATATTTAATATTTATATATAATAAAGGATATACACTTCTGAAAAGTCAGAATGGATAAATATAAAATCTGAAAGCGTCAATAAACTGCAGCTTGTTTGTTTGTTTGCTTTGGCAGCTCCAGAATAAAGTGCAGTGAATACTAAAAATTACTAGTTTAGCATGTGTGTCATTTGCTGGGCAAAGCCTGGTTGTTACAAGTCAGAGCTAATTTTTTTTGGATTGGATCCAGTACTAGCACAACATGTAAGTTCAAAGATACAGTACACAAAGATGTTTTCTGGATGGTGTCTTCAAAATCTTACAACTTAGTTTCTGTTGTTCTGAGTTTTATTGGTACAACAATGGACTGATTTGAATTGCATTTGCTTTTTTTTCCCTGCCTGTTGTTCGCATTTTCATTTTAAATTATTTACAAGTCTGAGGCTTGAAGATGAGAGCCTAATGAATGCTTTTAAAAATAAAACCTTCTTCTTTAAGCGTGTTATGTTTCATGTTTTGAATTTATAACCCAAGCCTTAATGAATAGTTTCCTAGTTGCTCTCATCTTAAAATTTATGAGCTGTCCTATTTACAAGTTTACCTATACAATGGGAAGATAATTCCTGTTTACCTTAAATGAACTGTTCTTGTTAACAAGCTTAAACTGCTAATTAGGAATAATATGGCAATGAATACGATGTCAAACCTTTTAGCAAGAATGCGAAGACGCAGTATTTAGTTGTTGAGCCTTTTTCTGGTACATTGCGTGTAAGAACACAGAGTGTTGTGGTTTTTGATGTCTCATACACATATCAGGTTAATAAAAAGTATTTTGGGAAGAAACTATGGCCTATAGGTCCTCACAGAAGCAGGTTGACTTCTGCCCTACGTTTAGGATGATACGTTGGTGTCTGTGTACTATGATACTGCTAAAAGCCTCTTTGTTGCAAGGCTTCAGACAGATGGCAGACATGTGAAAGAACCCTTATGACTTCATGTTTATGTCCAGGTACTATTTTTTAACAGATAAGTTATTCTCCTGAAAAAACCAGCTGGATAGCAGTAGTTGCTTTGTTTTAAGTGTACATTAATGTAATCTAATCAGGAAGGAAAGAAAACTCGGGACTAGAATGTGATGTTAGTTACCTGACTATAAATCGGAATATTTCCATTTAGTTTAACAGAATTTTTTCAATTTGTGTCAAAATGATCAAAGTCACAGCCTGACACAAGCTCTCCGAACCAAAGAAATAAAATTGGATTTTTTTTTTTTTTGTCCAAATCCTACCACAAAAAACAGGTTGGTTCTTGGGTAGAGGTTTTATAACACAGTGTTGTTACTTGGTGGTACCAGGAACTTAGCAGATATGTTATATGAAAAAAACTACCGTTTTTTTTTTCTTTAGTTGTTTCTCATTAGACTTTAAATGTCAAAAATGCAGATTTGTGAATTTGAGTGCCATTCTATATCTAGTTAGCTCAAAAATTCTTGACAGTTATTGCTTTGACTTCTTTGTGACTGCCTCTGATATCTGCAGAGGATTGTATATAGGCTTTGTTCCCTGTCTCCTTTCCTTTGTGTCACCCAAGGAGTTTGCAACAGGGATGGCAACCTGAGGAGGGAAGGGGAGGAAGAGACTGAAGAGAAAGTTGACGTTAGGTCTGGTGTTGACCTTCAGCTGCTCTGGAGCAGACATTTGATGAGATATAAGGAGCTCCTTCTCTCAAACCCCAAGAATCCTTCCTGGGCACAAGGTCATTGGGTACAGAAGGTGTTGGTTGGAGAGCACAAGTCAAAACCTGACAGTGCATTTTGCTAGCTCAGACTATTCAGGTTCCATTTCCAGGTAAAAAACATGCTGAACTTCGCTGGTGGTGGTTGACTTGCAGGAATGCTTTCTCTTTTTCATCATTCACATCATCATGATTTTAGATGTTGCTGATTTCAGTAAAGTGTATTTTGAGGGTGAGCGTTAAATAAACTTTTTTTTCAGAGAATGTGTATCTTTTTTGTATGTTAAAGGTATTTACTGTATAAGGGGATGGATTTCTGAGGAGATGACATAGAGGCAGTATATTATGCCAGCTACTATAAGGGGAGAAGTAGGCAAACTTTCAGGCACACAAGCTTGTCTTCGTATCTGCTACTGGTACCAAGATAATTAAAATATACTTGAAATGAAAACAAAGTTAATCTCTGAAGTTTGTACTTAAATATTGTATGGAAGTGCAGGAATGTAAGGAGTATAATGTATACTCCTTACATAATGGAGTAAGGAGTATAATGTATGCTCCTTATATAATGTAAGGGGTCAAATAATATTTTATTTATACATTTGTTGTAAGTACTCAAAGGTCTGTAGGCTTGCAGTTAGTTTTGGGTGGCAATATAACTGACAGTGCTAAGAAAACTTCAGTTGATGTCACTGTGGCCGTGATTTAATTTTTACTTCATTTTTCAATTATTTTTCATCCTTGTAAGTTATGTTTCTAAGCTCTATGGGATCTGTTTTGGGAGAAAAGAAATACTTCACATAATATTTAAATTTTGTTTGAATAAGTCACCTAGAAAGCACAGGATAAAAAAAAGTATATTCTCTAAAATAAAATCGCAGTAGGAATTTTGCATTATAAAAGATGATGTTCATAGTGCTGGATTTGTTTAAATCGTCAGAATTGCAAAGCATAAATAATTACATAATTTCACACTTTCCAGTGAAGTCAGACCTTGATTAAGAAGTTGACAGCCTGCAAGAGTCTGCTCTTTGACAGTGATGTCTGTATTCCCTCAATTTGTAGCAACTGCATCTAGGAAAACAAACTGAGCTTTATACTTTTTACTTCGAATGAGAACTCTTATTGACAAAGGGAGAATATTCCTTTTATTAAAAGTTTTCGTATTTTAAATGCACAGATATTTCAGCTTTTCTGCTCTCAGCTAGAGTATATTTTGCTGATACTAGGTCTTCTTGCTGTCTTGGTCCTCACTGTCTTTCAGTATGTTTGATATTCATATTTCTTTTTTATTCCTTCTTCCTTGCTGTGCTTTTTTTCTTCCTTTTCTTAAACAAATAGACAATATGGTAATATGAACTCTAATAGGAAAAAGGCATTGTTTAACTCAGTTGGGGTACTACTAATCCAGTCACCAAATGTAACCATAACACAGCATGCATTTTAATTATTAAATATAATGGAAACTTTGCATTTTAAATCTAGAGCTATAAACCACTTGTTTGAAAATGCACAGTTCAGCGCTATGATTTTAGCTTGTAGTGAATTACAGGGCAGTATTCTTTGATCAGTTATTACAAGTTGAAGATTAGTAGCATTCAGTGCTTGTGTTAATTTTAAGAGTACATATAGGAGTCACTGCAGGTCAAACTGAAGCTCAGTCGTGTATATTTTTAATGATTTAGTGAGCTGACTGGATAAAGCAATGTTAAGATGTGTGGCTAATACAGTCATGCCAGTCATTCCAAATAGGGGAAATCTAAAGGCACATTTTGAGGACTAGTATGCTCCTAAATTCTAGTACTTCGTAAAATATACTTATTAAAAGCCATATTGTTGAGGTTTTGCTTTTAGAAATGTTTGTTTGAATGGTTCTTGAAAGCACTTGTAATGATTTTTTGGTGACCTTCCACTAAATAAGAGCTGCCAGGTAGAACAAATTAATAAATGTTTTCTTGTGTTAGTTCAATACATGTTTTTGTAATGAATACATTTTGACCATAAATTCTAATAAATACAGTGAATTCAAATTAAATAATCTCATAGTCTCTGCATTTTTTGACATGAAGTATAAAACTATTCCTAGAGTGAATGTGGATTTTACTGACTCTTCACAAAAGATTACTAGTTTCTGCGTGAGACGTGCAGGCCTGAACAGGCTCTGTTTTCAGGAGTGGTGGATACCAAGTTACGGAGCAGCTGCAGTAGTTTTGGAGGAGTAGGAGGCTTTGCCTAGGTGCCTGCCTCAGGACACTTGCACAGCAGGGATGCCCTAGGTACAAGAACAAGACTTCTCAGGTTTGTGACCAGCAAATAATATGGTAGTAGCTCTGCAGAGTCAGTGTCTTCTTTTCTCCAGGGTGCCAGATTCAGCAGCTCTCGTTTTCTGGGCTTAGGACTTGTGCTCACTGTGTTTTTCTAGCTGACTTCTTTCTAGGGCCTGTTTCAAGATGGTTGAGAAGGAGCTGGATTTTTTTCTTCCCTTCCTGAATTGGATGTGAGATACCAGTACCTAAAATTCCAGGTCTCACTTTCTGATCCAGACATTTTAAATCTTAACATTGAGCAGTACAGTAGTGGCTAACATGCCAGGTAGATACAGACATGAGTGATTTTGGACTGTTGAATTCTAGGAATTGAGTGCAGATTTTTGTGCCATGGGACCATCTGATCCCTTAGAGGATCCTTGCTGCCTGGTTCAGCCTTTCCTTTGCCTTCATCTTTTTTGCTGTTGGTGATCTGATGTAAATTCCATGAACTGGGTAACTGATTTTACATTTGCAGCCTTTGCTCTCTGAGTCTGGTTGTTTTAAGGATACGTTTGCGTTAGAGCACCGATTTTCTCATTCTTTCTCTTGTTCCTCACTGTTCATCTCTATTGCAAATCAAATGATATCAAAATAATGAATGATATCAATGTCTAATAGATCCTTAAAATTCATACTTTGCTGTTCTCTTTGCTCATGTACCTTTTTTGAGTGTGTGGCAGGAGGGCGTGTAGGTAATATCTTTGTACTCTGTTCTTTTTTTTAATGCATATTTTGGATATATTCTCTTATGTCTGTGTTTGCCAGATTAATCTAGTCCACCAAAAGATCTTCCCATGAAGGTTATTTTTTAAAACTGCGACTGCCTCCAAGCCTGAATCACTGTAGAGAACCAATGAATTTATAAACCTTACTCACTTGTGTTGTTCTGATATTGGTTGCAATATATATACGTAGTCCTCATGGACTGTGAAGAATTGCTAAGAGAGAGGCTTTTCTGGTGAATAAACTTAGTTGAAGACTAAATAAAGGCTATGTTTGAACACATGGTCTTGGTGGTTTCCTCTAAGTAACAGTGCAGCATCACCTGGGGCACATGGGAGCATCTCTGGACTTCAGGTCTTTGCGAGCTTCCCTGGTGTCCCTGAGACAGTGTCTGCAGGCAGCTGCCTGGTGTAGCTTCGTTGTTGCTCCTTCCAGCTTGTCCAGCTCACCAGCTGCATTGTGAGAACCAATGCAGGGTTTTGTTCCTTTGCTACTTCTTTCTATTCCTTTCAGACTGTAAAATGGGGACTCTGAAAATAAAGGTAAATTTTGCTTTTGTGCTTTTTGTTGTGCTCCAGGAAAAAGCTGAAAACAAGCCATTGCTAGTAGGAAATAGCCTAGGTTGTAGCTTGCACCTTAAGGTAATAGGTTGCTTGTCTCTTGCTGCTTTACTTCATGCTTCATTTTGGAATCTGCTGTTTTATGTATGAATTGTTTTCCATACTGTCTTAAATAAGACCCTTTTTATACCTTTTAATCCTTTGGCGTGTATGAACTTCTGATGGTTTTTATCTGCCCTTATATTTCTGTTCAGTTTTTGTTGCACTAGATGTTGTCCAATCTCCAGTTCCTGAATTCTCAAAACTTACATCTTTTAATTGGGAGAACCTTTTTTTACATGCTGTTTTGTCTATTTGTCATTTTGAAGATGTGCTGATGTGTTTTGTCTTGTCTCTGACGCAGAGGTTTTAATGCTCTCTGCTATTCTCACTTATTTTCCATTTGTCCAATTCCCAGTTGTACAGCTGACTTCAAGAGATAGCAGTAGGATAAGATAGCCTGAACCTGGCAGGTCAACAGTAGCTGGAGGCCAGTACCTGGCTCCCATCTGCCCAGGGGCTCTGGTGCAGCCAGCTGACCATCTCCCAATGGTTCTTCAGAGGATGGGGTGGGAAGATGGGTCTGAATTACAATAGATGGCTCTTACCAACTGATTTAACTGGCCAAGCATTAAAATTCTTAGTCTGATTGCTTTTCCTCTTCTCTTCTCTCACGTTCTTTATTGCATTCCTTCTGAAACAGATTATTATTTTTTTTAATTTGTAAAAGGAAAGTATACCAACTTTAAGTATGAAGTGGATTTTTACAGCTGAGTTATAAATTCCAAAAACTAGGTGGTTTATAATGGAAACGCTTATGGGGGAGAGGGGAGGGCACGTTATAATACATATGTAACCTTTTTTCCCTCTCTTCAGTGAATAGACCGTTTAAACTAAATTAAGTAAAGGATATAAATTCTGTTGTTTCAGTTTTTAATATTTCATGGCTGATTTTATAGATAAAAGTTACATTTAATAATAAATATGAAGAAGAATTTCTACAGCCTGTTCTGGTTTGATATGGAACAGCAAATCCCATTTCTCTGTAGCTGTAAAGAAAATTCATTACAATGTCTTTGATTGTAAGAGATGTCTTCATTGTGATTAGTTACACTGATAATAAAACAACCTTTTTACAAATGGCACAAGATACATGAGATCTCATGTGTCTGCCTTTTAATAGCATTGAATATTGCATTTGCTACCTTTATTCTGTAGTCCTTTCATTTATAACTGGGCACTTTTAAAATCTGCAAGTTATTAAAAATAATCTAATATAATTTAATTTTTCTTTTGAAGCATTTTGGAGAGTGTGTTATTAATGTAGCTAAACATTGTTAATTGTTGAGTTTTCAAAATATCAACTGATTTTAATTAAAAAGAAGTGGGTTTATATAATTTTATTTAATTCTGGATAAAAAGTTTTGTAGATAAAATAGTGAAATCTGGATATATGTCATTACTTTACAAATGTTTTTTAAGCACCTAAAGAAATGCCTTGATTTTCAAATGCCCTGTTCCCAGTGAATTCAGTTGGATTTGGATGTTAATAGGTATTTGAGGTATATAAACCTTAAAACCTTGAGGTATAAACCTTAAAACATAGATAGTGGCATGAGGATGCCTGGGTAAAAAGCTGGCTTGATGGCAGGGTCCAGAGTGTGGCAGTGAATGGAATTACATCCAGCTGTTGGCTGGTCACAAGTGGTGTTCCCCAGGGCTCAGTACCAGGACCAGTCATATTTAGTATCATTATCAATGATTTGGACAAGAGGATTGAGTGCACTCTGTCATTTTGCAGATGACACCAAGTTGTGTGGGAGTGTTGATCTGCCGGAGGGCAGGAAGGCTCTGCAGAGGGATCTGGACAGGCTGGATCCATGGGCTGAGGCCAATTGTGTGAGGTTCAACAAGGCCAAGTGCTGGGTCCTGCCCTTGGGTCACAGCAACCCCAGGCAGCGCTACAGGCTGGGACAGAGTGGTTGGAAAGCTGCTGGTGGAAGAGGACATGGGGGTGCTGTTTGACAGTGGCTGAACATGAGCCAGTGTGTGCCCAGGTGGCCAAGGAGGCCAATGGCTTCCTGGGCTGTGTCAGGAATAGTGTGGCCAGCAGGAGCAGGGCAGGGATTACCCTTCTGTAGTTGGCACTGCAGAGGCTACACCTTGAATCCTGTGTTCAGTTTTGGTCCATTCACGTCAAGAAAGACATTGAGGGGCTGGAGTGTGTCCAGAGAAGGGCAATGGAGCTGGTGAAGTGTCTGGAGCACAAGGCTTATGAGGAGCTGGGCTAAAGCTGTTTAGCCTGAGAAAAGGAGGCTCAGGAGAGACCTTATCACTCTCTGCCAGTACCTGGAAGGAAGTTGTGGCCATGTGGGGGTTGGGCTCTTCTCCCAAGTAACAAGTGACAGGACAAGAGGAAATGGCCTCAAGTTGCACTGGGGGAGGTTTAGATCGGATTTATGAAAAATTCCTTTACTGAAAGGGTTGTCAAGCCCTGAAACAGGCTGCCCATGAAAGTGGTGAAGTTTAGCATCACTGGAGGTATTTAAAAGACGTGTGGATGTGGCACTTGACATGGTTTAGTGGTGAACTTGGCGTTGCTGGGTTAACAGTTGGACTCGGTGAACATGGTCTTTTCCAACCTAAACAATTCTACGATATGGGGAGAGGGAGAATTTTGTGAGGGATTCATTAAAAGGGGTATTAATTTATTTTTTCCATTGTACATGCATCTAAGAATACTTAGATCTCCTTAACACAGTAGTACAGAATGAGATTGATTAGAAAAGTGTAATGGTTGTAATAAGATCCTTTGCATATTTATATTGCTATGATTTGTGCTGTTACAGGGGTTCAACCAATAAAATCTTCTGTGTTGTTTAGTATATGGAAATAATCTCAGATATTAAATCCTGGGAAAATGGTGCATTTGCTACAAAATTTTAACTTGTAAAATGTAGTTGTATTTTAAATTGTAAAGTGGAATTGCAGGGTCACTGTTAGAAGTGAATTCCTTTCCTGCTACATGTAAAAAGAATTTGGTGCTTTAGAATGAGGAAGGCTGCTTAGCTGACAAAACAGAAGTTCCATTTGATTATCAAATATTTATGAAATTTGCCAGAAAGTGAAAGTCCTAATCATAGCTCTTGGGGAAAAATAGCATGTGATGCTCAAGTCTTCTGGAAAATTCATGATGGAACAGCACACTTAATATTAGGTTTCACTGTAAGACATAAACCAACATTTTTGCTGTGTTATCTGTAAGGTTTAATTTTACACTGTTTTCTCTTTTCCATTGATGGTAACCCCCAGGAAAAGAGTTAATTTGTTAAAGTTTCTCCCAGGGTGAATACTAGGAAAATGACTGTTGATGACTGAAACACAGGACTAAATATTCTTTTTGCCTTCTGAGAGATAAACAGGCTGCATCAGGACCCTTTACTGTAGGAAGCAGCCCCTTTGACTTGATGACGCTTTCTGTGCTTGCATTGCTCTGTCAGAGGAACTGGCTCTGTGGTGTGGGCTGCTCAGTCAGCTGAGAGCTGCTGAAACCCTGCCCTTCTGTGGGGGGGCAGATCTGACTTTGTGTCCTGGCTATGCTTTGCTGTGATAAGTCACCACGCAGGTCACCCATCTTGTGGTCCCTCAGATCCTGTGGGTGTTTGAGCTGAGCAACAGCCTGCTTAGTGATATGTCAATTTTTTTCCTGCCAGGAAAGTGTTGGAGCAGGTGCAATTTATTACTCTAGCTTGGTCTCCGGGTACTTGCCTGTGGTTGCTACTGAGTATGTTTTCTGTGTTCATTAAAACTTATTGATCTTGGGAAAGTTTGTGGGATTGATTTGAACTTGGTGTTTTTCAGGGAATTAGTATTTTTAGTAATAACACTCTCCGAGTGGATTCCTGAGAGAAAAAGTGGTGATATATCGAGGAAATACAGAGTCTATGGAACCAAGTTGCGGTTCTGCCGCAACTCCCTAGGTCCCCTTGCCCAGGCAAGCACTGTGTGGTCCTTCTGTGACCTCCTGGGATGCCACGAACTGTGTCTGGGCAGGGTCCAGCAGCATCTGCACTCCCTGCCCAGGAGGGCTTTGGGGAGCAGAACGCCACACCTGGGGCTGCCGAGTTGACCTGGCACATGTCTTTCAAGTCTGCAGAAGAGGAGGTCTTTGGTGCCACCCTGATCATGCCAGATGATGGTTGGGTTAGCAGTGGCTCTGTGTGGCTGGCGGGCTCTGGTGGGAGGAAGAGACTCCCCACACCTTGGGCTCTATTGCTGCTATTTCCCAGGGAGCTGTTTGATATTGCGGTGCTGAGTACCTGGATATTTGAGTTTAATTTGATAAACCAACAACTGAAGGAAATGCTCTGTAGTCTTGTAGCATGCTTCAAAAGAGGGAAAGGGTTTTGCACACTTGAGATACCCAAGTAACAGAAATCTCATAAGTGAGTTGCAGCTCTTAGAGCAGCGTGAAGTTCCGTAATTTTTATAGGTATTAGGGAAGTGGTCCCCAGTGCAACTGTTCCATGTTGCAGCACCCCATGCACCACTCCTGCAGGAGAGATGAAAACGTTAATTGTCAGGTGGTTCCTTGTTTGGGAATGCAGTTGAACACGTGTGCCTCACACAAATCGTGCTGCCACTGTGCACATGCTTAGGCATATTGCTGGTTCTGGAAGACAGCTGAGTTTCAGGGACTGATTTAGGTAAGCACCAAATTTGTTGTATTCATACAAATAGACATGGAGGAAACTGGATACAGTTGACAAGCAGCAGCATTTGAAACCTTCACGGTATTTGTTGCCAAACTATTAGTAAGTGTGAATGCTTTGGACTAGTAAATGGGGGCTTTAGTTTATGAGGGATGGTGGTATCAGCAAGGGACTGTTCCTTGTCTCCAATTCCTTCCCTCCTTCAGTTCTGTCTGCCTAGGACCCATTCTGGGAAGATACTATTTCATCATACAGGCTGCAATAGGAGGTGGAAGCTGCTCTGGCATCCCCTGGTCCCTCTGTCTTGGGTAGCACTGCCTTCTCTCTCATTCAGCTTCACTCTCCACCTGCTGACCCAAGAGTGTGTTTTGCTGGGGAGAAGTGGGAGCCTGCTTGGCCTTCAGCCTCTTTTTGGTCCTTAGCTGAAGTGAAGGAGGCTTTTGTAGCTACATGGCTTAGTTCTAGTAAGGGGCTTGAGGATGGGGAAGGGAAAAGGCTCCATGATATGCCGTAGTAGTATCCCTTGACTGGTATCACAGGCATCACAGAAGTCATGAATAATTTTTGTATCATCCCATATTGCCAGTGCTTGGACTCATATTGCCACTGTCACACTGGTACGCCTCCCATTGCTGTCTTATATTGGTTTCTCTCTCTTGACACAGATGGATGTGTCACAGATGGAAATTAGAGTAAAGTTCAGTTGTAATCCCTGAACTGTTTGGAGTACAGAGCTACGTAGCATTAAAAGTTCTGCTGTGCCTACAGCTGAAGCATAGGTTTGTTCACCTGAGAGCAGGTAACAGCTCTGGAGGAAGCCAGACATTGCACAACTATGCATGGTTTAAGTCACAGTCGTGATCATCTAAGTTATTGGGGGAAAAAAAATCCCCATGTATGTTGCAGAGGACATGGCAGAACTGTTGTGATTGCTTGCATGTATTACAGGAAAGCATTAAGGAGAAAAGGTGTGATTTGTCATGCAGCTTTTCCTCTGCATGTTAAGGGTTTACTCTCTCCATAGCTGAGGTCTATTTACACCTATCACCTTTTTATACTGATTCCTAATGATGGATATTAATTTCTTTTTGGTAGAAATCCAGTAATACAAAGAAGGAAAGGCTGGTTTGTTTGCTTTGCTTAAGTGTGCTGGAGAACTGACTCTGCTGGAGGGATCTGGGACATCATCTATTACACAGAGCCCTTCTGAGTGCACCCTGGTGTGAGGCAACCCCCTGCTTTCACTGTGCTTCTCCCCATCACCCTCTGCTTTATGTAAGCAACCCAGCTGGAAAACCAAAAATGAAAGAAGTCTATTTTGTATGTCTTGTAGGATTGAGCTGAAATACTTCCAGTATGCTCACTTCTATTTCACTGAAGAGAAAAACAGTGTTTGATTCTAAGAGTTAAATTTTTGAGTATGTCTGTGTGTCTGCCAGTAATACAGTAATTTGATACAGACAGACATGTAAATGTGTACATTCTAATAAATATATATTCTAATTGAACAATATCAGCTGTCATTTCTGTAGATATACCTACCAATAGAACATGAAACACATTTCTGTTTGATCTTCTTTTCGCAGACGGAGTGCAATTACTTCCTTGTGTGAAGTGGCCACCAGGGGTCATCAGAATGCTTTTATTTTTATTAACGTCTCCTTTTCTTTAGGAGCATATGTACACTTTGTATTTTCTGGCAACTTTGTTAACCTATCACACAAAAAATCCAAAGTCTTTATGTTACCTGTTCAGCCAAAAATTCATGCAGCTCTTTTCAGCTGAGCTTGTTGAAGAGGCAGCAGATGAGGTAAACAGGGTGCACGAGAGTGAGAAGCATAAATACATAGATTATTGCATGCGTTCTTTTCTCGATAATTTAACTGGTGATAAATACAATAGTAGCAGATGACAAATGTGTCCCAGGCTGTGATGGTAGAGGTCTCTTGTTGCTCTCTGTATGAAATGGCAGTGTTAAGCAAGGGGCCAACAAAGCCATCCTTTTTTGTCTTTTGGGTTAAATTTTGAGCAAAGGTTGATGGAAATTTAGTAAGTCTTCACAAATACTAAACTCCAGAGTAGCCTTCTAGGAAATTCATGCTCCTTATGTTTTCCAAGGAGAAAATAGAACTTCTAGGACCAGGTTTCTAGGGTGAAATTTTCAGGAGCCAATTTGCAAGTAGCAGCAATTCCAACTTGCTTTTATCTTTTGCTGCCAAAGTTCAGGAAGAAGTTCAGACGTCCAACATTTTTTTCAGGTGTTAGTGATAATGCCTGTGTACTTCCTCTAATGAATTCCAGTGCCGTCCTCTGTACTTAAGAGGGTACTACAGCCAACAATAGAAAGGGATTCAAATTGTATTTTACTTTTTACTTCTCTCTAGTTTTAATTGATGTAGTTGGTGAGAACTGTATCTTGCATGAAATCATGTCATTTGGAGGATTCCCACAAACCACAGAACTTACTACTGTATGTGGAAAATGATAATTTCTTTCCTGGACCTGATAAACTCTCTAAAGTAAAGTGTTTTGAGAATACTTAAAAAGTGCTTTTCATCCATAAATATCACAGTGCTATATGAGTGCAGTCTTTCTTGAATCATCAGAAATTTCTACTGGATGTTTTTATTGATATTGTTATACATATGCCTCGCTCTGGAAACCATCAGAATTCTTTGAATTTAAAATTCAAAATATACAGACCTTCTTAAATTTTCAAAGATTTGTAAATCTGGAGGTTATATAACAATTTTTAGGAGATACCCGTGCATTTCCTCTGATTTTCTGTCTTGGACATACAGTCCTATTGATTCTGACAGCACTTGAAATGAGTGTATATCTGTATGTGTCTTTTTTGACTTCCTCTTCAAAGCTGGTCTAACCAGTGGTCCCTGCTGTATTTAGCAGCATTTGTCTCTTTCTGAAATGAGTGGATGATGAACTAGGGAGCCTTCCCTTTGAATTTTTTTTTTTTGTTGATATGAATTAAAGGATATCTTCATTATGTCAGCAGTTCACAAGGACTTCCTTTGTGTTGCCAATTTCTGCCCACCTGGAAGGACTCTGAGTGGTTTGGAAGCAGAAGCAAGCGGGATGTGGGTAGTATTGCAGGTGCATTTCCCTGTGATGCCATTACAGCTCTTTCTGGTGGCTGTGAGAAAATGAAATTAATGGGTGCAGATAACTCCCTATTTTCAGTGATACACAGGGAATGACTATCAGGGGGCTTTTTATTTTGTCACTTGAACTATTCTGGATAGATCTATGTGGGAATTTCAAAGTCTTTAGTCTTGGAAGTCTGCAGCTTATTTGGAAGTCTCCTGTGGAGATTTTGCTGTCCTAGGAAAATGGGTGGCTTTACGTGAAGAACAGGCTTACAACACAAAGCTCAAAGCTCCAGCATTTTTGAGCTGCAAGGGAAAACAAATGTTTGTAATGGATATCATCAAATTCTCCTCAAAAAAAGGTGATCTTTGTTCCATTTAAATTGACAACCATATTGTCTCCTGTATTCCATTTTTGAGGAGACTGTTATCTTGGATTAGTTTCTCTGAAGGAAGTGAGGTAACTTTGTAAGGCCATAAGACAGATGTATGATTTGATTTAGGAAGGATGTTATGCCCCTGAGAAGATGCTTATTTGACACAAAGGTCGTATGTTGAGATGAGTTGTTAACATGCAGTTTTGTGCAGGCTATTTAAGGAGCTCATTAAAATGATTTTGCTTCGTTGTATCCATGATTTCATTGAAAGAATTAATTGTCTGAGAAGGGGAATTTTTAGTGGAAAAAAATAAAACTCTGTTTTCCATATGTCACATCCCTTACAAACACTGTAGATTGGGCCTTGAATACTTGGAGACAATAGTACTGTGACTGAGAAGTGCTCTGGAAATTCTAATGCCAGGATTAGCATAAAAAATAAGTTAAAAAAAGAAGTAAAGTTAGAACTTGTAAATAAACTTTTTTGTGTTCTTCTGTACGCATCCCTACCCCTTCTCTTGGCATATGACCATAAAGAGAAGTAAATAAAATTGTATTGACCATCAAGTTAAAGAACTTTGCAGTTTACTACAGGTTTATGGATCATCACTAAATTCCTTGTCCTTTTGATTTTAATTTAAGATTACTAGTTTCTAAATTTCATTTGAGGATTAGAGCAATGCAGGTCTTATTCTGGAAAGGTTAACTTCACTATCTCCACCTTTTGGCATAGTAAGACATTATATACTGGTTTTTTGGACCAGTAGTAAAAAATAATAACACTCAAATCCAGTGTTCTCTATTTTCATCAAAGGAAACAGCTTCTGTCCACAAATGACTTATGTTTGTGTATAGAGCTGTAGCAGACACTATGTCAATACACAAAAACAACTTAGTACGAAGAATACAAAAGTGTGTTGTTATCAGGTAAATATGGTGGGGGCTGCTCAAGAAATGCTATTTTTCTCATTTTTTTGTATGAATTTTCTATTTTACACATAGTGAGATGGTGCTGAATTGTGACTGAGCAATGTCTTTTAAATTAGTTTAAATATTGAAACAAAACCTCTACAATTCTGATGATTTGGAAATCCCAGTGGATGAGAGGGGAGAATCTTTAATTATATTGGCTTATGTGATATAGCCAAAATAAAATGCACTTGCAATTTAAAAATGTTTGTCCTCTCATACATTCTCTAAGGATTTGGATAGTTGGCCTATGCAGATGTAACATATGTAACGAACGTTCTGCTTTTGAAGATCTTAAAAACACGTTTCACTTCTTTCAGATATTTAGAAAATTACTGAAGAGAAGCACTATGTTATAGCACCTATTTACAGTAGAGCTACTGAGCTCAGCTTTTTCTGAGCAAAAATTTTGAGGCCACAGCAGGTTTCTTTCCAAAACTCAGGAGCTGCACTGTGCTGCAAAGAACCTTAAAATGCATTAGGTAATGTATGACCGTCTCCAAGCAGAAGAATTTGTTAACCTGAAGCTAATGTGGCAAATTAATTTTTGGTCATATCCTTTAAGGATCTGTTCAGCTATACTTGATTTATATGAACATTAACAAAAGATTTATGTTACAAAAAGTCAACCCACTTTTGAGTTAGAACAGCTTCATTTTGAACATTGAATATGATGTTAAGAGAGCGCTGTTTGACAGAACTGGCTTTTAAACTATGGAAATACTGAGGATTTGACTGCTGTCTGCTTAGCTTGGGATTGATCCTGTGCTCCAATCTTCTGCTGTGCTGTACCTGGCATTACCATTGGCTCAGTCTTGGAGCCTATATGAATACATTTTTGTTTATTTATGCAATGCATTAAGTGGTTACATATTGTTGCACTTTAAGCACTTGTTACTTGTAAAAATGTTTCAAGATGATGCTTTAAAAGATGAAGGTAGCAGGAAACACATGAAAGTTTACATCTTGCGTTGATTTTAGTCTTGTTGGTCCATGAATAAGGTAGTTCAAGAGCTGATCTTCCCCTTTCCTACTGCTGTACGAGTTTGGCAGCATTACACTGCTATCAAAAGGCTTACTCGATCACACTAACAAGTGGGAGTTAGACTTTATGTTTAATGTGCCACGGCTTCAGAGGGCTACTTGGTACATCTACAATGTGTTCTTAGATCAGGTTAATAAAATTCCAGATGCTGATTCTTTGCTTGAGATGATGATCCGTGTGCCAGACTAAGGCTTGATCCGAGATTAATTTTGCAAAAAGAAACTCACTTGACCTTATGTGGTGACTGGGACAGTGCAAACTTTGAGTCCTTTTGATGCTTTCTCCAATGCATTGATTCTTCTATATTACAATACCGACTGCAGGATCGCCCTTAATTAGTGTGGTGGCTTTGATGAGAGCAGAGGTGAATTGGTGTAGGCAGGCGGAGGATTGGGACCATTCAGATTTATGAGCAGTTTGTGCTTTGCCATTGTCTTTCTGCCCTCTGGCAAATCTGGGGCGGAGCTTTTGGGAGGGAAGCTTAAAGCTGAGGAAGCACTACAGTCTCCTTTTGCCTAGATGCAGCTAATGGTGTGCTGAACGCCTTCGTCCAGTAGTGATAGCCAGTCCTGCAATATATCCATGCAGGAAGGAGCCGACAGCTGCATTTGGGTGTGAGGCACTACTCTGCCATCAAGGAAGCTGAGGTCTATGCTATTGAAATTGTGTTAGAGGCACAGCAGAGTGATCTGAGCAGAGGTTGTAGCGGGAAGAAGCAGAGACATGGTCCAGTGCTGTGGTCCAGTGCTCCGGATCTTATGTGAGATGTGGAGAACTGAGCAGAGCTCAGGAAATTGCTGATCATGGTCCCAGCAAAAGGAGTGATAGTAGCCATTAAGTGTCTATCAGAAGATGAGCTCTTGTCCTAAAGGCAGCTTTAAGAGAGAGCTAAAAGAAGATGGAGGTTATTTAATTCCTTAGATTAATTAATATAGGTGCAGTTTTAGAGAAACAGCAGCAGCTGCCTCATAGTTGTTTTCTTTCATAGAGAATACTTTCTGGATTATAGTTTCATGCAGGTGCAGGCTCCCATGTAGTGATATTTTGACACAGATTATATGGAAGTGGGACGGAAGCAGATGTAACTCTGGGAAGGGCGTGCAGAGGTAGTTGATTTTCATGGAAACTTAGATGTGTGGTAGAGATGAAGTTGGTAAAGGTGTATCATTAATCGTTGCTGGATGTTGCCTGCTGTGCAGCTGGAGAGCAATTGCCTGGATAATACTTATTTGTTGTGGGGGTAGATGTGACACTGTTGACTTCATTAGGAGAACTGCCTGTAAATGGATCAGAGTTTGCATTGCTAGAAGTTTGTCATGAAATGAAGGTAGAGATAAGGGATTAGGCAAGAAGTCTGGGGTGTAAGGCATCTTAGCATATTTGTATTACGCATGTGATTATTTTAATTTCATATTGAGGTTATTGGCAGCACCTATAAGATTTATGTTTTGCATTTTTCACTTTTCTAGCAGGTAGTTTGTAGTTCTTACTACAAACAGCTTACAAAGATAAAATAGAGGAAATTTTTTTTTTTCTAAGCACTAGAAAAATCCATAACTGGTGCAGATGAGTGGGAGATAAGGTTGGACACCAGAACTGGGATTGCAATCTGAGCACAGAGCAGGATGAACTTCTCCTGGAGAGTTACTGAACAAATGCTAAGAAACGAGGCTAAACCTGCAGAGACTGTGTGCAGATAATCAACCATATTTTTTAGGTGTGTGAGTGCCCAGTGGAGATGAGCTGAATTTGTAGGAGAGTGGCAGAAAAGGCCATATTTTTGTTGATGGAGAAACCTCTAATTATCCCAATACGACTTTTGATAGTGGAAATGTTCAATGCCAGTATTAGTTCACTGCTGGACAAGTTTTCTGATAAATCTTATGGTCTGAGAGGAAAGTATTTATAAAGAAGATGGAGAATTGGTTTGAGATTGCAAATTGTCATGTACAGCAACGAAAAAAGGTCTGTTCTTCCCCAGGCCATGTAAGGGAAGAGTGATCGGGTCTCGGTGATGGGCTGAGAACCTGCTGTGGAGATGCAGCAAGGCGAAGGACCCATGGTTGCTTGTTTAAGTATGGACTTGTGACACTCACCACTGAAGTAACTTGATATTTTGCATTATATAAATAAAGCTGTACTGCAGTTAAACCACATAATTTTCATCTGATCTTTTTTTCTGTATCCCAGACAGTGCTCATAACCTTTTCTAGATAAGCTTGCATTTCAAAGGCTTCATCTGGTCCTGCTGTTAATTGCTGTAGTGTTTTTGAACATACCAACAGTGTGCTGACTTATACCAGCTGAAAATATAGCCCTGACTGTTTTCCTTCTGACTAATTGTGATAAGTTTCTAACCTGGTTTTATAAACAAAGAAAAATAGTAGTGCATAAGTATCAGAAAGGCACATTTAGGGGACAATATCATGATCTTCCGAAGGACTGTTGTGATCTAGGGGTGGTTATTCTCTTGTTATTTTTATATAACTAGCTCAGTATAGGTTTGGTCAGTGCTTCAGCTTAGTGAGAGACCTACAGCTGAAAAACTGTTCAATGTGTGCAATTAATGTGCACTCAATTCCTTAGGGGCCTTCCATAAATTACTCTTAAGCAGAAAACCACTTTTTTACTTCCATGGGTATAAAGTCCAACTGATTTGAATTTGTTTTCTCAGTTTAATACTTTCCTACTTTGTCCTCAGAATTAAGCATAATTATTTTTTTAGCATCTACTTGAATAGTTTTTTGTACCCTATGTTGTCTGTATCAACATTGCAATTACTTAATCTTGTCAGGAAGTACTTACAATTGTGGTCATGGCCTCATTCAATGGGTAACCGAACAAAAAACTGAATACTTGGATCTGCAGCAAATTGATGTTTAAATCATAGTATAAAGCACATAGATAAACATTTAGTATTTAATCATCTGTTAAAATGAAATGCATTTTCAATTCTCTGTCGCTTCATATCAAAGTGAAAAGGTAATAAATGTCAAGATTTGATTTCCCATCCCCATCCCTCTTATAAACTGTGTTGGCAGCATCAGTTTTCTAGTGGCGACATCTTCTTGGGAGCAGGAGGGTCACACCAGGCAGTGAGCAAAAGCTTTTGGTAACTGGATTTGGATGGTTGGAGTTTGTGCTGGGTTTCAAAGGTGCTGCCCATCTCTGCACTGTTATTTCATGAGGTTTTTTTTTCTCCTTCTTCCTCCCCAGTTGGGAAATGATATTTTAGAGGATATTTTAGGAATGATGGGAAGCTATACTTGTGGCATATTCTTTTAGAACATGGTTCTATTTGTGTTTTCCGTCTTTCTCTTTAGCAGGTAATCTAAGCAGAGGAAGGAAAGCAAGCTGCATATTTAAAATATTTAGCATTTATGTTAGCTTTGTTTTGGTTGTTGTTGCAGTCATGATTATTTTTTCTTGGAACTTTAAAATTTCAGAAGCTGATTTTCTAGTTCAGGAAAAGTTAGATATTCCATGACCAGTTCCCTGAAAGCTGTTAGTATTCTGTGTCCTAAATTTACTTCCAGAAGCAAAGGTCACGTTTGTCTGTCCAAGTTTAAAGCACGTAGAAGATTACTTGATTACATAAAAGCTATGGGATTGAAGTGTTTGCTCACATGGTGCTCATAACACTGAGAGCTCTGTAACCAAGTGCCTAGAAGGTGGTTTAGATACCATGGTGAAAATGTTGCCTCCTATCTTTCATTGTGTCTGTCTTCCTGCCATGACTTTAATTTTCTGTATTGCATGAGGCTTTTTAAATTTGATTCTTTTAACCTTTAAGTTTGCATAAAAGACTAGTAATAACTTTTCTGTTTTGTAGGTGCTAAACCAAATGACCTACAATTGATAATATCGCTGTTAAGAATGGATGGGGAGGAAAATAAGAAGAGAGATGATGTTGATGAGAATTTGAAAGTTGAGGTGACAGAAGAGTCCCCAAGAAATACATCAGGAGAAAATGCTGGATGTGACTCTTCATCGCAGCAGAAAACAAGGCTTGTATCAGATGAAGTGTTCAGGGACCTTGAAAAGAAAGGAAAAGAGAATGGCACAAACAAAAGAGCACTGTCAGAATCACCAAACCTGGATGTTGTTGACGCAGAGAAATCTGAAAATATCTCCAGAAAAAGAAAGCAGAGTTCTTCAGAAGACATGAAAGATAGTGGAAGGAAATTGCAAAAAGTTTTAGCTGCAGAAGCAGGTAGTATGATAGCTGGAGCTGTAAAGCAGGAAGGAGTCACCAGTTGTCTTGGTAGTGACATATTTAATTCAGATATCCTGTGCCTACGTTCCGATTTCAGATGTGCTGCTGCTGATGCCATATTGAAAATTCACAAGGAAAATAAACATTCACAAGAGGTGTCACCTGCTCTTCCTGATAAATTATATTCTTCAGAAGAAATCAGTGTTGTCTGTACAGTTGGAAACATAGACAAAGACCCTAAAGGCAAAATGAGTGATCAGTGTTTACCTTCCTGCTCTGATAAGGAAAAACATAAACGAGAAAGCCTCTCTAAACCATCCAAAGAGCAAACACACCCTCACTGTAGTTGCATAGGTGAGTGTAGTTCAACGTTGCATATGCATGTTAAGCAAGATCACGAGAAATCCAAGATTTTTTCTTGTGATCTTTGTGGTTTTCAGAGTGCTGAAGAGAGTCTCCTGAATTCTCATTTCCTTGGCAAGACTCACCTTCGACGCCAAAATCTTGCTGCACGGGGAGGATTTGTGCAGATATTGACAAAAAAATCCTTTAAAAACCGACAATCTACTGCAACCAAAGAGGGGAATGTCAGGGCAAAACCTGGGACCAATAAATTAAGGGCAAGAACTGCTGATGCAAAAGAATTAAGTGTTTGCAGTGCACTGAAAGGCTCGAAAATAAGCTTGTCTAAACAAAATGATGGCAGTGAACTTGTTGAAGTGATACCATCTTCAAATATTCCCACTGAAAAAACGGATACTATGACAGAAGAAACAGTGCTTTCTTCTGGTACAGAGGGAAATGATGAAGTCCATACTGAAAAACTAGAAATACCGGGACCATCAGAAAATATCTTGCAGAAAACAGAATCCCTTCCAACTACCAAAAAGCTAGTTAACAGTTTACACATGACAAGGAGATTTGATAAACTTAAACACAAAAGAAATGTTTTCATGTTAAGGTCTTCATTTGGACAGAGTAGGTCTTCTAGATTAAAAAGGCAGGTTAAAAGAAGATACAGCTTGTTGGGTAATAGTAAGAGGTCCAAATCTGAAACTCAGAGAGTACATGTGAAGCCTGTCTCCAGCACACAGCTTAAACATGATGAATCAAGCCCTATGTCACATACAGAGCTAGAAACAGATGCTAAAAATAATTGTAATACTGCTGCAGAAATACAAGATCCTACTGAATATAAGGCAAATACCCCTTCTTCTAGCACTGCAGACGCTAAAGATTCTGAAGTTAAACTTACTGCTGCTGATGGTGCTCTTCATACTTGCATGGATTGTGGTCATGTTTTTCATGACCGAGAAAGTTTGGAAACTCATGTTGCAAAGCTTCATACAAAAAGGATCCAGTTTCATTGTCAGATGTGTAGTTATTCTTCTGGAGTCAGGGAAGACATAAAGCAACACTGTCAGGACAGTAAACACCAGATGGATGGTTGTAGCTTTACTTGTCAACTCTGTTCATTTAGCAGCTTGAATGTGGTCAGCCTTCAAAGCCATATGAGTGAAGTCCATAATATGTCCCATAGTTGTCCAGCTTGTGTTCTTTTTTTTCGGCTGGAAGAAGAGCTGATAAATCATCAAAAACATGAGAAACACGATGGTTCATTATTCCAGCAAGCTACTCCATTGAGTAACGGTGATCAGACCTTGCAAGTGGTACCTTACACTGACTCAGTATCAAACAATAGCCAAAGACTTGCAAAGGAAATGGAAGTCTCAATGCAAGCAAAAACTCCAGACTCTTCCTTCATAAATCATAGAAATGAACTAAAGCATTCTGTTCTGAATAAAACTCAATTTCAATGTAAAAAGTGTTTTTATAAGACAAGATCTTCCACAGTTCTTACAAGGCACATAAAACTCCGACATGCACAAGAGTATCACTTTCTTTGCAAAGCATGTAATCTCTACTCACTGAGTAAGGAAGGAATGGAGAAACATATCAAAAGAAGCAAGCATCTTGAAAATGCCAGGAAAAACAACATTGGACTACGTTTTGAAGAATGTATTGTAAAGGTTTGTGTTGGTGTTGGTGGCATTAAATCAGTGGTGGATACTTCCGTTTCTGGGAGTGTAAATACAGAGTTGGATAAAGAAATTATACATGTTTCATCCTCTTCTGTGGAAAACATATCGAGAAATAAGGAATTTGTTCCACTTGAGCAAAGGATTGGTGAAAATGAATTGGTTTTAGCTAATGCATCCAAAGGAGGGAAACCTAAAGGTACTATTTCTAGGACGTGTACCCATTGTGGCCTTTTGGCCTCCAGTGTTACAAATTTGACTGTTCACATCAGGCGAAAGCACAGTCATCAGTACAGCTATTTGTGTAAGGTTTGCAATTACTACACTGTCACCAAAGGAGATATGGAACGTCACTGTGCAACCAAAAAACACAAAAGTCATGTTGAAATAGAAGGACGTGGAAAACAGGACTCTGAGATCATCGTTAGCCCTGAAGGAGGTAATTTTGAATCCATGAGCAAGAAGATTAACAGCCCCACGGCTGCCTTGTCTGAACACGTTGAGGATGGTGGCCAGTCATCAGATTTGGAAAATTCTGTCTTAGACAATCAGGAAATTGAGCAAGGAGATGCTGAGCTAAAAGCTGCAAATGCCAGTAGGCTGCCAGATTCGCAGCCTGGTAACAATGCGTTAAATATAAACCAACGTGTGTTGCTGGAACCAGCGAGGGTCGCTCAAGGCTGTGACCCAGGCTTCCAGAGAAGAGCCGTCGGTGCAAACAACAACAAATGTGTACACTGCAACTTCAGTGCTCATTCTGCTGCTTCTTTAGAGCTGCACGTGAAGCGAAAACATACAAAGCAATTTGAATACTACTGCATGGCTTGTGACTACTATGCTGTTACTCGCAGAGAGATGATAAGGCATGCAGCAACAGAGAAACATAAAATTAGAAGAGAATCTTATGTTTGTTCTTCTTCTGGGGAGGAAGCAAATACAGCAAATACCACTAAAGAAGGCACTCCTTTGCCTCAAGAGGAGCAGCATCGCAGTGCAGGAGAATCAAAAACTATTTTAGGTGAAAAAAAATGTGCCAGTGATGCATCAGAAGGTGATCATATGAGTGAAAGCTTAACTGAGTGCATTGCCTTAGATGAAAGTACATCTCCAGGAATCTCTAAAGATACCAGTTCCCAAAATGCAGTAGGAAGTGAACTTCATGAGGAGCCTAAAAATGGAGGAGAAAGCCCTTTTTGTGAAGGATTCCAGCAAACTCCTCAAAAAGATAAAGTTGTTGAACTTGTCGAGGAAGTATCAGTTAAAGAAACAGGTACTTGTGAGGTGCAGAAAAGTAAGCATGGTCAGGAGCTGCTCAACTCAGATGATGATTGCATTGCAGAAAATCAAAACAGATCAAGCAACACAAACTTCAATTCAGAAAAAGGTGTGGAAAGCTTGGAAGAAAATAGTGAAAACCCAGAAGCAGAGTGTAGAGACAAAGACAGTCTCAAAAAAAAATCACTGAAGAAAAATAACCCACTTATGCTAAGTCTTCCAGAAACAGGTAGTGCAGTAGAGCAATCAAATTTTTCTGGAAACCCTGGAGAAACAGTGCAAAATATACATAGTTTAGATGGTAACAGAAGTTTCAGAGAGGATCCTACTGGGGAGGAGGAAGAAGCCCTTATGGAAGCACAACATGAAGCTGAAGTAACTATAAATAACAATGTTTGGGAGGCAGATGGCTCAACAGCTGAGGGCACGCAAGAAAGTAGTAATGAGGCTTTAGGAACAGTTATCAGTGCTGATGATAAAGGAAAGGAAATGCAAAATGTTGGCAAGTTTGATTCTTCTATAGTGAGGTTAAAAAGTCGTCAAGATGGGGAGGCCACTGACCATTCTGCAGACGGACAGTTGTCAGGGGCAGTGAAAGCTAGTGAGCTCACAGTGAAAGCAGACACTTCAACAAGTAGTGGGAAAAAGAAGAAGTCAGAAGGAATTTCCCTTGGGGAATCGACACGTATTCGCTGCGATGACTGTGGTTTTCTAGCAGATGGTTTGAGCGGACTAAATGTTCACATAGCCATGAAACATCCTTCAAAAGAAAAACATTTTCATTGCTTACTCTGTGGAAAATCATTTTACACAGAAAGCAACCTTCACCAGCACTTGGCCAGTGCTGGGCACATGCGAAATGAGCAGGCAAGTGTGGAGGAGCTGCCCGAAGGAGGCGCAACCTTTAAGTGTTTGAAGTGCACGGAGCCCTTTGATTCAGAGCAGAGCTTGTTTCTCCACATCAAAGAGCAACATGAAGAGCTGCTGAGGGAAGTGAATAAATACATTGTTGAAGACACTGAGCAAATAAACAGGGAGAGGGAAGAGAACCAAGGCAATGTCTGCAAGTACTGTGGGAAGATGTGTAGAAGTAGCAATTCCATGGCCTTCCTAGCTCACATTCGTACCCATACAGGTATGGAAACGCTGTCATTGCAAGTGGTCTGTTTCAAACAGAGTAAATTATACCAATGGTCTTTTTCTGCTTGTTAAGCTCTTTAGTATTTCTTATGAACTGGCATTTGTATTGCCTGATGAGCCCCTAATGAAATACAAAATTACCTAAAAGGATATGAAAATACAATGATCAAAGGGCAGAGAATGTAAGAACATTTCAAGTACAGTCACCCTTCTGCTTTTTGTTTCATATACAGAGATTTTCTTCCTTTTAATCTAAATTGTAACCATTGATTGGTTCTTAAATTTATATAATGAAGCAATGGTGGTTTGAGAGAACAATTAGCTGTTCTTTCTGTCTCTTCCATGCAGTTGTTTAATATCCAGATTATTTCATTTCAATTAAGCGAAACTTTCAGCATTACATAATGCTTCAGAATAGGCATTTGATATTACATCATTCCTAAATAAATACCAATAAGAAACAACAAGAAGTTTTTGTAGAAATAAGTTATAGGGATTGGAATTGGTCAGCCTTTTTGGAAGGTGGTGTGCAGTGCTGATGTGTTGCACAGGGATGTAGCATCTGATTTAGTTTCTGTGCTGATCACACTTTCAATTCATTTTTATGTTTAATTTTAAGTGGAAAATTTAAAAACATTTCTGTAGAAAAATGCATAAGCTGCAGTTCTAAATTTATGTAAAAATTCACTGCGATGTTTCTATAAACCTGCCATACATTCTTTATTTTAAATAGACAGCTTTTCTAAATCACTGAGCTCTGCTTAGACAAGTGGTGTCTCCATGGTTGAATTTATGAGTGGATTTGAATAATAAATTCACATTTCAATGAACATATTTTCATTAAAACTGTAAGGTTTATTTTACTGTACTTTTAAATAATGGCTTATTATGGAAGCTATAGTTTAAATTCATGCAGTATTTGAAACTTAGTGCATGGTTACAAGGAAGAGAACAAAAAGGTAAGAAAAAAGAAGCATAAAAGAATGGTAATTCCTGGCATAATCCTAAAATAGTTTTCAGAGGTTTTTTATGAAAAGGCAAGGGCGTGACTGGACAACAAATCCTAAAAATTAATCTTGGGGAACACGGACATTGTATTTCAAACCTTTCAAAGTATTTTACTATAACTGCAGTATTCATGTATACCAATAACTCACATACTTAATACTTTCAGCATTACTTCTGTCCTGTCAATAACGTAGTTATCTGTGTTGCTTCAGCTAATATCCAACTTCGAATGCAGTGTTAAGTCTTTAGAGGGATGCTCGTGTTCACATGGTCAGAACAGCTGTATAAGCCCTTAATATTCCCTCTTACGGCAGATAAAACTGTATAAAACTAAGGGGGAGGATGCTAATGGAGCTCTCTTTAGAATTCTTTATGCAACTGTCTGGTCAAGACATGTTGCTTATAATTGATGTGTCCATTACTTGAATTCTCTTGTAATTATAGTCAATAAGTCTTGTAAATGTGTTAAAGCTCACTAAAAGCATACAAATTCAAGAACAGAGTAAGGCTAATAATTTAAAATAATCAATGTAGGCATTTCAGCACTTAATTTCCCTTGTGTGTTGATAGCTGATCATTCTTAATCCATTAAGATTTATTTAGTCGTTTACAATGCAAAATAGGTTTGCACTGGTCACTTGTGCCATTTGAAAATGTCCACCAGGTTAAGTGCAGAATGTAGTCCATTAGTCTTCCTTGACTATATGTATTAATTGCATTTAAAATCAAGTTAATGTGGATGTGAAAGTGAGGTAACTATCAATATATGACAAAGCAACCCTACTTACATAAGTTACATCATTGATTGTAACATTTAGTAAAAGTTAGTGTACTTTTTAACATCTTGTGTGTAGGTCTTATCATGGAGTGTATTTTTATTGTGCTTTTGGATAGCACTAAATATGCAAAGCAGTAAAAGAATACGTTTAATTTTGCAATTCATTTTTTGGTGCAGCGGTATAGAAGGGTTACAGAGCAGAGTTTTATCTGCTTTCTTTCTCACTGCAACTTTAAATGAAATGTTTTCTAATGCTTTGCTTATTCACATAAATAGTAATGTGGAGACTTTTATTAATAGTTAATGGGAAGAAGAAGATTTCTCCTGAAGGCTTTCTCTTCCAATCTCTATTTTCATATTTGTGGTCTTCTTATAGAACCTTTTCTTCCCGTCTGTATCATAGTGGATGCAGTTTAATAACAAACAAATATGTTTAGTTTATTGAGAGTGGTGGCGGAGGGGAATGACCTACTGCACCAACTGTATGAACACTTCTTGTAACTTTGGTGAGGCAAAGTACAGCATTACCAGCTTCTCACCTCTCCCAGGGTAACAACAGGTACATAAGAGCACAGCCACCCTTTTTCCCATTTATTGTTCTGATTATATGCTTTTAAAAAAGTCTTTCATCAACATCTGGATGTGCATAAATATGTTTATTTACGTGTGTATATATGTGTAACCATCACCAACTCCTTTTCTTTTTTTAATTGAGTAATCAGTGATGGTTTGGGGCGATAGAGGGAAGGGAAAGTTGCAGAAAGATGCAACTACTAATTTCCATTCATAGAAAAATAATGTTTCAAAATACCATTAAAAATGTAGGAGATTTTCACATTGCAAATGAAAGGGAAGCTTTGCTAGAGAGGACCTAACAAATAAGTCCATCACATGCTGACAAGTGAAAATGAGGAAGTGTAAAGAAAAATAAAAGGAATAGTAGAGGTGGAAGACTTTTTAGTTTGCAATTGATGGAGGTCCCATAAACTTAATTAACAATCAGCATCTGAGGAAAAATCACCTGCAACCACATCATCTTTGTTTCTTTTCTCACAGGTTTCTCAGTTAATCGCAGTTGTGCCCAATGCAAGTGTGGTGTATTACTCCCCATGTCCTAAGCACAGGAGGAAATGATATGATGACATTTCATGTGGCTCTGGTCACTTTGTATTGGGCCTGAGCTGGGAACACAGCTATGCCTGCCGGTGCAGGTGATGTTGCCTTTGGCTGGCCTAAAGCTGAGACAGGGAATTTTTTCTTACAGCTTTGGGTCTGTATTGTCCTAATGTAAAGCAGCTCAAGTCTTTTTTGTCAAAACAGTAGAATGATTTGTATCTGCCTGACCTGAACTCTTAAGTTTAATCTTATTTTCAATTTAGTGTGGTGGTATTGTTTTTTGTTTTGTTGTTGTTGTTGTGTTTTTGTTTTGTTTGTTGTTGGTTGGTTTGGTTTTCCCCCAATTGTTAAAAGCTGTATTGTTTCCTGCTACCATCAGAAAATGTACATTTGTTTTTCATGCCGTAAGTTGTGGGTGAAGTAGTTTGGTGGTATTTTTGGTTTTTTTTTTTTTTTTTGTTTTGTTTTGTTTTGTTTTTTTTTTTTTGAGTCATTTGGTTGAAAAGATGACATAGTGAAAGTATTTTTCTCTTTTTTCTGAGAACTAAAAGCCAGATGTGAATCCAGTAGTATCACAGTTTAAAACAGCCTAAGAGAACCACTGAAGTTGGTGATAAGTATGGCTAAGAAATGGTTAAATGCTTTACATTGTTTCAGACAGCTTTATGACAAATACAGATTTTTTTTTCTCCCATTAATTTAAATCTTAGTCTAATGTCTTCATTTCTAGTATAAAATGTTGGGTTGTTCCATCCAAGAACATACTGGAACAAATTTGGCACCAGCAACCTAAAAGGGAGATGCACTGCTTTTGTTTCAGGTGATAAGTACTGACTGGAGCCTGTCAGCACTTGAATTTTCATGGAGTTTAAATGGAGATGTTAACAGATATTCAGCTCTGGATCTGAGAAAAAATCAAAACCCCTCAAGGCCTCAGTGATTTTTGGATGAGAGCAGTCAACAGAATAATACATTTCTGTATTGTCAGCACACTGTAGCCACGATTGGTCTGAACTTGAGTTCTTCACAAAGGAGTCATGTAAATGGAAAACAGCAAAGGTCTTGTATGGAAGCCCTGTGGGACACCTGCAGTAACAGAATGAGGAACGAATTTACAATTTAATCAGTAGGAGAGAAACTAAGGGAACATAGGATAAAATCCACTTGGTATTTGAATTCTATGAGAAAAAAGAGCAGTATAAACACCAATAAATTTAAAAAAAAATCCTCTTCAACTGTGGCCTTGTTATTAATTGTCCAACTAAAGATCATAAGTTAAAATATCAACTTTTAGTAGTCTTTTAATACAAAGATAGGGGTTTTCTTTTTGCACTGGTCTCTTTGTAGAATGCACTGTTGATTTGAAATGTCACCAAATTAATGATTAATTCAGTTTTATCAGGATCATTTAAATAAACTGAGTTTTTTTCAGTGTGATGGATAGAATGTGATTGCTGTGAGCTGCAGTCTGAACCTGCTTTCGACATTTAAACATATAAAGCTGACTAGATATAACCATTGAGGTGCTAAATATATTTTACATCTACTTCCAACAGTAGAAATGGAAGTATTAAGAGATCTGGCTTCATTGTCATTGAACTGTGAAATATTCAACCTTGTCTGCCTGTGCTTAGTACTGTTGACTTTTTTATTTCAGTTAGAAGATTAAAATTAAATGCTTCATTTTTCGTTAGCTTTTGGGAATTAAATTGAAATTTAAGACTCTAAAAATTTTTACTAAGATCCTCAATTTCACCAGTGGATTCTTGGAGGATATTCTATTTTCAAGGGCAAAGCAAAAAGGTTCATTGATCAAGTATGATATAGTGCAACATTTTTCTTATCAGAGCTCTTTATGTATATTTATTAAAGATGCCATATTTCATATTATGCTTAACTGTATTGGAAGAAGTACTTCACAAAACGTATACTGAACATAATATGGAGACTCTGTGACCATATTGTACTTACTTTTAACTGCAATTCTATGATTTTGATTTATTGATTTAAGGATTTAGTGGTCAGAAAATTGGAAAGTGCTTCTAGAATGATGTTGCTGCGTAGTAACCTGGGGACTGACATGTGCCCAATTTAACTATGTCAGTAAAAAAGATAGTTTTTCCATCTCGAGAGATCATCACTGTTAATTAAGATAGACAAATAATTTGACTTTTTGCTGAACTGGTGTGATACAAGAAATAGGCTGATACTTTTTCCTTGGAGAAATAATTTCAGAGTTCTTTGGTCTGCAGCAGACATTTAATATTAAAGTTTGTTCTTGAAATAAATAATAGCCAAAATGTCAATACTTCTGGTTTGCAGAATAATCATAAATTCTTGACCGTAAAACAGTCATAAAGGCATAATATTTTATCCACTGTATATTCATACATTGCATGCCATTACAAAAGCTAGGTGATGAATCATTTTCTGTGTGTGACAGAACAAATCTGAAATACCAATGCTAATGTGAAATCTATTCAAAGTTGGAAGACTTGTAATATTACTTTACTTTAAAAATACTTGCTGAAGAAACAAGTACATTTTGCAGTTTAAACCAATACCAAGCCACTTTAAGACCATTACCTGAGTTTCAGCATTTGGCAAGGGGGAAAGGTGTAGAACAACTTTTGCCATCTTGTTGAAACGTTATCTATCTGTTAGATTTTCTTCTCATTTTAATGTATCTTGTGAGTTTTTTAATGATTAAAGAAAAGACCAGGTTAAAAGTTAAGAGAGTATTTTCTGTGATCTTGAACTCAAGGAAACTTTAATGTATATCATTTACTGTCTGTGTCTTGGAAGCTATAAATTTATGTACAAGATACTTTTTTTTATTAGGCAAAAATCTCAAACAGGTTAAATGTGGGATAGGTTTTTAAAAGGTTATTTTACCTCAGGAATTTTTATTTCTTTAACCGTGGGTGATATTTTATTCTAATTCAACTCATATCTTATGCTAAATTTTACTTAGGATCAAAGCCGTTCAAGTGCAAGATATGCCACTTTGCAACAGCTCAGCTTGGAGATGCCAGAAACCATGTCAAGAGGCACCTTGGGATGAGGGAATACAAGTGTCATGTCTGTGGGTGAGTAAATTGAAACAGTCTCCACCATGGTTAACCAGGAGAAGAGTGCAGAATATGCATTGTTTCAGAATTGAAAACTGTGATGTGAGCAAGAGTGGCTAAAATTATGCATGCATATCCTCCTTTCCATTGTTATGGTAAATTCCTTAAATACAGTTATGACATTCTTTTCCCACTTCTAATCCTGTACTGAAGATGAGCAATTTTATGGGCTACAAGGTCAATTTGAACCTGTAATCTGTAAATTGACTAAATTATAGGATGTTCATTCACATTGCCAGGGAGAACTGTAAATTCCATTTAAAGACATAAAAAATATATAATATAGACTTTACTGTGTGGGGTTTTTTCTTTTGCTATACTGTTATAATTTTAGTACCATTAACAGATTTCTGGACTCCATTAGGGTTTTCATTCTTTATGAAAACAAAACAGAAGACAGATTTTTCAAACAAATGGATCTAAAATATTTCAGGCATAAGAATTTTAAAATAAATTGAAGTCTTTTATGTGTGCTTGTGTTCCTGTTTGTTACCCAAAAAATCTTGTTTTTCTTTTTACAATCGTTATTTCCTCAGAAGGATCGTTCATAATGTTTAATTGTCCTTCAAATGTGTTGCATTTAATAGGAGGCATTGAGACTCCTTAATGCAAAACTAATTAATTTAGCAGAAATGTTTAAAAGGTTTTAAAATGCCATGGCATATATGGTACATCATAGGACATTCAAAGTTGGATTTTAATACCCTAGTTCTGATTAAAAATATATTTTAATGCTATTATGCTGAAGAAATTAACTAATATATGCATCACATAAAAACATTTTACTCAAACCTATGTAACCTGCTGTAGCAGTCTTATGGCTAATGTGTAAAAGAGCATAGGTTCAATTAGATGGTGCAGTGCACACATGCATGGTGTGGTGTGATGCTGGGGATAATATTCAGCAGGAGGAGGTTTTTTAGCCTTAGTGTACCAATCTACTGCAGGACAAAGTGAGTTACACGGAAGTCAAGTGAATCTTCAGCTGAAGACACAGCTGAGTGATTTTCACTGATTCGTCTCTCTGTTTTTCAAATAATTTTGCATGCAGCATTATGAGATGCTTTGGATGGGTTTACTCACTTAAGAAAATTAATTGCTGACTTCTTGAAATGAGAAATAAAAATGTATGAGCCCAATTCTTAAGTCCACTGTGTATCAGTAGTAGAATAACTTGTGCTATTCCTTATTTTGCAGCATGGTTAAAATGAACATGGTAGGGTATTTTATATTGTTTTAAAAGTCTTATTTACTGTCTCTGCTTTATGAATTGCCAAGAATTAGACATGGAAGATAGTTAAAAACTACAGATCCACAGAAGTGTTTAGCAAAGGCTAAACTCTCTTCTTTAGAAGTTGTCCACAAACTTGACATTGGTGTTTTTTCAATTCCCTTTTAACTTGAACTGAAAAATCATCGTATTATTTAACTATTTCCTTGTGAGAGGAAAAGTAAAAAAATTTCAATCCAGCTAATATGGTATCTTTTATAAAAAAAGAAAAGAATTAAAATTATTAGGATTTGGCATAGTACCTCATTTTTTCAAAAACTCATTCTATCACTTCAGGATTGACATGTCTGACAGAACCTGTCTCAGAAATTGTACAACTCTGTTGGGATTCACAATGGTTATGCAAGAGAGAGAGCAAAGCATGTATGAATGATTTAAACTTTGGATTGAAATGGTAGTCACTTTCCTAAGCTGATTGCTTACTCTATGTTGCTGATGTGTAGCCAAGCAGGTACTTATTTTCCATTTTTGTGTATTGTTAATTTTCATCAACAACATGGACCTGTGCTATTTAGATATGGCAAAACAACCAGCTGAAGAGACATACACCACAATACCCCATGCTTACAAATATCTGATTTATATACCTGTTTAAATAATCATCACGTTTTATTTAATGTGCACCAAAAATGTATGTTAACAATCATATACTAACAATGATTTATTTGGGAAAGACATTTTTGCACTGTGGCTAACAGTCCTGAAGAATTGAGCAGAATTTGAAGGAGGAATGACCAGAGCAGTTTGAACCATAGTCCATATAATGAATATGCCATCTTATATGTGGAAGAGGAGAAAAAAAATGTTAATAGTCTGTGCTGTATTTGTGCTCTTTTAATTGAAAGGACTGGTTAGCACATTGGTTAAAAAAATAAAGTAGCAACATAAAAAAAAAAAAATTGCTAGGATTGGCTATTGGATTAGTGGCACTATAGAGCATTGGTACATTAACACCACTGACAATGTCAATTCATTATCATTGATGGCTAAATAATCTTAGAAATGCTCAGTGGACCTATTAGTTCCTGAACATAAGCAGCTCATGCTGCATTTCTTCATTAGCTTTAATTGCTATAAATTTTACCTTTTTAAAAATCATGCTTTAAAAGGTGAAGTGATCTTTCAGGAACATTAACTCTGTAATTTTGTCACAAACAGAAGGTCCTGCACTATGTTTTCTTTTCTACAGTAGTTAATATTCTATCCTCTGACTTTTAGATTCTCAGTAATAAGCCCTCTGCTAGTTGTAAGGATAAATTGTGTTTCAAAAGCTTTTGAATCTGCTTGGGCACTTTTTAAAGGTGAAATGTCAGTGCAACATCATGGTGTGGTCTCAAAATACCACGTTTTTTAAAGACAAATTATTTCTAAAGTTTTGTCTTAAAAAAAAGGGCAAAAAGTGTATTTTTGGTGTTGTTTTAGGAAGGGTTTGCCATGTCTCAGTCTTCCAAATGATCCTCATATTTACATGCTACAAAGTACACAATATATAATTCAGCTAGCTGTTGAAAAAGGCAGTAATTTTGCTGTGTTGTTTTATTTTTTTTAATTGAAGTTCAGGGTTTGTTTTTCTTCAGCTGCACAGCAGAAACTACATGACACAGAAATTGGACACCACTAATGTTTTAACATTTGGAATAAACCGTCTGCTACTCATTGCCTTATCGCAGATGTGTGTTAATTGTTGTCTTTTCCATACCCATGGCTGTAAAATATATCCTATTATTTCAGGGGTAGTATCTATTTTCTATGGGTAGCAAACTGCTGCATATTTGAATTTCATTTTTGAAAGTCTGACTCTGAAATTGGCTGATACCCTGGGTTAGGTGAGCAAATCTTGGTTTCCCAGCATTTAAAATTTTTGTTTCATTTGCCTGGTGAAATGCTGTGAGAAGGCTTATCGTGCACTTCTCAAATTTTATCCCTTAGGTAGGACATGAAAAATGCATTGTTCTGCAACTGGGATTTTGAACAGAATTTATAGGCAATGTTCGATTTAAAAATATTTCTATTATTCCTTTGCCTTTTTCTTGCCTTTGCTTTTAGAAACAGAATTTTGGGGTGTGTAGTTACATGTTTCAAGTAAGAGTGGCTGCTTCCTTTTTTTTTTCTCTCTCCTTTATGACCACTTAAAAATTGTTTGAAGAAGATGGGTATAAGGTAGGTTTGGATTGTTAGGAAAATTTTCAGCATTTAAAACATGCATATAAACATTTTTTGCTACCTTCCTACAAATTGAAAAGGCATTTGTAGCAATGTCTTTATTATGTTTATTGCACATACAGTATTTAATATATAGTAGTCAAGTGTTTTGAGAAAAAAAATAAGCCTTTGTAGACCCAAAGGAGTTTGGGGGGGGTCAAAAAGATTGGATTTTTTCTGTATTTTGCTGGAGTAGGTTTTATTTTTTCTTTCTTTGTTTTGGTCTTTTGGTGGCTTGGAGGTATTAATCTTTATTTACTTTCTGCTCCTTAGTTCTCTATTTGCTTTGAAACTCCTTTTCTCAATTAATTCTGGAGATATCATAAGATGTTCTGATAAATAAGAGTTTTGCTAAATTCGGTTGTTTTTTAAAGCCTCATACAGCTAAGCTTTGGGGACAGTTATAGTGTCCCAGGCATGGAAATAACCTCACTTCTGCTGTTATTCTTAATGTTAAGAGTGATTCAGAGATTCGCATGAAGTTCAGTATTTTAATGACACTGATTGCTTGGAGAATGTCTAAACAAAACTACTCACCTATATTGAGCATAGTGAGTAATAGATCTTTGTTTTTGATAGATAAGTGTGTGCTTTGACCAGCTGCATCAAAAAAACTTGGCTGTACTCCTGTGTGTTGTGTTCTGAAAAATCTTCTAGGTTTTCAGATTTTTTAACTGCTTACTACTAATTTCAGGCTACTTTTAGGGAAAGGCTTCTCTTAAGATTGCTTTTAGCAAGCAAAAAAGACTTATTCATAAATGTATTGGTAGGAGCAGGAAAAACATTATATTTTCAAGGATGCCTTAATGTACTGTAATGTAAATCAATTATTTATACTTGCACAGTTTGGGAAATCTTAAATAGAAAGTTGCTACTCTAGTAAAACTATTTTTGTGTGGTATTACCTAGTTTTTGTGCATTAGAAGGGATCTCTGTGTAGATGATTATAATGTCACTTTCTGACCTTTGCAGCTTGAATAATTGTAAATCATTGCTTCATAACGTGTCAGAGAATGTCTGTACTAGGGAATTAAATGGCAGAATATAATAGACCAAATTATTGCCTGTCATGTTTTCAACAACACAGTTAGTATTTGAGTTACACTTAATCATTACGTGCATTAGCAACTTCATTGGAATCCAGCTTCAGGCTGAGCATGAAATACATTACATTATTTAAACCTCTAATGGTAGAAGTCATTTATTTGTGTTGAAGTGTACAACATGCAGAGTTTCATAAAGCAAGGAACACTTGAGAGCTTAATTTATCCAAATCAAAGTCTAAATGCAGATAAACACAAGTGGCAAAAATTAGTAATTTTTATAGTCTGGAAATATTTAAAAATACATGGTTGTGGGTAATTGTAGGCAGCAGGAATAAATTAAAATAACTATTTTTAGTCAGCTCTGAGAATTAAAACTGCTTTATATCTAAATAATCAAATGCATCATGAAATTGCATTTTTGAACAAACAATTAATTATACAGATCATATCTACAGATGTGTCTAAACAAAAAATATATGTTTGGTGCAGCTGTTTAGATCAGAGATAATTGCATGTGAAGTGAATGTTCCAGATCCAGCTATTCTTAATTTCTCTATCTGCATTTTGCCATTTGGCATTTTTGCTGTTTTGCCATCATATACTTGTGTCCACGTTTACTTCACTAAAGAAAAATGAGGTGAACCTACATAACAGCTTTCCAAACTTGCATATGCTTTTAAAAAAATTATCAAGAAAATGCTAGAAAAATATACGAAGTTAAGTAATGTGTTATGTTATCTTGCCATTTCTTATTCAGTTATCTTAAAATTTTGTTAGATTTGCAAGCCTGGCCTTCAGTACATAGTCTCTCTTTTTACTGTTTAAGAAAACTACTTGAAGTAGAAGCAATTTACTTTTATTCAGAAAAGCTCCTAGCACCTTTAAACAACTGGTACAGATCCCAGGATGTGTTGTGGAAGACTGTCCTGGCCTGGAACTCTGCCATGAAGCTGGCTGGAGTTGGCTGGTGGGAGACTCCTGTACAGACAGTAGGAGGACTCTTCTGTTTGAAACTGCTCTAACAATTGATACAGAGAAGTCAATACCAACTTTCCTCTTAATAAAATGGTTTTTTAGCAATTTGTATGCTAGATGGGGTTATAATAATGATTTAGTTGTGCTTGCTGAAGAGACAAGGTATATAAGGGGCATACTTAAGTTGGTATTTGGAGACAGTGATTCAGATGAATATCTCAGTTGCATAGAGTCCCCCAGTTCAATGCTCTTCCAAATGGCAGCCATCAAGATGCACAGAGGTGTGGCACCTGTAACTACTGCTTTTACAGACATGCACTTTTAATATTTTACTTTACTGTAGATTGCTTTGATGTCCAAGACGTGCACTTCTGCTAGGCCATAGGCGCCTCACTCTGAACACATCTTCTGGCCACAGAGGGCACGTTTGAGCCCTCTCTGAGGGTGCAGGCATTGTGACTAATGGGAAATAGTCTGATGGTGCAAAACCTGATGTTTAACACTTAGTGCTAAGGCAAGCAGCAGTCCTAAAATACAGTATCCCATCTGAAAAAGGGAATTCTGTTCTTACCATCATGGTTTAGAAAGATTGGCCCAAAGGTTGAGAAAAACACTGTTAAAAAATGCCATCTGTTGGCAGAAAGAGGTGGCAAAAAAGTTAACTCTGTTTTGGTGACCATGAGAAGAAGGAGGATGACAGTTGTTGGTGTGGGTGGTTGGTAGTGACAGGGAGAGAGGTTTGGTTGATTAAAATTGTGGATGGGTTGTTTTGTCAGTAGGCTGAAGTAGCATGGTTTGGATTTATATCCAGAATTCAGAAACATTGCCTTTGTTTCGTTTTTCGGTTTAATCATTTGCGCGTAGGAATTGCATCAAGCTCCTTAATCAGCTGTGATGTTCCTTGCTGCTTTTAATAACTTTACTTTGAAATTTAGTGGAAAAATAAGTGACCCTAATGTTTATCAGTGAATATCCCTTCCCTAATACTACAGGGTTTGATAAGAGAATCGGGATGCCACACAGAAAGGGTCAAAGTAGATTCTTGATTTATGTGTTATACCTTTAACTGTAAGTTGTTGGAATCCCCTCGGTTTTAACCAAATTTAATCTGTAAGAATTGACTGCTGATTCAGTCTGTTGAGGCATCTTGGATTTTTTTTTGTGTTCAGTTTTACTTGCCTCAAATGTATTCCTGTAACATAGCTTCTTCAGTGGTTACTGCTCAATTCACTGGAACACCCCAGAATCTCAGAGGATGCGGTGTGCAGTGCATCCACATCTTCTTTCACATTTAAATTATCTGTTTGAAAACAGACTTAACTTTGTTTTTCTTTCCAGTGACTTTTCCTCCTGTTTGCACTGTAATGACTGGAAATTGGTTTGCTGGGTTTGGTACAAGCAGAATCAAGCCAATAGATTTTAAGCACTTCAGAGCAATTAATCTTACTTTCTGTGTTTATTACAATCCTGGGCACCTTCTTGAGCCTCAGCGATTAGTTTACTAGGGTAGAACTGGTTTCTCTAGGAAATCTCTGTCTTGGTATATTCGTGTTTCAGGTATCATCAAATCTAAATGGTAGCAATTGGAAGAGCTGACCAACTTCTGATGTCATTTTAGTCTTTCTGGCTGTGGTATATTGTCTTTCATCCTGTTTTTTCTCCCTGTAATTCACACTCATGTTAACCAGACAGATTATAGTAGTTACACTCCATACAGATGGAGAGGGAAAGCAAAATCTCTCTTTATGGGCTAAAGCCAAGGTAAATGCATGTCACAAATCTTTTGAACTGTGATGTGATTGTCAGCTGTCCCAGCATTGGGGTAGGTGT
>VZTH01006866.1:238084-331216 GCA_013397815.1 Aleadryas rufinucha | reverse complement strand
TTCATGAGAAAGGGCTCTACACTTCTGCTGTGAGCCCAAGGCGCCCTGTTTTTTTCCCAGTTGAGCTGTGGGGAAGGAAGGCTGCCTGGCGGAGGGACAGGGATGTGCGGTGATCCCGCTGCGGCCGGCAGAGGGCAGCGCCGGCCCGAGCGGCGCGGGAGCCGCGNGAACTGCAGCGAAAACGGGATCCGAGAATCCTCCGTGCTTCTCGGAAAGCAGAGGCAGCGCCCGCCGTGGTGCGTTTCCAGCGCCTCGCTCTTCGCTCGTGCGGTTTCCTCGCCGTGTAACTCATCGGTTCTTCACTTATAGAATATGATAGGTGTTCATTACTGATAATTAGAGTGTTTGGAATCAATTTGTGCTTGTTTTCCAAATCAGTCCTCCAAGCGCTGGAGTGAAAATAATTGCTGAAAACAAAAGTAGTTAGCTCAAAGCATTGGGAGTGATTTGGATGGAAGAACAAAAAACTTGGAAGGATTTGGGGGGGAAAAGATAAGGCGAGTGGCCTCCCTTTTAAAGTACAAGATGTAGCTGATACTGCAGCAGATCACGTTTTATTGGGCTTCGTTTGTTGGGAAGCCTGTACACACAGTTGTATAAAAGATGAATAGAATCTCACGCAAGCGACCTCGCTGCGGTGGCTCAGCACATTATTGTTCCAGCTTGTTGAGCCTTATAGAGCGGGAAGGGGATCGAGGAAGGGATTTGAATAACATTGTGGTTCAGAAAGAGATTCATAATTTTAGTATAATCAGCATGTTGGTTTGCCTCGTAGTGACAGGGTGAGTTTATTTCTAAGAGACTGTTCTGTGAAATAGGCCATTAAAAGCCCTACACAGGGAATGGCTCTGTAGCTTCCATAAGACTTGTGGTCCTGTATCTATCTGTCCATCCTCTTTGTTTTTGGATGGTGTGTGGATGCTGTGACTGCAGTAATTGTCACGTGTTAATTCAGTGTAATTTAATGAATTAAACCAGGTTTTATGGATTCCTGTATTACGCATAAAAATGACAGTTGATTATGTTTAAGTGGTTGTAGTGTGGCACAAACTTGTCTTTTAAAATTACGTAGAAAAAGCAGATGTTTTTAAAATGCCAGTAAAACTACAGAATGCTTTGGCAGTATTTTGGTTTCATCAAAGAACACGGTGCAATTGACTTGGGTAGCATCAGGTTTTCACCCTCCAAATTTATGATGGTCGGTAAAAGATAAAGGCAATTTTAAATGTTGTTGCTGTCTATACACAGCTATTTTCTTCAGCAGGTTTTGAAAATTTGTGAGAAATGGTCAATTGTTTGACATTCAATGTTGTTTGTTCAGCAGCCTTTTGTATTTCAGGCATATCTTTTAATATTGAACCTTAACAAGAAAGGCACTGCTTTCCACATAGTGCTATACAGACTGGATGAACTGTTATATCATTTATTGATTCCATAACCAGTTATCTCACTGAGATGTCTTTTATAAAAACTGCTGATAGTGATTTGGGAGAAGGAGGGGAAAAAAATAAAAGAAAAAGCTGTTCTACCTAGTAGTATAGTATCTGAAATGCTATAGGGAAATGTTCATGTCTCTGCAGAGCTGCAGTTATTTATCATTGCTGTATCTTTAACATATGCCTTGCATTGACCTGATTTGGGGATTTTGTTTGGTGCTTTTGACAGGTTTTTTGGGTGGGTTTTTTTTTTTGTGTTTCCTTTTTTTTTTAGTTTCTTTTTTTAACAATTCATTGAATAGTAACATATATTACAAGAAATTTTGAATTTATATCACCAACAGATTCAGAATAGTTTTATCAACATAGGGTTGAATCTAGCAATCAATGCATTTGATTTTACTATAATTACTAAAATCTTCAGGTCTTGATGTACCGGTCATTTCGGGGGAGCTGTACTGAACAGTAGAGAGTACAGAGTTGTACTGAACAGTAACTGAGTACACTTCCCTAATAATGAGGAGTGCAGGGCTGAGTTTTTCCGGTTTGTTTCTTTCTTTTTATTTTTTCTCAGTTTCTGATGACGATACATGGTTGGTTTATGCTTTGAACCATGAGTATGTTTATCCTTTTTGAGACTTAATGGTGATGGTTAAAGATGTTACTTCCCCATCTGCTCACTACCAATTCTGCCTGATGGGATAGTTCTTAGAGATTTCTGCCCATTTGCTGCAGAAAAATAGTTTTGTCAAAGAGAGCCCATCAATGCAAAGAATTTAACACGTCTGAATTTGCTGAGTATAAGTTTTGCTGTATATATGTATATATGGTTATACCTTAACTAATTAATTTCATTAATGGGCTTTTGTAAGTGACTTGCCAAGATGTTGTTTCCCATTTAAAATTGTTTAGTTAAATTTCACTTTATTAGACAGTAATTTATGATTATTATTTTTTTTTTTTAATTATTGAATGCTGCTGATCTTCTCAGGCCACAAAGCTTAAATAATGGATTTTTTGAGAAGGACAGTTGATTTTTGCACCTGGCATTGCTAGTCTCTCAATAATACAATGGAGTACATCTTCAAATATATTTGTGAAATTTCAGGCACAGCTGAGGAAATCTTAACATCCTTCTGACTGCAAAGATCTGTTGACTTGTTCTGTGTAATAATTTTTGCTTTATACTATGCTGGCCTCCTTTGAGCCATAGAGGCTGAGTTATATAGGGGCTAATCACGGCATAAAGATTTTCTAGTCACTCTCCCATTTTGTAGGGCATACTCTGTACATGTGATTGTGTGTATGTGTACATTCTGTATTGTTCTTTGAATGCTGTCAGTATCTTCCACTTCTCTTCCCAGCTGTATTTGACCCCTTCTTCAGGAAACAGTTCCAGAAGCACTGCAATAAGGTTAAAAATATAGGCCATTATGCTTCCAATCTTCTTGGATTACCCTTCTTCTATACAGGTTAAACATTGTACCTTATTTTGATGGGCTAGTTTTACTCAAGGCAGGCATTAAATCTTAAGAAATCTCTCATGTCTGTTTTAGGGCCCAAATGCAACAGAAAATGTATTTCTGCTGCATTTATGCATAACATGGACTGAATGTCTTAGGACACTTGAATTGCCTGGAAGAGACTCTGATGTTGCTTTTATAGGGCCAAAATGCCTAGAGGACAAAGGGGAAATGTGTACTGATGGTGTAGCCTGTGAGTCCCCTCATAATGACAATTAAATTGGCCAAAAACTGCATTAAGGGTGGGACAACAGGGTCTTGTTGTGGCTGGTTTCCCCTTTCCCTGCTCAACAATTTTATCAGCATCTTTACATCAGATGACATCTGGATACCTTCAGCTTGGCACTGAATGACCATCCTTGGGCCTTGCGCTACTTGTAGTGAACATACTTTAAATAGTGATGAGAACATACTGTGAGCAGTGATGTTATTGCAGCCGTGATGACCTTGGTCTTGGAGATACAAGGACCCATCACCATGATGCTTGTTGATGAAACTGCCTCTGGAAGAAGCAGACATACTTTCCCATTCAGTCCCTTCCTCTGAGCCGAAGAGGAGACCTTGCTCAGTCTTCCAAGAGTTACCTCTAACAAAAGCTATTATCTTTTCTGCAGGTTGTTTTCCCTCCATAATGAGTTTGGATTTTACTACAAGTCCTTCCTATCCCTTCAATGTGCATTCCTTTCCTGATAGGATTTGAGATGTCTTAGAAGATGTACTTAAAAGCTGAACATAGGTTGAATTAATTCCTCTAGGAGTATTAATCCTTATCTCATGAGAGTTAGATGTAACCAGAGTTCCTTTACTCAGAATATTGCGAGAAGTATTGGGATAAGCTCTCATGTTTCAGAACAGCAGCAGAATTCGGCAGGGGTTGATCTTTTCTCTTTTTTTTTGTTTTTAAAATAAAGCTGAGTTTATTAGTACTATGTTACATGTTGATGGTGATTAATGAAACACACGGTCTAATATTAATAATAATAATAATAATAATAATGTGCTGAAGTTATTTAATTTGTTTAAAAATTAATATTTAAAAAGTAGTACTTTGTTTCACTTGAAATATTTGCTATTAAATGCTTTTGAAAATGTAAACTCAGTGATTGTAAGAAAAAATGTCACCATTTATAGCAAACAGTCTATACATTGCTATTGTAAGAAGTATTGCATTTTTTTCTAAATGTGCTTGCCAAATGAGTGAGTGTATTTTTGACATTGTTTAGCCTGCACTGGCTTGGAAAGGTATTCCTTTTCTAGTATTAATAGCATCTAACACTGTTCATTTTTCTGGCATACAGTAGAGCATTCAGAGCAAACTGAATTCCTGGGGAGGAACATTGTCTTAAACATTTGCTTTATCTGTTCATTCCAGTAGATGGCTACAGTTCACTACCAAATTGTGGCTATAATAGATTTTTTACAGTAAGTAAATCAGAAGATGAAGGTTGAATTACTATAAATGAGTTGACCTGTACATTTTTCTTATTTCATGTGCTTAGTCATGCACTATTCACTATTTTTCCATGTACACCTTTTTCAAACTGCAGGAAAATGTTATATTTTTTTTTTCCTGTTGGTCAAGGTTTTATGTTGTAAATGACTCATATCTCTTGCAGTTTTCTGGTATTTCTAATTGTGCCTGATTGGAAGAATGCTTGTACTATCCAAACACTGAGGAAACTCAATTGCTGAAAAGCTGTATGTTACTTTTATGAAAGTGGATACTTCCAGAGTCTCAACATTCTTTTAATTTTGTTCCTGGGTTTAGGCATTTTAAATGGAAACTGGCCATTTAGCACTTGCTTTTGCCAAGTTGACTTTAGCTTTTATAGAAGCAGATGTTTTCTAGTAAGCCTTTTCAGTCCTAAGCATGAAGCAGTGACTAGCACATACAAAAGTATGTTTACCTTTGCATTTCATCTGTGTTGTACATTGCAGTGTTTCATTGCTCTCAATTCCCATCCAGGTCTTTCTTTTTTTAAACCTAATTTGCATACAACTAAGTTGATACAAAGGAATTTCTTTTAAGCCCCTGGAAAAGCAGCTTGCTTCTGAAAAGGTACTCATTAGCAGTTTGCAGAGTGGAATTCTTTCAAAGGTTCATTACTCATTTGTACTGTATGAAGTAGTTCACAGTACAACACTGAAATATTAGGTATGCCTTTTGACTTTCTCAGATCGAGTGATTCTGAATTCGTCATGTAAACTAGTGAATATTTTGCTTTAATTTTCAATGAGAAGAAGTGTTGAAACTGACTTTTATTTGTAATCATGTTTGCTGGTAAATGCTACTACCATATTGCTTTAATTTTATCCTAATCCTTTCATTTTTGCCTTACAACAGCTACAAGCTGAGCACAGCAATTTAAGGTGCAGGTTTTTGTTATTTTACAAATGAAAGGGCCATTTTTTGCATTAACTGCTATGCTGTGCTATTGCAATTTTAGGTCCCTTTGCAATCAACTGCCAATTTATATAGCTGGCTACAACTGCTTAATCTATTATTAATAAGCAGTGCTACTGAGCTCTACAAATGATAAAAATGGTACCAGTTTTATACAGGAATTTCATTTTCATATCTAACCTACATACAATAACTTTGTTCTCTACCATGAAGATAAATGTCTTAATTATTTATAAATTCTTTATATTTTATGGTATCAATTTAGGGATTCATTCATTATCCTTGAAATATATTGAGAGGCCTTAGCTGTAACTAAAATATTTTTCATTTACCCATTTAGTTACAATGTTGTAGTCTTAAGGGCCAAAATTTAATGTGTTTACAAAATAGTTTTACAGTTTAATACTGGGTTGAATATTCTAGAAAATAAATGAATGCTGTGTTATTCTTAAGTTCTAAAATTGAGTATTTTGGATTATGTGTGTTAAATCTCAGCTTTCTTCTATGTTTAGATTTTTATTGTAGCCACATGATTCATTAAACAAGTTTGTCCTCTGAGAGGAAAATGTATTTGACCCCTTCTTGGGAGCATATACAAGAAGTTCATCAAGAATCACAGATTTTTAATAAGGTAAACAGTCTTAGTTCTGTCCCCTCCGGTGTTTGTGGAACTGGGACATGTCCAGCACTCGATCCTCACACGGTGGAAACACATTGGCTGCCCTAGAGAGCACCTGGCTGTGTTTAGGACATCTCAGCCATGAGAAGAATTGTACCTGGAGGGCAATTATGGTCAAGACAAGGGATGCACAATAATAAGTCCCCGGAGTACTTTAATGGGCTGTAAGAAGAAAAGAAAGGGCGGGGGGGGAGGGAAGGAGAAAAATTACTAAGGTATCAATTGTGTTTCTAAGAATGGACTGTGAGATACTAAACAGCGTTTGCTAGAATGTATTTCTGGTCATACAAACTTGTGTCTAATCACATACCTGAATTTCTTGGAAACCCCTTCAGAATTTGTTTACCTAATTATTTAGGAAGAATGCAGAGATTTATTGTTTGTTCCTTGTTGTTTTTTTGTAATATGCTTCCTAGATTAAGCATTTCCACAAATGATTCGCTAGTCACAGTGAAGTGGACATTATTTTTTCCCTCCTACTTTCTGGAATTTAATTTCATCTGAATTGTTGTGTGTCTTTTCCGTAACCTTTAGATGATTTACTCACACACAGACACGCACACACACACACTCGTGTGCACAGATGTGAAAAGTTTAGCTTAAATGGGAGAATGCCGAGACACAGAGCATCAGGACTCAGAAGTCCTGTCCTCACTGCCTTCGGAGCGCCGGGGCACGGGGCTGTCACACGCCGGTATGGATGCCGGGCTGGCGCCGGCTGTTCCCGGCGCTGCCTCTCTTGCCTCCCAAACCTTGCGCGGCCGCGGGGCCGGGGCCGGGGCCGTGGCCGCTGCCCCTCCGCGCTCAGCCGCTAGGGAGTGTCGGAGAGAGAGGCTCCAATTAATTTTTCCACTTTCCCTGTGAAAAAGCTGGTTTAACTTCACCCCCAGCTGCAGCACTTGTGTGTTGTAAATAGACTCAAACATTACAAAGGCGTTTGTCTCTATGATCTTTAGAAGGATTTAAAGATAAGACGTGGAACCCTTTCATAAGCAGACATGAATTATTTTTGCTCAGATTTTGTGTTTACTTCTAATACTGCTAACACATTTAGTTAATCATAAACTTACTTCTATAATTTGTATAGTAAGTGCTGCATACCTGTCTGCTAAAGAGGTAAACATTTTTAATCTGATAGAGGCTGAAAAACAGCAGCTTGTCTTTATCTAATTATTTTCTTCAAGGTTGGTCAGCAAATGGCATGTATGTCACCAACATTGTGCTTGCTTGGAAAGAGATGAGATATTTACATTACAGTGGCTCAAGAATCACAGTAAAAGTGCAACTGCCTTTAAAATGCATTTTGGTAGTTCGGTGAGTTGATGCGGTAAGATAGCGGTGCCATGGTATTTAACAAAATAACAAACGTCTCTTTAAAGGATGACACAAACAAAATTACACCCGTTTCCTTTTATTTACTGATCTGAGGAGCTTATATTTAAATGACAGAAGTAGTAGATATAACAAGCTTGTGAATTCTTTCCCTCCACCTGGGGAGTTAATCGTAACGAGTATCCTAGGGTGGCTGACATCAGGTCTACATTATATGTTTGCTTGCCTGGGGTGCTCTCATAAAAAATAAAGCAGAGCTTTATACAGTTATAGTGTGCACTAAATTTGTGTTCAACATCCATAAATAAAATATTCAACTCTTTCTGAAGAAAAACTATTGTTTTGAGATATTTCAGGCCAAAAAATATGCCACTATTGTGGAGAGTAGAGGATTTCTCCTTTGGCTTTGCTTTTACTTTTTAATGATCATCATAGTTGCTACATACCTTTATTATTGCTTTTGCCTCTCTGGCAGGATGGAATATACAAAGGAGGTTTTTTCTGTAAATCATGTTTTAAAAAAAATTCAGAGAGCAAACCACCCATTTATGCTGCAGTATGTTTTGGTTCTGAATAAGCAAACTGTATGCCTAATGATTTCATAAGAATTTAATATTGTGTGTTTTACAGATGGAAAAATGTTGATAAATTTAGGTTAATTTCTACTCTATTTATGGAACTACTTATGCATTTTTAAAAGAAACAGTGTCTTCTTAAATTATATATAACTTGAAAAAGGGTCTGTTGTTTATTTTATTTTAAATATTAGATTGTCCCTGAACAAGGCAGCAAGAGTATTATGTAGAACACTACTTATGGAAACAGCAAACTAGTAAATCTATGCTGCACTAAAATAAAATGTTATATTATTCTGATAATATTTGACTTTTGCACAATATTTAAATGAACATTAGTATAAATAGGAATGCTTAACTAAAACACAAGTTCATCGTGTAAGCTAATGTATTACTCTTGTATATTTGTACATGAGTGAACAATTATTCTAAAAAGTTTATACATGTGTTCCAGTGACCAAACTTATATTAAAACAAACTGTTCCAATAGTGGTGACAGAAGACATGGTTGATGGTTGTGTTTGAGAAGTAAATGGGCAAAATATTTGTGGATCTTTTAATGATTACGGTTCTTGATAGCTTTCATAAGAGTGCACATAATTTGTGACAACTCTAATAAAAAAATGTGGCAGAAAAACTTTCTGAGTTAGCGGCAAAGTAAATGGGGCAGGTTTTGCATTTTGAACAGAAATCTTATGAACTGTGATTGAATTTGTCGTGAAAGTGTGTCAGAATTAATAAAGTATTTACGTGCAAGGTTGCTGGGCTTTGCAGACTGGTTAGGGCTGAGGATTGGTTAACATGAAAAGTCATTTCTGTGCATTTGGTACTCGACAGCAAAGGACAAATGTACTTCTGTGCATTTTGGATCATAATGCCATTTCTCATTTCAAACCATTTTTGTCAGGACACCAGGCAAAACAATGATGCTTTGAGGACGTAATTAAAGATATTGTTCAAAGAACAACTTTCTGCATATTTGAATTATTACTGTCATCAAAATCATACAAATATGGAAATATGATTGCCAGAAGCACATAAATCAATGATCAGCATGGCCTCAAAATCCAATAAATATGTAGAGTTAAATACTTTAAAATGCAAATTGCATCTGATAATTTGCATATGGTAGAATTTAAAGGAAATTTTGTTGCTTAACAACCTCTAAGGTAGCAGTTAGGGCTATGGGTAAACATAGATTTTTTTATTCATCATTGGTCAAGTTGCAAGATTTGATAAATGATAGGAGACTGCTTTCCTTGGTTAAAATGACTGCATTCTTTACTGAATCCTGAAACTGCCTTGAAGTCATCTGAATAATTAAGAGTTAATTATTCTTCATCCATCTAAATCAGAAAAGGACAGATTTAGGGAAGGAATTTATAATTTTTGCCTCATGTCCTGTCATGTCGTAATGTGATAAACTAAACTGACTCCAAATAATATCTAGTGACCTTATAGTAATTACGCCTCACAAAACATTCTGGTTGAAATTTTTTAATTGCTTGCATCGATTCCAGAAACTACATCTTAACAGACTCTGAAGTTTAATTGTGTTCAAAAGAAAGCAATAGAAAATTTGTGCTCTGTTACTGTTCTAGTTTAGTCTTATCAGGATAGATACTGTACAAAGTCTTTCACTTTTCCCCCTCTGTTAGTGCCTCTCTATTTTCTCTGTTTTGCTCTTTTTCTATGCAAGCAATTATTTTTAAAGGATAATGAATATGTGCATGAAGAATATAACTTTTTTTTTTTAAGAAAAACTTTCTAAGTTTAACAAAACCAGGCATTTGTCAGTGGCATCAATTCTGGTTTGCTTGCTTTCTGCAACTTGGAAAAAAATGTACCCCTAAAATACGGGCGAAGAAAACAAGAATGTTCTGGCATCTGTCTCCCTGTGGAAAGAAGGACAGTTTCAGAACTGAAGATTGAAGCCTGTTTGTATTTGCTAATTTCAAAGTAGAATTTTTTTTTTTTCCAAGAAGAAGGGTTTACGAATGTTTACTGATCACAAGAGGAATTGTAATAAAGAAATCAATATGCATGATCCCTTTTCATGTAGTACAACAAGGTTACACTGTTAGGTTAAGTACAGGCTGCATTCCTTTTCAGAAAATCAATTTGCTGTATAGTGTGCAACAGCAAGTCTCTTCTGAAAGAGTCATTTTATGTTGTGTGCACAGTAAATTCTATATTGACGCTTTCAAATAGTATTGACTGATTAAAAAAAAAAGAAGAAAGGCTAAGCACAGTAACCTTAAAAGAGTATTATAATTTTCAAGTAATTGCTTTCTTGCTAATTACCTAATTTCTTTCTAAGAGACAAACTGATAAAACATGCTCTTACATATCCTTTAAATTATTAATACTGTAAAACTTGTGTTGTGACATTATTTTCAAAATCTTTTAAAATATTATTTTCATAATAGCAACAGAATGCCATATGTGATTTCAAATACTGTAGATTTAGTGTAAACTTACTGAATTCAGAAGATGGAGACTGAGGGGGTTGGTTGGGGTTCTTTTGTTTGCTTTTTTGGGGGTTGGTGTTTTTGCTTTTTTTCTTAAATTTATTTTAAGGTCTGGTCATTGTTTGCAAAAAAAAGCAAGTATTTTCAGTTGTTATGGCTGTGTACATTTAAACTGTGATGGTGCTTGCAAAGCAGCGCTGGTTTTTGTAAAGATTGTCTGTTACCTGCCTGGATTCTGAACAAAACAAGCAGTGCACAGAGAGGGAGGGAAAAAGTTAGTAGCCGCACTCAACCTCCTTCGACATAACATGGCTTAAAAGCCAGTTTTTATAAGGGAAATATATGGAAACGTGGTTTATTTTCAGTTCTTGTTTTCTCAGAACATAAAACTATGTCTTTTAAAATGCTTTGACCATTTTTGATGCAACTGTTCAATTGTAAAGACAATCTTTTGCTTTTTGTGTGTTTTTTACTGAATAGTTCTTGATGGACTCTGACTTTTCCTTTTATTTCTGTCAACCCAATTACAGTACATTAGAGCGCACCCTGATCCTACTTGTTTGCCTGTTATGCAGTGTATATGTTTAACTCATAAGCATGTTCATTTAGATATTTCAGTCTGATCATGCTGAATGTCTTGCAGCAACACATATTGATGTCTACAGAACATTAGATACTTTCAACTTTAGTTATTCATTCTAGAAATTGTAAAATGCAAATATATATGGTTTTGATTGCTTTTGAGCTATTGTATCTGAAAAAATGAATTTTCCAATTTGTTGTTTCTCTGTCAAATTCAGTTGTTCATTATTATGCCCTAAATAAACTCAGATTTTAATTGGAGAGAATTTAATTCATTAAAATTTGAATTAGAAAAATACCTGTAATTTGAATTAGAAAACTGGCTAAACCGTTCATATTTTTAGCCCCAAAGTTAAAATACTGTTTGTTACAATTTCACTTACTAAAAAAACCCAACAAATGTTCACCTTTTAAAGGCAGGCTGGCATTTAACATTTACTAGTATTAGAAAGACACTTATCTAATGATGTAGCTATTTCCCATGGTTTTTTTTAAGTTTAAGAGATTTGCTTCATTGCTAGGCTAGAAAGGAAGTGATTCAAAAGGCTGGCTGCATTTATTTTTTTTGGTCACAAAGATCTGAATCGCAAAACTACTTGAGGTATAATTCATTGTTTAGAAACCCTGGGCTGCTGTTTGTTTGCAGCATTCTTGTTAGGGGTCTGAATTGCCCAAACAACAGTGTAAACCAAGCCAGGCATAGCAGCAGACAGAAAAATACATTCAACTAGTGGGATCATGGATTTGTTTGATTCAGGTAATTGAAAGTGTTTCATACTATTATTGCAACTTGAAGGCTTGTTTAAGTGTCTAGCTGTCAGTCAGTTTGGAAGGTGAAAAGTATTCGATTGTCACTCTGTCAGTCAATAGAGATGAGAACTGTCTGCCTAATGGATTTCTTTACATAGATGTCTGCATGGAGGTAGAAGTAAAATCAATGTGTTGTCATGTGCAAGTACGCTGCATCAAACTGCCAGGTGAAATGCAACTGTATTTCTGTAACGTCTACATCCTTGTGTTGTTTGTGGAAGACAGACAGATGTTCCCTGTGTTTAAAGGTAACAAACTCTTTGTGGTCACACATGAAGGTTTATTTTTGAACATTTTGTAAGAGTTTCATCTATTTCCACTTGCTCAAGTGTTTTTTTTTTCCTGTTTGCTTGATCATATCAGGGATCAATACTCAAAAAACAAGATTTAACGTAGTAGGAAAAAAACTGTAGGTTGTTATTCCATGAGGCTCAGACGGTTTTCTTTTAAACCTGGGTTTTTGCATGTTTTCTGTTTGTCAGTGATGACTTATATTGAGCTAACTATGCTTCCTGCTCAAGTTTTGGCTGTTAGTTTACCTGCATTTATTAGAGTGTGTATTGACTTCCTATAGCAAAACAAGAAGAAATCATTTCTTGAATAACAGAAGGTACCAAAGGCTTTCAACACCCTTGATGAAACAGGCATCAGTCAGTGACCTCTGTTCTTTCTCTGGGAGATGCTTACAATATTAAGTTCCACTGAACAGGATCTGATAACAAGTGGCATCTAGAAAGTTATTATGACATTTCAGAATAATAGTACCAGTTCTTATAGTTCTCACTAATTCCAGGCTTAATCCTTTATAAAATAGGTGCATTATGACAGTAGCCAAACATCTTATTAAAATTGTTTTCCTGTTAGCTGATACAACACATAAAGACATGATTCTTAGCCTCATTGAAGGTGGCAGGCTAAATGAGATACCAGCTTCAAAAAATGAATGATATAATCGCCTTTTTCCTATTGTATCATTTGTATATGTGTGCTGTTTTTGAGAATTAAAATATGTAGCTCTTAGCTGCTGCTGTAGGGAAAAAAGAACAAGGAGCAAGAACCAATTCCCAGTGAAGGAACTCGACTGTGGGTAATGAAATCCGTAAGTAGCAGAGACTGGTGGTAAAACAGAAGGTAGAACTTCAAAAGAAAGATCAGGATCTTGGTTTTGGCTATAATAATTTCAAGATGAAAGAAAATGTGCTGGGTAGAAGATGGCCCTTGAGAGGTAGGGGCAGGGCTGTGAATTATTAGCAACATTTTTTAAAATTTCTTTTTTAACTTGAATGAGTGCTTCCAGTTTTTGCAGTAAATGATGTTGGAATTCCGCTGGTGGCAGTCTCCTCTGCTCCTAGGTTGCTGTGTCTCCTGTATAGGGCGGATGGGGGAAAATAGTGTGTGATACTTGTAACTTAAGATCATAGTATGTTTATTGAAATAAGCAGGAATAGGCACAAATTCATAGACTTAAAGCCGAAGGAAATGCTGTGATCATCTAACCTGCTAGTCATCCTCGAAGTGGTTGTAATTTCACCCAAAGAGTATTGGGTTTGGTGTTTTCTAATTTGTATACTTTACTGCCCATGTGCTATTTAGTATTTGGCTTCTGACAGTTCTTACAGAGGTTTTGGGTCTGGCTTTGTTTTATAGAGGAAACAAGATGCTGTAGGATACAAACCAGGCATCATCATTAGGGTTTGAACCATGATTGTCTAACACTTTTGAGCTAATTAGCCAGTTAGAAAAGTGGGCAGCAGAAGGTGATCTTCTATGGGCAGTTCTCTAGACAAAGGCATTTTACTCTGGCCATGGTTAGTATGTCGGAATACTTATCCTGTCAGTCTATTTTTATATGAATAAGAATTTATTTTGTTGGAGTGAATATGTTTCCAATATGTGCAATTAGTTTGTTGGTAAGTGATCTAAAGAAAAAACAATAGCTGTGTAGCATATAGGATCATTGTGTTCATCAGTAGAAGTGACTGTGACATGCTGAATGCACAACCAAAAGTGTGCCTGTATGCTGGGCTTCCAGCAGGAAGAAAAGAGTATCCATTTTGTCTGTTTCCCATGCTGGTGTATTCTTTGTGCTGTACAATGAAGTCAGGGAAAAATATAGGAAATTACAATTTTTAGAAAGCCTTTTTAATGGATTTATGAGAGATTTGGAAAAGTACCACAAATGAACTCCTAAGCTCCTTGCCTCAGCAGATATGGAGGTGAGATCTCTGATTCAGATACAGTTGAGAATTAAATTGGCAGCAAGAAAATATACAAATAGTCTAATACCAGATACTGAAACATTCTGAGCATCAGTTACAGAGCTAGCATTTACAGGTTCTGTCTACTGTTATGGCATTACTGGGTATTTCAAAGAGTTAAATTCTTTGGTCTCTGTTCCTCTCAAATATGTGTATTTCTTGTACAGCTTTCTAAATTTCTGTCTTAAATATTTTGTGTTCACTAATCATGAAAATATTGCATGTGACAGGAAATGATGGTTCTACAGATGATTTTGATTTTTGTTATAACCTGTAACCCTGTAATCTCTTAAGCCACAGAACATAAAATGTAACTTTGTAATTTGGTGGATTTCTTGGGACTTTTTGTGAGCTTCTCTTGCCTCTGCTTTTCCCCTTTTCTCTCGCCTCCCCCCCTTTAGCACAGTGGTCTACTTCATTCAGTTTTAAGTCTCTTGGTTTTTCTTCCTTGCCATCTCCCCAGACTAGATACTCAATGTAGCATTCAAAAAATATTACCATGAATCATTATATAACAAATGGCCAATAGCAATATATTTTTCTGAAAGTCATTTAAAGTTGCATGAGAGATTTGAATTTATACAAGCATGATTGCCCAGGAAAGCTGGCAGTAGTCAGTAGGAACAATAGTGTGATGTCAAATATGTGATCAAACATATGAATATCTGTGGAGCTCCCAGCAGCAAGAGAAGGATCCATTTTGTATGTTTCCTGTGTGGAGAGGTGCTTTTGTGTTCTCTAATAGTGCTTCATTTCTGATATTAAAAGATAATGTATCTGTTCTTAGCATTGCTCAGACAGTTTAATTACCACCTAAGTTCAGATATTATTCCTTGTCAGATCTTTAAAACCACAGTCTTCCAGACGCTGAGATATCTGCCTGTTACGGGTGGCTGATAGCCTAGTCTAAGAAGTGTTTGTGCTTTATAGGAACAGAAACGGTACTCATTACAGGCAGCAGAAGATATTTATCCAGAAATTAGGAAAGGGAGATGCGCGTAGAATGTGGGTAGAAGGAATATAAGCCTTTTGGTGACTCACTACCGCTCTCACTTGGAAGGACTGGTGGCTTGCCTCCAGGTCCATTCAGCGTTTTGGTTTTTAATCATGTATCTGGTATTTGGTGATCCTTTTGTTTCTCGATCATATTGCTGTAATTTCTTTGTCCTATTGCCTTCTCCTCCTCACCCAGGTGCCCAATATAGAGTTTCCAGCAGAAGTAGCAAAGAGAAAATTATTTGTGGCTGTTATCTTTAATCTTATGCTTAAAGTATTTCAATTAGGCACTAAAGGCATAATACAAAGTCAGGGGAGAGATGTGGATCCCTTCCAAAGGTAGTACACAGCAAGAGCTTCTCTTAGTCATGGACAGGGAGTGGATGAGAGAAGCCAGTTCTTGCCATTGACTGTGGGACAAATAACCCTCAAACTGAGACAGCAATTGTATGCTGGAAGGCAGGCAAGCAGGATACCATGGCCTTCACCCTTCCTCTCTCCCCGCAGTGACTGATTACAGATGTGTAACTATGCTGTTGTTCCCCTCCCTGGGGAACTTGAGACCATGGGCTGTCCTCCCTTGCCTTCCCTTTCTCCTTGTCAATGAAACACAGAATTTTCAAGTAGTATTGATTAGAAACCTGGACATTTTTCTTCAGTCAATCTCTAGCTTCTAGGCTTGATAGCTCATCTTTGGCATGTTAAAAAAGCCCCCCCTCTGCTATTCCAGTTGACTGTCACTTGTTGTAGTGCCGTAGTCTGGGTTTGTTTCTATGTAGAGAAGTATTTTGTGGGAGATGCTGGAAAAATCTTGTGGGTTGAAATTGGCTTTTTCAGTTTCCTCTTGTTTCCTCTGTTGGAATAATTCCAAAGAAAATGCATTGGTCATGCAACTCTCTTTGCATTGCTCTTGGTGAGATTGATTTGGCATTAAAATCTGTTTTGTGTAGCTCAGTGATGTTTCTTGTCTCAGTATGAACGTAGAGTTCTTGGAGGCATAACATCTTTAAATCTTTCCACTTCTTCTTAAGGCCATATCATACTCTAAAAGAGAAATCAGGATTCAGATTCAGTTCAGTTCCTATTAAGGGCAAAAATACCTTGTTATTCTCTTATTGAGGTAAATCAAAAGTCAAAGACAGTCAAAGATGGTTAAGATCTGCAAGAAACGGTAACAGACTCTCCTGAACATTAACAGCAATGCATTTTGTCAGATGGATATTCCCTTTGAAAGATGCTTCTTGCAGGAACAGCTTGTTGGTGATTTTTTTTCTTGAAGTATTGGCAAATAAGCTCTGGCAATTTTAAGAGGTTTGCAACCCTGATCAGTAAATTGGTGGAAGCAAACTTATGCCAGCTCCCAGACTGCAGTTGTTTACAATCCATCATATTATCTTAAACTACCACTGACTTCACTTTACATGGGTATGTAAAACATATCCATGTAAAGTCAGTCCTTCTGTCAAGTTTGGTATATAGAATGTAGGCTGTTTTATGAGGATGCAGCAAATACTTGGGACTGATAGAGTCTTATTCTCACAGAAATTGCCACTGTGTATTCCTTCCTCTGCAGTAGCGTGGAGATGGCCATTCTAGATTCTAAGATTATCATGCTTTTTAGTTTTCTCTGTTTCACTGTTAATTTAGCAGATGGATTTGCTGCATTCTTAGCAAGTCCATGTATGACAGCAACTTTGTGGGGGCAGTCAGTGCACTGGAGGGCTGGGCTGCCTTTGAGTGGGACCTACTCAGAATGGACATGAGCTGACAGGAACCTCATGAAGGTCAAAGCAAGGCAAATGCAGAATCCTGTGTTTAGGATGAAATAAACTCACACAGCAGGACTGTATGGACTCTGACTTCCTGGAAATCAGCTTTGCAGAAAAAGGCCCTGTGCTTCTGTTTGAGGACATGTTGAAGATTGCAGTGTGCCCTTGCAACAAAGAAGGCTGTTTGCATGCTGAGCTGTGTTGGCCAGAGCATAGCCATCAGGTTCTGCAAAGTGATTCTTACTCTCTAGCTGCCATTTGAGATTACATCTGGAATATTGTGTCCAGTATTGGAGTCCACAGCACAAGGAAGACTTTAATAGAGTCATAGCGAGTCTGGCAGAGGTCACTAAGCCAGTCCCAAGCAAGTCTCAGGCTTCCTGAGTGATGTGAAAGGAGAAGCTGAGGGAGCTGGACTCATTCAGCTTGAAGAAGAGAGGACTGTCTGCAACCACCAAATGTGGAGTATGGAGAAGTCAGAGCTGAACTCTTCTTGAAGGTGCATAGGTGTGCCCTGGAAAACAGGACAGCACCTTGCACAGTGCACTGAGCTGCAGAGATATTTCCTAGTTACCTGTCTATCCAATTCCTTTTTCCATGTGTTCTAGCTATGTCTGCTAGTACCGAGAGTGGCAAGGCTGGAATTGCGTTCATCACCTGTCCTCTAGAAAATGAGAGGACCAATCCATTCCTATTTCTATTCTCTTTGGTTCTCCTAATGTAATTTTACTCACTTAGTAAAATTATTAATTATTAGTAAAATTATTAAAAAATTAAAAAATAAAATAGTATTTTTCTGATAAGGTATTATGTTATCTGGACTTGATAATACTTGGTAGAAAAAAGATTCTCCTTTCATATGTTTCTCCTTTCCCAACCTGTTTGGGAGAAGTCCAACTATTTTAACATTTTCAGAATGAGAAATGAACAACTGCTGCATCCATCCACGTGAATGAAGAGCAGGTGTCAGCTCATTAGAGGAGAAAGGTATTCTGGGCAAATTGTGAAGCAGATAAAGAGGCCCATGGACAATTGTACAAATAGAGAAAATAGTAAGAATTGGTGAGGACTGTTCTAGTAAACAAGAGTGCTGTGTATTTTCTATGCTTCTACACTTATCAGTGTAAAGGTCTGTAGCTCCGTCTCCAGTAATATCTAAGGTGTCTTAGATATACAGAGAAGGGGCAGCGCCCTTTTCTGGACAACTGAAAGAGCTGGGGAATAACTTCTGGATTAATAGGTAATAGCAGGAGTATTCCTGCTTTCATTGTAAATCTGATAGTATGTATCAGTCTATATTTATTCTTTCTTGAAATGTAAATACATGTTTTTGACCATGTTATTTAATACTTGGTTAATGGGTTGCTGCAGGACTGTGGCTTTGTAGTATTTTTTTGAAAGTATTTTTTCATTATTAATAACAACGGAAATATTTCTGAGTGGCAAGTTCTTGAGTTAATGAGACTTTCCACTGAGGTCCATTGAAAGATAGCGTCTCACTTTCAGAAAAGTTAGTAATGAGTTTCATTTTTAGGGCAAACCTTTGTTCTTCATTTCTTTTGCATATCTTTTGTGTTTCTCTTAGGAGGTCTCTTCAATAAGTTGTGACAGTTATTTGTAGCGTACAGTCCCTGCTGTAAAGGTGGGTATGTCTAAATTCAGGCTGTCAAAAGAGATTGTGAATTGCATTTCACAGTGCTGTAAGAACATGTAGACAAGTCTCTCTGAAGACCTCAGTACTGGTATTACATGGAACTGCTGAGCTGCTTGCTGAGGCTCCCTACACCTACATCATTTATTAAAACATTACTACTTATTTATGTTCTGATGCTAAAGTAAATGCCCATTTTGTTTTGTAGGCTTTACAGCCTTTTTCTTCAGTACTTAGCTCTTTCATCTCACTGCTTCATTCTCCAATGACTGGGGTGTTTCTGACTGTCTACAGCATGGCTGAAGATAGTAAAGACCTGTTTTGCTTTGTGTTAGCTATAGCTGTCTGACTGCAGGGCAATCTTCTCTGCATACTTATTCAGCTCCCCTCCTTATTTCCTTATTTTCCCAAATGTGATGAGATTAGGCTGAATATACGTGTTGCTGACATGTATAGAATGTGATAAATATACCATGCTGCTCAACATAACTGTTGAGATTTTGAATTTTTGCAGAATTTCAGCAAATCTGTATAGTACCTATGTCAAGAACTTTCAGTTCCTATGTCAAGATGTTTCATGTACAGTTTCTTTAGCATTTTACCAAATTAGTAAATTTTACCTTAATTTTGTAGATACGGAAACTGTACAGGAAGAAGTGATTTGCTTAGTCTCTGGGAAGCTGAGAATGAAACCTGAATTTCTTCTTCTTGTTCCTTATTCACTGAATAGTACTATTTTCCTTAAACAGTAATTTTTTTCCCCAAAGTTTTATAAATAATTTGGATAGCCTACTAAATATGCATGCTCTAAAGTACTCAAACAGTTCCTTTTCATCTGGCACAGCATGGAACTAGCAGTTTTATCCTTAATCTACCCACAAAATATGTGACTACTGTGTTCAATTTATACAGGGGCCTATTCATAGACTGCATTATAGTTTATAAAAAATTATTGGCATTATTTCACAAAATTAATCATTTGTAGAGAAAAAAAAGGGGCAAATAAGAATGTTCTGAATGTTACTTACACTGTACTGGTTCATTCAAGGACTTTCGACTTTCTGCTTTATCAAGAAAACCAAAACCAAGTCCCTTCAGCTACCCAAAAATACCAACAAGCTTTTTCTTTTTAAATAGTGACTTCAGTGGCTTATCTGAGTTGGTTGCTTGGTTTTGGGTTTGTCTTGTTTTGTTTTCTCAAATAAAATATTTTGAGAAAATGCCATGGTTTGTGACTTGCTGTATCTGACTGTGAGGGACCAATATATATATGCCTCAACATATGTCACAAATGAGGTGAAGAAAATTCCTATAAAAACTGTGTTGCCCTGTTCCCAGAGAGGCTTCACCTGGCAGGCAGTCAGGGCAGAGAAAACCTCCATGGTCAGACTCTGAGCAGCACCTCCCGCCTCTCCCCCACGCTTACTGGAGAGGGCAAGTACCTGGATGCCCGCCAAAAAGGCCCGCCAAAAACAGGCGCGCGAAGCCGAGTTGGGGGAGGAGTTTGAGGACACAAAACCAGTTAGCTGCAACACCACGAGGTCTTTCGTTTTGGGTCGCTTGAAGGGTCAGCTTGATCCCCTCTGCTCCCGCTTTTGCACCTTCTTCCCTGTGTTCCTGCCTCCCCGCCTGCACCTAGCTTCGCCCGCCGTCCGCAGCTGCGGTCCGCGCCTGCTGCTTCACCCTGCTCTGCTGTTCCCGTGAACTGCTTTGTTGCCGCGAAGACTTTGTGCTCTGCTGCCTTCCCTGCCCTGCTGTACCCGTGAAGTGGTTCATTGCTGCGAAAACTTCGTGCCCTGCTGCCTTCCCTGCTGGGGCGGACGATGCCGCAGCCAGCAACTCCTGCTGTGTTTCCCTGCTGCAGCTCATCACTGCTTATGCCGTGCCTGCAGTGGTGGTCCCAGCTTCCCGCGCCCAGCCGCAGCTCCTGCCAGAGGCACGCTGCTGCTGCCACTTGGAAGATCGCGCCCAGCCTGCCACGAAAGCCACACAAACACGCTGCAGTTCGTAATACTCCATCTGCCAAACAGAGACATAGCCAGGGTCCTGTGGTAACACTGTTCCCCTGTCTCTGTTTCTTCCCTCTGCTCTCTCTCTTCTCTCTCTTGGCTCCTTTTTCCTGTCGTTCCCCTCGCCCCCCNCATTAAATAAGCCAGATATGGTATTGCCGTTACGTGCTTAATTTTTCGTCAGAAAAATCTATTAAAAGAATCCTTCCCAGCTCTGATTTTTAGAGCTGAACGGGACACTGACCTGCTGGATTAGTCCAAGCTCTCAGTGTAGAGGAGGGTGAATTGGGTAATAAAATTCTTGATTTGAACACTCCAGTGCAAGTCGTCAGATCTGCCTTTCTGCTTTTTTGGGGGGGGGGAAAAAAAGGTCTTCAAGGACTGGAGGGAGGTGCAGTGTTTCTCTTTGCCGCCAAATTGCAGGTTGTATCTTTTGATACGTTGCTTCTGTGACAGGATTACAAAAGGAAACATAAAGAAACTGATCCAATCTGTTCTGAGGCCTTGGAAAGCTCTTGGATATTTATTATCCACCACACTCTGAAGAAAAAAAACAGAACACCAAAGGGCTGTTTCTTGTTTTGATCTTAATTTAAATATTGCTGCGTTTTGTGTTCACCTTTGTACATATGATCCATAGCTATTTACTTAATATTTAATAATTGCATGCAGAGGCTAAAATGTTACTTACAGTATGTAGTTCAAATATTTACATGTGAAGTCAGTCTTTTGACCCATGTTTTATAGGAACTATCAATGTAGTGGTTTTTTCATTTGTTAGACCCTTATCTCATATTTTACAGATAGGCATATTAACACACAAAAATTAGTGTTTATGGATTTGGAATTATGCATCTTTAATTGCACATCTTCTTTTCAAACCTTTTGACCTGGTGTTTTTAAGACTCGACTGATGCTTTATGTTATCTGGACTACAGTGAGATTCTCTCTTTGATATTTTCCACTCCACTCCTACTGTAGAGTTTTGCCTTCTGCAACCACTGGTAGGTGGCTGTTCTGTGAAGTGACAGTCTTGGGCCCCTCACAGCCTGGCTCTTGTGAAGCTGGTAAGGGATGTGGAAGACACAAGAAGGCCACATGATTTAGAGAGTTAGAACATCCTCTGAGACAGGAAGAAGCAAGGACAGTTTACATTGTGGAAACAGGAACAGATATAACATCGCTGCCTGCAGAGGAGGAAAGAGCAACGAAGTGGTGCCAGAAAAACTTTTCAACTTAAACAGTCCTCTCAGTTCTGAGGTCAGTTGTATTTTACCCTTGCCCATTTAGTGGGTTGGGGTTTCTTTGTTTTTATTTTTTTTAGAGAGGCTTATAACACAAGAGCCAAAGAAACTCTTATTTTTTTTCCTTGTGTTTTCCATTCTACTGAACAATGTTGTGTTGACACCTAAACTTGTAATTGCAGTCCACTTTGTATAGCTTTGGCTTCCCATTCCCCTCTCTTCCCAGATTCTTAGGATTGTACACACCATGATCATTAGCCACTTTGAGCTGAAGAGTACCGATCTACTTACTTATTTTGTTTAAAACTGCAAAGGAATTGCCATGACAGACTGGATTTCTTCACCCATCCTATTTCAGTACCCAGTGATCAACAGTGGAGGTTTCAGAGAAGCTTGCAAGAAGCTTGATTTTAAACTGAAAGAGAGCAGGTTTAGATTAGATGTTAGGAAGAAATTCTTTACTCAGGGAGGTGAGGCACTGGAACTCAGAGTTGTGGATGCACCACCCCTGCAACTATTCCAAGGCCACGTTGGATGGGGCTCTGAGCAACCTAGTCTAGTGGAAGGTGTCCCTACTCATGGCAGGGGGGTGGAATGAGCTGAGCGTTAAGGTTCCTTCCTACCCCAAGCCATTCTGTGGTTCTATGATGGTTCTAAACTACATATTCTTTGGTTAGAGTTTGGGTTAAACTCTGGGACATGATATTTAATAGATCTTGGAAAATTATTAGAACTCTGGATATTTTTGTTACACCGTATAAATGTCTAAGCTTTTTTCCAGCCTTGCTAAGTCCTCAGCCTTAATGATATTTTGTAGCAGTTAGTTCCACTGTCTAATTATGAATTGTATGATAGAGTATTGCCTATTTATAATGTTTAAATTTCATTGGAAGTCCCTCGTGTTAAGAGTTGGAGAGAACAGAAGCTTTCCTTACTTTTCTGCCTTAAGGGCCTTGTGACTAATTTGTTCGTTTCAGGGATTTGCCTCATAGAAGAGAAACTCAACTGCACAATATTCAACTTAGAGTTTCTGAGAGGTTTTTGCAGGCTAATTACAAAGCCATTGTAATGAGCCTTGAGATTCCAGTGTCATTGATCTTTTACATTTGGGAGAATTTGCTTCTAAGATTTTGGGCAGTAGCAGATTAAATTTTATTTCCAGAAAAACATTCAGTGTTTGAGTGCTGTACTTGCATAGATCCCTGTGAAAAAAAGTAGTAGCAAATCAACGGGTGACTTCTGAACATGGATGTCAGAGTGCAGTGGATATGCAGTGTCACAACCTAAGTCAGTGGAGTGTGTTTGACTCTGGGCATATGCATCTCCCTCAAAGCATGGTCATAGAAATGCTAATTAATTTGTCCCAAAATACTTATTTATTTTTTCATTTTTTTAATTTTTTTTTCCCTTCTAAAATATGACCCCAGGTTAGATAGGCCTAATTTGACTGTAAAGAATAAGTGTGTTATCTCAGTTATCCTAAACTTTTTATATTATTTGGTGGTTGTCCCTTGGGAGTATTTCTTCTGCATTATTGGGATTGATTTCATGATATTTTGCTTCTGTTGACTTTCTGCTGCTGCTAGTCACAAGTGCTAGTCACTGAAAGAGACTGCACTCTGAACAAAGAACATCTAGATTGCAGTACTATTTATATTCTGACAACTCAGAACCATCTCCCTAGAAGATAGAGATACACACTTCCACAGAGTAGATCCCTCCATGTACTCCATGTGACATTCAGACAGTTGAAGAACACTTGTCCCAAGATGCTAGAGAACAGTGAGTGTATCATTGCAAATCTCATCATCTCATACATAAGTCAACAAAATGCCAACAAAATTGAGATGGATAATTTATTTATGTCTGCTTCTCAGTGAAGATAAAGCTATGTAAAACCACTTCTTAAACTAGGTCAGTAGAAGGCAAAGATAATTGTAAAGTCAAAGCACATTTAAATTTTCTTCTCTCACATCCCTGCCCAGTGCATGGATGGCTGTAGAAGTTCCTTTAAAGAATGCCTGTACTTCTTACTTACTAATTGCAAATATCCTTTCATCCTCTCTGGAGATATAAACAGTGACTTGTTGGGCTGTAGATGCCTTTTGTGGCTTGACATGTTATTTGACAAGGTTGGATTTGATGTCTACTGAGTTGCTGTGTCCAAAATCTTATGAGGGAAGATAGCGAATTTATAAAATTCTGAGCTAACATTGTGCTTGTGTGATGGAGCAAATAAAATTGGAGGCAGTCATATTTTTTCTATGAAAAACGTATCTTGACAGTGATAGTCTATAATTACCCTTGTTTGTTTGTTTTCTAAATATTGCTTAATGTCGATAAAAGAATGCAATTGGCAAGATGAATTTCCATGACTGTATGGTCTCCGGCAGACTGGCAGTCGTGTTCAGTTTGTGATCTGAACTTACGTGGACGGAAGGTTTGTAATGATTACCTTTTAGTTTTGAGAAGGTGTAAAAGGGAACCTTTGAGGCACTTCAGAGCCTGGGGACCAGACCTAACTTTGCCATGTGATTTGCCGTGGCTCACAACCCACTCCAGTTACCCTCATCTTTGCACTCCTCGGCTGTCCTCTGATCCATTGCCTGTCGCAAGGGTCATGTGGGGAATGGAAGGCCTTGCATGCAAGAGAAGTGCTCAGCATATTTAAAACTATCATGTATTTATCTCCTAATATTAATAATTTCTCTTGATTTGCTTATAATTAATTAAGAATAATTTTAGTTTTGTATGTAGGCTAAAAGCCTCCTGTTTTGTTACTTGCACTTTCAATTTACATTGACTGGGTTTTGCTAGATGAGGTAACCCAGGGGTGTTCGATCATATTCTTGCCTGTTAGATGCTGGAGAAAATAGTACACAGTTCAAAATCTGCTTCAGGTTTTAATTGCATCAGCTGCCTGGAAAGAAGCAAATGTTAATGAAGGTAAATACTTTCTGGTAATAGAGAAATAAGAAAGTGAAAAAAAAAAATCCCTTTTGCTTAGATTTTGTTCCATTTTGTTGTTGAGTTTTACGCACAAAAAAAAACCCCAACCAAAACCCAACATAGTCTGCAGGCACTATTTGCTAGTGTGGTCTCAAAACTACTTTAACCTTCAGCCAAATGTCCCGCTGTTTTAACCTTCCAAGACAGACAAGGATGTGTAGCTCCTGTGATGTAGCATCCTATCTGGTCTTCTGAAACAGGTGAGAAACAGGAAGAAAAAAACCCCCATACCTGGCCTGTGAAATACAGAATGAGCTTTGTTGTGTGCTATTTTGGAGGATGTCATTAAAAAAATGTACATACAAATAAAACACTATGGAACTATATAATATTCCATAATATGGGTAAATCCTGCCTAGCTTTCAGCGACATATTTACCTGAGGGTGTAGGAGGGCTGTAGATGTCAGTTTTCTGAGGTTAGTGTGCCTGGCTTTTTCTGCTTTGTCTTTCCCTGTATCTGCTGTTGGTCAAATTTCTGTGTCCACACACTAGCCCCAAGAGCTGAGATAGCATTAAAAGCCTTTAATAAATGTCTGTAAATTCAAATTTTCGTTTTTTGTTATTGTCTATATATATAGGGGAAAAAAAATCTCCTTATTATTACAAGTTAGCCAGTTGTTTGTTTGGTTTTTTTTTCCCTTTGGCTGACACTTTTTTTAATAGTCTTTGAAGATTTGCTTCACTGCCAGAATACTGACCACAAGAGAAACCTGGGTTTATTGAATATGTCAGTGCTCAATCTACTAATTTTCTTTGTGAAAACTTAATAGTAACCAGGTGCTTTGATATATGGCAGAAATAGTTTTTAATTTTATATTAGTCACTTTATAGCACACTATATACATACTGTTAACCAATTTGTAGTACTAGGCAAAAAGATTTATTTTATTTCTTATGCAAAAGAATTAAACCTAATAATACAATTGACACTTCAAATGTTATGAAAATGGCATAGCCCTTTTTTTTAAAAAATATAATCACTGTTAGTATTTTTTGTATCCATTTCTGCTTGTGTTCTGACAAGCGTGTTTTGCACAGTTTGTAACGTTCCATGTTTTTGAAGGATAACACTGCAAATAGGTAACCTTCAAACAAACCAGGGGAAGGCAGGAACACTGGAAATCACAGCCTGGCTGGCAAGCTTGCTTTCCCAATCTTGCATTGGGGTTTAAGAATTGTTGTGTTCAGATCTTTCTACAGATTAGATGATATTTCTCTACTTTAAAGGATGGGGTTTACTTCTCTTTGATAAATACATTTAGATGATACTCCCTACAGGACATTTAAACTTCTCCTTTTGCTATGGGATATGGGTGTTATATCAAGTTTGGTTAGAATTTAGAGGAGTGATGCAAACCTCTGTCCTTAATCTATAGAGGTTTATTACAGCATTTAGTATTTACAAGGTGGTGTTGCAAAGTCCAGCTTCAACTACACATTGGAGTGGTATAATTCTATTCAAATGTGTCAGTTATTTTAGGAGTATTTGCACTTGCAATAGGCCTTTTGCAAAGGATATTGAACTTTATGGAAATGAACTGTGCTGCACTGTCTTGGAGTTGGTTGAGCTTTAGATTTTGTGTTTGTGTGAAAGGTTTTAGGAGCTGTATTGAAATGGAATTCCTGATCTAGTGAATAGTAATATAGCAGAGAATAAGAAAAAAAGGATAATTCTTGGATGGAGAGGAAGAAAGTGGGCCTGGCAACAAGATACTTGAAATAATATTTAGTTTTAATTTAATGCTGTATGGTCCCAGTTTGCTTTTCTTCTGGGTTGAAAATATAGAAAAACTTGTATTCATGTACTGCATTCCTCCAAATTATACTTTAAGACTAGATGTAACAGTAGTTATTATGCCACACGTTTTCTTTTTCTTCTTTCAAATCTTACCCATTTTGTATTTGAAAACCAAAAACCAAAACTGTCAGTGGTCTGTTTACTTTATCTCACTCATGTGCAATGGAAATAGCTGGCATTTGTAGAACACACAAACTATTTTTGCCTGAATGCTCCATTTATGATTTATAGCCAACATGTATCCCTGATTTTCTTTTGAGAATGATCTTTATTGTCTTTGTGTACTAACTCATTGCAGAAGCACTTGTCTATTTTGAGCTAAACCAGACCTCTTGTAAAAAGAATCAAATTATTTCATCATGTTGAAAATGAAAAGCTATAATTACTTGTAATTGGGCTTCAGAATTTTTGAAAATTGGAAAATTCTCTTCCAGAGGTTTAAGATCACTCCAAATCATAACCTGTAGAAAATAGGAAATAATTTTCTGTTCAATTTAAAAGTGATTTAATTTACACTTTGACAGCTATTTTCCTTTGATAATTTTGTAGGGGAAATCATTCAGCTATGGTGATTATTACTAAAATCTTTTCTGATAGCCTTTTTTCTATCTGGATCACAAGTTTATTTTGATTTCTTTAAGCCCAAACAGAATCTGCTGCAGTTTAATAAGGATGTAGAGTAATTTTGGAATACTTGAGTTTACTAAATGTGTGCCTGCATTTTATTTATTCGTTTGTTTGTTTCCTGGTCTTTGTAGTTACTTCATTTTGTTTTAACAAAAGCTCGATATTCTTCCATACTTTAATCTTCCCAAATGTAAGTGCAAGCTGGAAAAACCTGCTGTACCTTGTAGTTCTGGATTTTTTTCCTATAGACTTGCGAGTCTGTAGAACCCAGTTGTTTGAAAACAACTACTTTATTTCTACATTACTACTAATAACCATCATCATTATCATAAATATTTCAAAGAACATGCTGCCTATTTACCTTTTTTTAAAATCTTTTTCAAGAGACCTGAGTAGGATAACTAGTATAAGATCCCATTGTGTTCAGTTCAGCAAGCAGCCAAGACAAGTCTTCCAAAACCCTGATGCTCTGGCAAAGGCAGTAACCTCTAGAGTTAGCAGGGGGTTCAGGGGTTTATGGCCATGCAGAAACTGAATAAGACCAAGGTAGCAGGCAGGATCCTGCAGTATGGGACTGGCAGCCAGAGGGAAAGCAGCTAATTGTCACCTTGGGGCTTGAGGTTAAAACTGGATTCTGAGTATGTCAGAGTCTTTTTCAGCCCGAAGTGTGACATGGGGAGAAGAGTGGGTAGACAATTAGTTTGCACACAGCAGGATTGGAGGATGGTTACATAGAAAAACTATAGTGGAGAGTAAACCTTGCTGCAAACCTTGGCTTTTCCGTGTTGATTTGGGACAATCACTTAGGTCAAGGCACATACTGCTTGAGTTAAGCTTTTTGTAGGCATATTTCAAGTTATTGTGGGTCTTTTTAGTATTTAGCACTTGTGGTATGGACCAGTCCATACAGCATGTATGGAAAAAGTCATGCTTCTAGCACTCACATCTATTGTGAAGGGAGGAGATTTGTAGAAGAGATGGGTATAGACACAGAAAGGAGCCCCTTGCAGTGGATACACTAATGATATAACACATACCCATTTTCATCAGTTTTCATTCTAAGAGAGTATTTCTTTATCCCAGTGAAAAATTGAGATGTGGAAAGAAATTTGGCCATGGACATCTTGTAAGCCAGTGGTAGAGCCAAGAATAGAAACAAGCTCTTTGTGTTCCCACCTGGTAATTGGGATTATAAGACTTAAGGCAAGCCAGTATTCTGTTTCAGGACTAGTGCAATGCCAGAGATATAATTGCTAGTAGTTACTGAGACCTAACCTTATTACAGCCTCTGACTTTAAATTGGTATCCATCTAACTTCAGTGCCATGATTTTTTTAATAATCCAATTCCTGATCTGGTTAAAAATACCACATATTCTTGTAGGGGAAGCAGGTGGGATCTGCTGGAGCTAATACAACATTGGATATCATACATTGGCATTATGCAGCCACCTGCATCATTCATTGAATGTCTGGTACTATGCAGCCAGTTCATCCTTCATCGACAATTTGGTTTGTGTGATTGGACCTTCTGTGGATCAAACAATTCTCCCAAAACAGAATAGTTTCAGATTTAAATTGAACCAGAAGCCAAGTACAAATCTGTGTTTTTGTTAAGTTTGAATAGCTCAGTGAAGGATTAGATCTATTGATGGAGGGATACTTTTTTTTTTTTGAGATGGTTTTATTATGCACAAGCTCTTATTTCTTTTTCCTTTAGAAAGAACAGGATACCATATTTTGCCAAGACTAAAAATATTCTTAAAATTACTTTTGAGCTGTAATGGCTATAAGAGCTTTTCCAGATCTTTTTTTGTTGGCTTCTTGCCAATGACTGCTGTGGAAAGTACATCTTCATGCAAAGACTTGTGTGTTCTCTTTGAAGGTTAACAAGGGCCTGCAGAGCACAGCCTAAGCATCTGGCTCATGAGATTAAAAACCTTAGAAGGAAAGTGCCGTAGACCTCAGAGGATGAGTAACCTACCTTAAAAAGAAGGATAGGTGTGACAGCCTAAAAAATGGGGGAAAATATTGATCAGCAGAAAATTTGTCTCTTTTTAGTGAACAAGAAGTGGAAGGCTCTACTGACAACTGATAAAAATCAGGCTCTCAGATTTGGCAAAGAGCATTAAAAAAAGTAATGAGAAGTCTTGTAGGTGATTACTCTGAAGGTTATACTAGGATAGATCTTATTAAATATTTTCATTATTGACCTGTCTGCACACACACACACAAAATGAAATTGTAGTTTTGAAAACCTGCTGAGGGTGTAGAACTGGGAGACACTGTTGGTATGTTGGAGAGTTGGAATGCCACAAGTATTGCATTATATTGAGGTCTAGAGTCTTAGAAATTGGATGGCATGTAATCAGAATGCAAGGCTGGTCACTTAGAGACTAGCAAGGTTTTCACATAACATTTGGGAGCTTGGTGGGAGGACTCCAGCAGGTTGTTGCTTCTCCAGCAATGCTTCCATTGCAGACCTTAATTTAATCAGTTTTCTCTTTCCTGATTTATTTCCTGATGAAGGCAGTCCCCTAGATGCCTGATTCCTGACAGTTTATTAAAAATTAAACTGTCAGACAGCAAATTTACAAAATCTATGCAATAGTTTATTTTTATGCTTATGATGAATATCCATTACAGGATTTTATCCTTATAATTAGAAAAGGAAGTTATTTAGGGTTTTTTTGTGTTTTATTTTCTTTCCTTCATTTATTTATTTAATTTTTTATATACCAGAGAACATCAAACAAATATCCCATCATTTAGTTAAACAGACATGTGACACTATGTGACACAAATGATCTTTTGGGCTATGTGGTGTTTGCTGTCCACATAAAAAGCATATCCTGAAATAATTTTCTTGACAGTGCTTCAGGGTTTGTTTGGAGGAGGTTTCTATCTTCATATATACATATAAAAACATAGGAAATAATCCAATATTGTTTCTGAAGTTGGAAGTTAGTATCAGCCTCATAAATATATTATCTGATACTCCAGATTTCCTGTGTATAAAGTTGTTGGGGTGTGAGTTTCCCAACAGTAAAAAGAAGTCTGATACAGCATTAAGGATGTGAATTTGTGCCCTGATTCTGGCAATAATGTGGATGCTGTGCTGGAATACAGTTACACAAAAAGGCTATGACTGTCTGCATGATTAATTTTTTTTTCTCTGTTGCTGAAGAGGTATTGAAAGGAGTGTTCTGCACCACTGGGACAGCTCTGTGTCCATGGAGAACTTAGTAGGAAATAGATAAGTTCTGAGTTGTGCTTTCTAGAAAGATTCCTTTATTATTATTATTATAAAATCCTATTTCTGGCATGTTTTGCTTCCTCTACCCACACGTGTATGCATGTCCCTTTTCTTAACAGCTCTCCTCCAGCTCATTCACCAACCTGTAGCTGACCTAGAGGTCAACACTCTGTTGACCCCATGAAATCCTGTCATTACATATTCCAGTCGTGTTGATTCTGGCCTTTTCAGCTCTGTGCCTGACTCATGCACCAGCTTGTGGGAGAGCATCTTTTCCCCATTAGCTGCCTAGCTGGTTTCCCACACCACCAAAGCAAGTTCTTCCCTCACAGCTCAGGTCCCCACATCCCATGTGCCATGAATGTTTTCCTCATGGACCACTGGATCTTCCACCCTCTCCTTACTTAGTCTGTTGACTGATTTCTCCAGCATATCCTACACAGGAAATGCACCTCTCCTACCACCTCTTCTTTCCTCCCTCTGGGTTCCCAGGATGAGAAGTTGAAATCCTTCCCATTGTGCGGGTGCAGCCTCCACTCAGTATTACAAAGGGGAGAGAAGGGAATGGGCTGGAGGAGCAGGAAATCTCTGCCTGATCAGAACCAGCCTCCCATGGGCTCAGCAAGAGGGAGTTTCTTAACTACACTGTGATTCAGACTGATGGTGAGAAGAGGGACATTTCTGGGAGTTGAAGGATGGCATGCAGAACTAGTAGTTATCAAATCTAACCAGAAACCTTTTTTTTGGTTTGTTTTGGAAATGTATCAAAAACATTCTTAAAACATAGAGGCAAACTCCCACTGCATTTCCTGCAGGGCTGAAGTTAACAGAATCATATCCCATACTTTTCCTCTATACCTGTGGGTCTTACTGTGGAAGGAAGATTGTGTTGTGTACTTTAAGGCTTTCCCTTGCAATTTGGAATAACTTCTAATATCCTTTTATAGTTTGGTAGAGAAAATAGTGATTTTATGTATCTTTAATTCTGCACTTTATATATGACTTATTGTGCTGTTACTTAAAATGGTTTGCAGTAAGGTAATTCAGACTTCTCTTTGAGTCAAGCCTAAGAAAATATCTGTAAATTAGTGCTAATGGTCAGTGTGGCTGAGAGAGAAACTCTTTCATGTTTGGAATTGACTGTAAGATTGAACTTACTCCAATTTATTGCAAAGTCAATATTCAGTTTAAAAATTAAAAAGGTTAATAATTATTAGGTTTTCAGAGGAAAGTACTAGTGTTATGACCTGCCTAACATCATACAGCTACAAAAATGCTATAAAATGATTTTTTAAGCTTATATTTATAGTGAGTAGATGGCTTATTCCTTCATCTCACTACTTATGCATCCATGAACTGTTAATTAATACTTTTGTAGTAATTACAGAATATTTTAAATATACATAATTCTTCTGAATTTTAAAAGATCAGGAATTTTTTATTAATTTAAAAGGATAATAGGACTGACCCACACTTTCATCAACTTTAATAAAGAGGTGCTTTTTTAGATCATTTAAATTTGCACATTTTGATTGCAAAGAATAATGAAAAGTCTTTTTTTTCATACTTTTTTGCATTTACTCTTCTAAGCTGGGTCACCATTGTATCAAAAATGGTCATTGTTTTCCATAAAAAGGTGAGTGATTGCCTGCAAGTATTGATAAAAGGGGAACTTGGATCCTAACTCTTTTGACTCCTGGCATGCGATTTGCTTTATACAAGGAGCTGTGGTTTGTAACAGAAATTTTAATTCCATTTAGTTTCTTCTTCTTTTTCACCACTCTGTTACATGCCTGGGAATGTTTAACCAAAATAATTTGATACCTCTTTGCAATGGAGCTTCTCCCAGCACTCCTTGATACCTGGCTGCCATGGAGCACAGAAGAAACCAGAGCACAATTTTTAGATGAGCAAGTACAGTGTGGAAAATTCAGCGGCTAGGTTTGTATGGAGAGATAATACCTCATAATCAAACCGCTGATACCCTTGGAAAAGACATGTAAACTTCAGGCACTTCTAGCTCTTCCTCAGATATGAGGCAGCGTTTGCAGCCTTTGCACTTGACAGAAATAGAGATCAGTTGCCTTGGAGCATAGTTGATTAGGCTTATTAGAAGCATTCAGAGGAAAAGAGGATTGCTACTTTTGGAGCAGAGGAGTCCTTTTAACAGGAGTGAGAGCAGGAGAAAACAAGAAAAATGAAAATCAACAGGCACAGAGCATTCCTGCAGGACACCCATGCAGTCTGATCTCAGCCTTCAAAAGTAGGGGGTCAGCTCCCTGGAGGCAAGTGTACATTGCCAAGGAGATGCCTTCCTTGGGAACAGTGAGGTGGTGGAAAGGTGTAGCAACAGTGAAATGGGTTAGAAATAGTAAATACTGTTAGAAAGATGAAGTTGTTGGCTGCAAATTTGAAAATCATAGAAAACCTCCCACATATCAAGAAAGGGGGCTCTAGGTGATTTTTTTAATCTTTACTCTATGAAAGGCAAGTTAATTTTCATATGATGTAAAATCTGTCTTCATAATCATCTGCATGCATATGTAAGTTGTGTGCCCTGGCTTGAGCATGATGTGAAGAAGCTTCTTTGGATTTCATCACATCCCTGTTTTTAATGCAGTTTTTTGTATTACCCCTCTTAAGATTTGGTGGGGTTTGTGTGTTTTGTTTTAAAACAAGGAACAAAGATAGCACTGTATTTCCTAAAGTTAAGACATCTAAGTAATGGCTAAATGACTGGTTAGTTGTGGTGCATATAAAACTGTTTGCATAAATGTTTGTTTTCCTGTGTCATAGCCAGATTGACTCACTGCAAGCTGTCCATGTTCAGGAATTTTGTTAGACCACACAAATGTAGAAGCTGGAGGCACAGATGCTTGACCACTGCTCTGTTCCTACTTAAATGTGCCTCTTGGACTTGAGTAGGTGATTTCTCAAGTGAGCTGTTTGTTTATAAATCTCTATTTGTGAGTTATTTGCTCACATCTGATAGAAATCATGATGCAGTTCACAGAACTGAATAGTCTGAGCAAATATTTCCACAGGTTGTTTGTATCTAAGTAACTGGATCTATGCCCCTGGCAGCATTCATCTGCTCACCTGTTCCACATTCACGTGTTTAAGGATACCCTTAATTTTGGCTGCTTTGCATTTGCCACAGTTGTCTTACCTTTTCTTTCTCTTGATCCAATAGTGAGATGTTCTGACCAGGGCACTCTCCCTGCCTGCAGAGAGAAGGGAAGGTGAGCTGTGTTTGTTCAGAGCAGGTCTTTTGCTTTTGTGTTGTGTTATTGGCTGCCTTATGTTCTTGCATAATACTGTTTACAGAGTACATAGTAAAACACAACATATATGTGCAGCGGATTGTAGAAAGGGAGTGGAAAAGTCTACCATGAACTACGTTGAGTTTGCTGAGCTGAGAAGTACTTTGTGATCCTGGTCAGCCCTTGTTTTTGATTCTACGTTAAAATTCAGAGATTTCTGATTCCTCTTTGTACCTCCCTTCTGTAGGAAAGAAGGTCCTATGTGAAGACTGGGAAGTGTAGTATGTTTTGACTACCTTCTTGATCTCTGTAAGTGGGCAATACTGGGCTCTAATATACACCCACAAAACAGTTCTGCTACTCAGTCTAAGTACCATTACTTAGGCTGGATGCAACACAATTAAGGACATTGATCATTTAAGATTGTCTTTCCACAGGTACTTTTATGGAATACAGTTAAGGGACACACTTGTTTGCAGTGTTCCTACAAGTTCAGTTGTCTTCAAAGTGGTTTACTTCCTGAAGATACGTATTTTTGGTGGTGTTTGTGATGAGGTTTTACAGATTATTTAGGCATGTTTTTCTGAGGTAGCATACATGTTTTGCAGGCAAATTTGTGATGGGAAACAGTATTTTGTTCCTGTGCCTTTCAGAGTGGTATACTAAACATTGTCATTTTTTTTCCCTGATAAACTTCTGAGTCCTAGGCTAGCTGCTATCATAGGCTACTGTGTTACAGTTAACTGAACAGATTCTTCAGTTTGCTACTACCAGCATTTCAAGAATTTCTGTTTTAAAAATTGCAATTTCTTAATTTCAAGAATTTTATAATACGGGTTGATTGACACCTCTTTCTTTTAAATATTGTAGCTGATGGATCACTTAGAGAATCTTATTTTATGTTTTGCCTGTTTGCTTGTGCAGTGAGTAGTGTAGTGCCGTGGTATAAATTTTTTTGAACCTCAGCTGTCAGCCAGTAGTAACTCGTAAATCCCAGTTTATTGTGAAGATTTTCTCTATAGTTGCTGTTGCAAAAGTTGAGACTTGAGAGGGAGATGAACTGAGTATTTTAGGCAGAATTCAGAATCTATGAAATGTAACGTTTTAGCACATCCTGTGTTCTTACTGATGCAGTCTAAACTTTTAAAAATAATAAACCCCAAATGCAGAATATGAAGTCTTGAGTAAGAACTAGATATCAGTGAGTTTTGAAAATACCTGATTGTAACAGTATTACATTGTATAGATGGAGACATCCATCAGCTATGAAAGCTTTTGTCATCCAGCTTTTATTCTGGGGTGGGTATGTGCTGCTATTTCTGTACTTCCTGAATTGCTTCCTTCTCTCCTCGTTTCGAAAATTTTTGAGGAATTTTTATTTTGTATTGTTTCTCTTAAGGACAGTAGGCCTAAGAATCTGGTCTACCACTGGAATTGGAAGTGGTATCAAAAATATTGTGGTGAAGGGATGTTTCGTAATATATATGAAGTGCAAAATGCTTTACTGAAGAAAAGGTGGACTAGCATTAGATGAATGGCAGTGTATGCTTGTAGTTATCTAAATACTGAGTTTATTTTGAACTCTGCTTGTCTCTGTTGGAGAAGGGAGTATTGGGAATCAGTACACACCAAAAACTTTACAAAACAAGTATTTTACCTGCCATACTCTAATGTAATGTATTACGTGTTACAACTGCACTAGCAAGATGCATTTTCTAAACAGAAGGAAAAAGTGCTTATGGCTTTTTGTGATCTCTTGCAAGTAACAAAGTAAAATCCATTTCACTGTTTCTAGCACCATAACTCCTCCCTGGACCTTAGTAGTTCATGTACATCTCGTAAAAGGTCTGTCAAGCAAAGCAAAGCATTTGTTTGGGCGTGCTGCTGCTGCTTTGATTTAACAAGGGCAGGGAGCAGCCACCGCTGCAGTCTGGTGCTCTGGGCCTTGCCATGGCCCAACAACCAGGTACCAGCCTGCCACGGGCCCCGATGTGAACTCTGGTGGTCTCCTTCATGTAGCACGTCATCTCCCGTCACCTGCGCCAGCTACACTCGCATGTCAGCACAGACAAGCTGTTTGACACATAACTGAGGGAAAAAAGACATTGGACTGGAAAATGTATCAGCTCCACTCTGCCGCTAATTCTTTTTTCCTAGTCTTTATTAATGCTCTAGCACTTCTTAGTTTATGAGAAGAGTTCTTGTGAATGTGTTAACCCTTCCACAAAGGAAGAGTGTTGCTGGCTTGTGTGCTGGGCTGCAGTGTCAGCCAGTGCTTCCTACATCAGGCTGTCTGCCTCTGGGCATTGAAATTAAGCACGGTACAGCCAGTGCTCAGCAGACCTGGGTGCAATTCATCTGAGCAGTCAGACACAGAGCAATGCCTTATAAGTTTGCTATGTTTTTCTGATTTCTGTAAATCCATGTCTGGATTCGATTATCACATAATTGCAGTTGGACATAAGATCCCCCTAGAAAACAGTTCTGACCAAACCAGCGTTTTAGAAACGGTCTACTGCCGCGTACTTGAATTGGGTTTCAGTACTGGCAAACCAGTCAAGAAAAAGATTTGTCTGCACTTATAACTAAGAGCCAAGGACTTCTTGGTCATGAGAGGTAAGATTTTGTGTAGTCTCTGTGCCCCAAGTTCACTTTCCTTGGGCAAATTACTAAAGTCAGCAATTTCAAACTTAGGAGACTGGAGTTAGGTGTTGACAGCCATCTTTAAGTACCTAAATAAGTGGTCTCATTTTAAAAGGTCCTGAGCACACAATTCTTTTTGACTTCAAAAGAAGCTGCAAATGCTATGTCCACTTTGATTAATTGAAAGGCTGACCATCAAAGTGAAATTATGTTGCCAAGCTAAAGGAAAAGAAATAAAGACTTAGCACACTGTGTAAATCAATCGCAGATCAGAGTTTACTGGGTATAAAATGTACAGCATCTTATGTGCCCTTTTGTACTTTCTGAATCTCACTGGGCCCAAAACTACAACAGAAAACCCCTCACGGTTTGTGAAATATGGCAATGCCCAGAAACATTTGCCAGTTTAGCCACTGAAAAATAGATATGGCTGCTCAAAATTTATACTGTTTGCTAGGGCCTTAGGTGAAAAGAAAACGAAATTTTAAAATGCTTATTTTTTTTCATTTGAAAGTAATGTCTTAAATCCTCAAGAGATGAACAGCCTACTACCTTCCCCTACTTTGATCGATCTGTCTTTGAGGCATGATTTATACCTTATTATAGTACTTCAGGTTACGGCCTCTGTTCCTGAAAGTTTTGTGGAGATAGGTGTCTGGGGAGGAAAGAAAAAAAAAGACCTGATAAGTGCCCTGATGGAAAGAAAGGCTCCAGTTTGTGTGTGTGTATGTGTGTGTGTGTGTGTTGGTCGTGTTTCCAGTCCTCACAGCAGAGGGAACGCTCTGTGCAATGGAAACTTCAGCTGGGGACTGAACTACTCATGAGGCATAATACCATGAGAAGACAGGATTTGCTAACACCACTGTTTGCAGAATTACAGGGGTTTTTTGGGCTTGGTTTGCCAGTTCTTACACCCTCGTGTTTTCTGGGTCATTAACACATTCAGGCAAACCAGAGTGCCAAGTTTAAACATGGCATTTTTGGTGCAGCTACGTATTTGGTATAATGGAGACTGAGCCATCGACAGTGCTGTTACTCAAAATTACCACAAATTTGGCACAAAATGAATGTTCAGTAGTGAGTAATGGAAAAGAATATTTTCTATCACAAGTGTGTCACCTTCCCCATCTTAGCAGCTCATTGTCACCAGCACCCAAGTACTGATCTGCCTGTACAGCCCTCTGATGCATCTTCTAGTGACAGAGGCTGCCATTACTGGTGTCTGTGGGTGTGGAAACAGGAATTGCTTCCGTCCTTTCCTGCCTGACCTTCAGTATTGGGAGGTGTGTGTGAATTTGGAAATCTGTTTTATCTTCATTCTCTCCAATGCTTTTGTATACAGCTGAAGGCTAGGTGGTAAGTTTTTGTCATGGCTCTTTTATATTGCAGGAGTGCATTCTGTTATCTGATAAGATTAGTAAGTCAAGCAGCAAGAATGATTATTAAGTATAGTTGTTTGTTTATATAAATGTGACAGTAAAATAGGTTACTCACACAGGCCAAGTGACCCAATTATTCAGATTTTGAATGTGTAGAGGAGATGTGCTATATTGCTGCACTTCAGGGAAAGAAAACCTATGTTGAATTGCTCAGTAAGTTTATTTTTTTTTTTACAGTGCTAGTCCCCTGTTGATGGGGAACTGCTGGAGAGTTCCTCAATACTATGTCGTATTTTTATCCCTAGAAAAGAAAGCTGTTGTAGTAAGTGACCCTTAATAAGTGACCATTTCCTGCAGTGAATGCTGATCTATCCATGTCTTCCTGTCAGAAAGTTTAATTGGACATAAGTAAAGTAATACCATTCGGTCTCAACCTAAGTTTTCTATAGCTCCTACTTGATATTTTCAGCTTCTTGATTTAAAGGTGGGCTTGGGGGGGTTCCATTAGGATTGCCACAGGCTTTATCTTAAGCCTCAGGCAAAAAAATGTGTTAAAATTATATAGACAGGTTCATTAACCCTCCTGAATTTCTTCAAAACACTTCGCTTCAATAGGAAGCTAGCCAAACTGAGGGAACTAACATTCTGAGAGTCAGTTTTTTGGCTGACCACAGCCTTTGCAGTTTAGCCATTTGTTTTAAAATCCACAACACAACCAAAACCACCTAAAACAATGGTTAAGCCCCAGTAAAGCAGAAGAATGAGTGTGATTAATCTAAACTTCAGTATTTCAGTAGTTTCTTTCTCTGACATGCCCATTTATTTGTAGCTGAACAGCAGACCATTGTAACAGTGCAGAGGTCTGTAAAGGCAGGGCTTCCTCTTGCAGCTTCCTGTTGAGCAGCAGCAAACACAAACTGTACTCTGCTGTTAAGTTGTGTGTAGCCCATCTTTACGTGTATCTCCCCTGACAGACCTTTATTGTGCACCTCGGGGTCAGCCACTGGATGCTGCTTTATTTCAGATCACGAAACTGATCCCTGTAGTCAGATTTAAAAGAACAGGCTATTGCCCAGTTCACATAGAGCAGCTCTGGCCCTAAGGGAGGCCAGCTTCTAGACTGGGATCTCCAAGCAAGGTTTCATTACTCCTCATTTCCTCCAGAAACCTGGCTGAGCGACAAGGAAGCTGTTAAAAAGTATTTTGTCAACATTTTCTTTAAGGAATGTGGATTTGCCCAAAATGAAAAATTCTAAGGAAGTGCAAACTTCTGACTTGTTTCCTGCCTTCTTACCTGGCAAATTTTCTGGGACTTCATGGCAGCTTGCTTGAGGAAGTTTGTTTGAGTTTGCATCCTCCAAGGGCCTTCATTCCACTGTGCCACTGAAACAGGAGCCTGGCAGCAATGGTGCTGCTGGGAGATCTTGACCTCCTGGCAGGAATGCCCTCAGAAGTTAATAGCTTCAGGGGAAATAGGGAAACTGGAATTTATATAGTGGATCCTACAAGGAATTATTTTTTTCTGAGGTTTAATTTCAGTGCATTTCATCCAGCTATTAAATACTCAATTGTAAAATATGCTGCAAGGTTTAGAGACTGAAAGTTACTCAGATTACTCAACCTTCCCTCAACCAGTCATAGAACCAAGTCATAGAATCTTCTAGAGCTGAAATAGCCAGCTGCTCCCCATTTGTTTAGGAAAGGGACATGTAGGTGCATTTTTTTGTATCTTTCTGGTGGTACTTTTCTGACTGGGGTTGCTTTCTGGACACTGCAGATATTACTACTTGGAGCTCAGTTTAGAAGTCTTAGTATAACTAAAGAAGTTCTGGTATAAAAACCTATATATGAACGAATACTGGGGTTTTTTTCAGGACATTGAAGAGATTGGAAAAGAAAATGCTGCTTGACGTTGCATTCATATTTATGTCTTTGTTACATCTGCAAAAAGCATATGCAGTTAGGTTAATTTTGGGTTTTGTTGTTAGATGTCTCAGGTATGTTGATGTCAACCTTTCTTTGAAAGCAGGCTTGTGTGGGCCTGAGAAATTCTGGGAGCACTCCCAATATTCAGTTGAATTGACAGATATATTCTTAAAACAAGGAATGTGTTGGTTTTTTTTGTTATTGTTGCTGGTTTTTTGGTTTTTTTTTTACCTTCAAGAAATTTTAGGTAAACCAAACTAGTAACATTTAACAAATTCGCACCCATCAAGTTTGTAATGTTAGAATTAAGTGAATTTTCCAATAAGCATCAGGTAGTCTACAATAAGTAAGACTTCTTAATTTTCTTTTTCGTATGCACAGATAAGCATTCTGCTTAGCTTCGTGCATAATTACAATTACTACCAAATTTCCTTTTGTAGCAGTTTTAAATAGTTTTTGTTCTTAATTTTTTTTTTAATGTGCAAAAATGAATGTACCTCTTCCCCTATTTCTCTATATTTGGAATTGCATAGTGTTAGTCGTGTTTGCTAGGGAGTTAGAACTGTGGAATCCTGTTTTACTGCTCTAGCAGGATTGTAGGATTTGTGGAGGAAAACACTCCCTCCTGAAAAAAAAAATCTCAACCCCAAAACAAAACCAAACTACTGAAATAAAAAACCCATAGCAAAATCTATAAGAAGTATATGGCTTTTCTTCTCACTCTAATTACCCCACTAGTTTTTCAGATATTTTCAGAGGTCTTTAATTATTTAAAATTTATATGACATTTTACAATTACTGTTATTTTATACTCTGAAAAATTGGTTACTTTCATGTCTGAAATCACAGGGAAATCATATGAACTAAATATTACATTCTTGCCACTGCTTTTATGCATTGCATGTTTAGCATCTAACTAAAATGCAAGTAGAAAGCTCATCTTGAAAGAGACTACTTAATTAAAAATTAAACGATGAATTAAAACTTAAATTATGCAAAACTAATAAGCTACATTACGAAAACACACAATTAATTTGCTATAATATATGAAAAGAAAATGTTAGCCTTTTTACTTTTGTTTCATGTTTGCATTGCAGTCTGCACAGGCTGCTGTTTTGGAATTACATACCTTGAAATATTGGACACATCTGAATTAAGATATAAATCAGTGATTTTTAGGTTGTGAGTTTTGCAAAACTCATCAGATTAAAACTGTGATAGTGCAAAGGAATCTGTTATAAAGTGGGGCGAATCCAATTATTTTTCAATTAGTGCAATATCACTTCTGTGTATAAGATTCAAATCAGTGCATCGTATCACCTTGCGCAAATCGATAGAGTAAAAATGGACTTGTTGACAAAAATTGCAATTTAACCTATTGCTCTAATTCCATGGTATAACGGGTTTATTTTTTACTGGAATTGCTTTCAACTAATTGCAAATGCTGAGATTCTGCATACAGTAATTATGTGTGCTTACCTTTATAGAGTCCAGACGGAGCATGCCTTTAAATTCTGTGTTCAGTTTAGCTGTTTAAAGGAGGTATTCCCCAAGTCCTGTGTCAGAGGCACAGGAAGGTATTTTCTCAGTGTATGTGGGAATGTCTTCCTATATGTGTAAAATACTACAGTGGCCGAATACTAGACATGCTGCAAAGTACTCTGTGCTTTACTGTAACACAAGCAAAGGGAGACATTTTCAGTAGTATCTGCTGGTGTTTTTCATGATTGTATTCTTCAACCTGAGTAAAGCTTAGATGGCTGAAGGAAAGGAATTAGGGAATTAAAGAAAACTCCATCTGATTAAGTTAATTATGAAGCTTGAATCTAATACTTTATTATTGCTGTACACTGAAAGGTGGAACTACATTTCCATTTGCATTTTTTTACATTTTAGTATTACATAAAATAACATTTACTTTTAATGTTTCACATCAAATATCTTCAGCACTTTTCTCTCAGGTCTTGCTAATTTAGCCTTTGTAGCTATATAAATAGTTGTTTATCTGGCATTATAATTTAAAAGTTTACATTAAAAATAAAATCAATACTGGGATAAAAGCATGAAGAGTACAGCTAAAATAATTTATAATAGCTCTATTGGTGATGGAAATCTAAGAAATGAATATTGTGTATAATAAAGACAATTACCTGAGCTGCTTATAAGGAAAAATACTGCTCTTGGTGTTGGGGGATGGAAGGAGGAGATCATGGAAGCAGTTACAGCTCTAATTTTCTGGGTTGAGCTATGTTAGCCCTGGCATAAATTGCAGCAGCCTAGAGGTACATGTGCCATCTGAGGATTGCATTCTGCCCTGACATCTTTGTGAATGTGTCGGAGAGGTGTGGGGGAGAGCAAAGGCACTGGTGTCTGCTGGGGGTTGGCACGCACTGGGAGGTCTCAAATTTCCTCAATCATCCTCTCACACGTCAAATACAGACTTTGGTTGGTTTGCACAACTTAAAGTCCAGTGGAGCGGGTTGTGATAAGAAAACTGGTTTGGTATTTAACCTAAGTGATTTTTCTTACTTCTGCATTTATCAGGTAAAAGTTCTCTTTTCAACAAAATGAAGTGTTTAATCTACTATCACAAAGAGTGAAACGTGAATAAAGATTGACTTGGATATAATCTTTCTAACTACTCTTGATGGACAGCTTAAGATTCAGCTTAATTTAATTGAAATCTTTAACTCTGTCTTTTTAGGAAGCTCTTTTCTTTTATGTCCATGGTTAAGTGAGCAAGGCAATGACGTGCTCCCTTAACAACTGTTCGAGAATCAACGGGATGATTGACTAATGTTTCTGCCCTTTTTATGCACTTCTGGTGTTCCATCATGGCTTTCTCCTTCCTGTGCATATAAGTGGATTTATCTGAATGATAATAAGCCAGATGGTTAGGTGGTAGGCCAGGTATTTTGAAGGTAAGCATATTCTTTGTCATAGAGCCATGTTAGCCAGGAGCTCTGCACCACATTTCAAATCCTTCAGCAGTCTCCCCAGGAGGTGGCAGCTGTAGAAGCCTAATGGATATCATCACCTTCAACTGTCAGCTCCTTTTTTCCTGTCTGTCATGACTGTTTACTTCTGATCATACCAGTTGACATTTATGTGTCACAATAGAAAACCGAACCAGTGCAGGAGTAAAGGCGACACTGGGTTTACGGTTACTTCTTGTATCACAACAGGCAGCTGGCAACTCATTAACACCATGTGGAGTGTCAAGCATATAGTATATTAAATAAAATTAATGCCTACAGGCCCTGTAAATAAGGAGATGGCCATAACAGACAATGAAATTACATGAATGGTTAAAACAGGAATAGTGGAGGTGACAGATTTAAAAAAAAACAAAAAAAGGGGAAAAAAAAAGAAGAAAGAAAAAAGTCAGGGAGCAGGGATGAGTCCATAGGCCAAGGTACATGAACATGTCAAGCCTTTGACTGTCATTCCTTGTAATTTTCTTATTTACCCTCTGAAGAAAGACATGTGCCATGGGAGAGTTCTGCCAGGCATCTGGTGACTTACTGGAATCTCTGTGTTTGGCAGCAATGGTAGCGTTAAGATCCTCAGAGATATCCCCCCACGTTCTCTTTGGCCATTATTCAACAGTGAGCGTGAGTACGAAGACTTGGGTCCAGATGTGGTGATCCAGGGAGAGCATTTTAGCTTGAATACAGTCGTGAGACTGATGAATAAAAAAGTGCTTTTCTTCATAAATAGCTAACATGGCTTCATATAAAGCAGTCTCGGAGTCTTTTACTCACATTCTCTGGAATAACCACTCGTCTTTTGTATTACATAGCTTGTGTGGGCCGTTGGTCGTATGCTTTTCTTTATTTGCAAATACTGCTCTGTGTCTTCTGTCTCAAGTAGTGAATGGTTTGGCTAAGCCATGGGCTTAATTTTGGCAGGTAAAATAACTGAGGCATAGGTATGGTGAAACAATTTATATAATTTATGTAATATGAGATGCTTCATTCCAGATAATCCAAAATTTACAAAAAGTTTTATACAGGGTAAAACTTCTTACAAAAGTAATCAATAATTTCAAATTAATTTTCCATTTCAGAATTTTAAAACATAAATTGACATTAGGATCTTTTTACTTAATGAGAATTTTAGATCATATTTGGATTTATTTACTTAAATATGTTGGATAGAGGTGTTCCAGTTGTATAGACTACTAAAATACTATCATGCATTCCAGGAAACACAGCAAATGGTGTCTAGAGGAAATGATAGAATTTAGTACAGAAAATGTCATTACAATCACAAAATTTTATACTCACTGGATATCATAAAGCGCTGAATTTTCCTTTTATTTAAACAGGCAGATCCTGTAGACTGCAAATAAGCTATCTTTGGGCACTGTTGTGACAATGCTGTGCCTGCTAGTAGTACATGTTGGTTCAGGTAAGCTCAACAGGCAAGAATTTACACAGCACATGAGTCATTTATGCCATTAAGCTGATGGAAACATCTTTAAAGAGAAAATGAAAAAAAAAAACCCATATTTTTGTTACTTTAACAAGCTGCTTTACAATTTCCGATAAGAAATAAGAAAAAAAAATTAAACGTTATTCATTGTCATTAAATTGCTACAAAAAAGTAATTGTGGACCAGTGTATTGTGTCATTAAAAAAAAAAAAAAGGTACCTGCTTCGATTTCATCTTTTGGCAGTTTATTTTATGCATTTATTGTTCGTTAATTAGACTTCCTACATATTTGCCCTTCTTGCCTGATTGCCTTTGCCTTTTATAGCTACGGCGAGCTTTCCTTGCCTTTGCATTTGAGATGAGCTGAGATAGCCACCTACAGTGATTGCGTCAGTTCCCTTCATAATTTTTATTAATCCTCACTGAGGATGTTTTTTCCCCTTAATGAAAACAGAGGTCTCCTGTATTTCATTTCCTTTTTTCATGTTCTCAGAATCATCCGTCATTCTGGATGGTTTCTTATATCTGTTCTCTACTTCCTCAAGGTGGCTGGGATGTTCTTTTGAGTGTGTGGCCCTGCTAGAGCCATGCATACTGCTAGAATAATGCTCTCTGACTCATATGTGACAAAAAGGTCAGGTTTTCAAAGGCTGCGGGGCAATCATGCTGATCCAACTACTGTTGTGGGCTGGCCAGCTTACTGACAGTGGAGCAGTTGAAGTGACATGCAGATGGCATAGGGGCATTGCTGCCTTTTCTGGTGTGGCTATAGGATTTGGGGGATCTGATGATGATTACGATGATTGAACTACTGTTTTGTTTTTCTTGCCACGCTGTCAGAGAACATCCACCAGTATGCAATGAAGTGAAATAAGTGGGTATTGTAGTTAAAGCTTGTTAAAAACTCCTAATGTCTAACTTCTAAACATTTTTGTATAGCTGTAAGATGTAAAGCAGCTGCAGTTCAGAATGCAGAATCGAACTACTGAGTTGTTTTAATTTTCCAATTAAGTGACACATAATAAATAAAAAAGTAAGTGCCCATAAACTAGAACGGGGATTAAAAAGCACAATTTTTTTTTAGTATTAGATCAGATTACTTAATGTGTTGCTCTGTTTATTTTATTAACAGATCAAAGGGGATACTTAATGAGCTTTGAGCAGTTTGTAAGCACTTGTGTTCAAAATTTTATTGCATTGTTATATGGACAATATTCTTTCATTCTGGGATAATGAGGAAAGGAAAAATCCTATCTTGAATCAAGCATAAATAAAAAAAAATTGATAGACACATCTGAAAAGGAGAATATAAGATCATTATGTATTTTTTCATTTATCTCTGAAGAATTGTCAAGGAGCTGGTGTAGGTGGGCAGTCTGTCTGTGGCCTTTCTGTTTGCTCAGATGAATGTGCTTTGGTTACCACCCTCCCCTCAGATGCTCTGGGCAGCACAGACCCTGCTTTGCGGTGACTTTATCCAGTAACTGGCCCAGGAGGCAGCAGCCGATGTTTCTTGCTGTAGGGAGCAGTGTGGTGCTCAGCTGTTGATCACCACAAGACCTTATTTCACTCTTCCTTTGCCTTACCCTATTCCTGGGCAGTGTAGGTGCCTCCATCTGAACTTGGCTCATGGGGTTTCTGCGTGTGCCATGCTGGCACCGGGGCAGCCAATCTGGTGCTGGGAGCATCCCTGCCCACTGAGGCTTAACGGGGGCCCTGTTCCCTCTGCCACTCTCCAGGAATGGGGTCTGACCCAAGGCTCGGCTGGCAGAGCCCAAGGGGAGAGGGTGCTGCCTCCTGCATGCCTATGGGCATGGCTTTGACCATGAGGGCCTTCTGTGTTTGGGTTTGTGGTGCCAACAATATCCTGCCATTTTCACTGGAAGCCTCCTGCTAGTGTGTATTTAGGTAAGAATTCTGAAAAGATCACTTACTAGGGTGGGGGGTATTCATAGTGATCTCTCTGCCCCCTGTACTGTGTGCTAAAAGCCTCACAGGGCTGCAGGAGGTGTGGAAATGGTTTTGGCTGGGGGTTGAGTGGCTGCTGGGGCAGGCAGGCTTTGTATGATGGCTGGACACACCCAGCAGTAGATTTCTTGGTAATCTGACAGAGACCATTTTACCTGAGTGCCTGTACCAGGCTGAGAGCTACAACCTGCTTTCCCCCTTGGTGGTAGCTGTGTAGGAAAGGGAGAGTACCTGGAGGGGCAGCATCAGCAGTGAAAGCATCCGTAATGTCAGGAAGAAAATTCTCTTTACCACATCCCAATATTTTTCTGTTCATGGAAGCTGAGATAAATATGCTTGGTTGCTTCATTGGTTTTTGGTAGATGTACAGTATTCACTGCATTATTTTTCTGGTTTTGTGTTACTGTGAGAAGATAATCTCATTTAAAATTTTTTGTTTGTAAAACTTCATTGAAAATAAGATTCTAACAATTCTTCGGCAGATTTTTCTCATCCTGCTGTCTTTGATCCAGTTTATCTGGAGAAAGAACAGCACAATTTAGTGTTTCTTTCTGTTCCTCTGTTCTGGTTGTCTATATAATTTTAGAAGAATAATTATAAGAATAATATATATATAAGAATAATTTCTGGCGACACTTTTTTGTAAGTTGTTTGAAAACTGAACCAATGCCATACTTCTCACAGCTAGTTGCTTCATTAATTTGTATAATATAACATCAATTTGTAAACATGTTTAATTAGATGTAGATAAAGATAAATGATGAGTAGAAATACACATAAATATAAAAAGTTTGAAATGCATTTAGTGGATGTGTCTGTCCATTTCTGAAGTCCATTGAATAAAAATGTGAATCATTGTAGCTAAATCCTACTGCTAAATGCAGTTTTACTTTCTTTTTTTTTTTTTTTTTTCTTGCAGTAAGCACTGAAAGCATGAAGGTACAGGATTTAAGTGGATTTTTGTTCTAAAAAGAAAAACTCTCTGTTTTGAGGAATACTTTTATTAGGCTAACTGTTGTATCCTTGACAATCTGCATGAACATTTTAAAGCTGTTTTGAGATAGAGCATTTTCTAATTTAGTAATGAATAGCACTGTAGGGTCTTACATACTGCTTTGATTCAGTTTTGGGAAATGGGAGCTAACCACTTTAGGTATTTCAAAGCACACTGTATTCTTTGGAGTTGCATAATATAAACCAGTGTCAGTAGATTTTCTGAATGCCCGAATCTGTCCTTTTGAAGGCGTTTGCTAGTTATTTCAAAATAAAAGGGTTACCACAGAGGCACCTGGGCTTGTGAGGAAGAAAAGGGATGCTGACACCTGGCAGATAGTTTCCTGGCGACATAACGGGGTCTAAAATATTGAGGTGGACAGTGCTTCTTTGAGGTAGCGCATACTCCATGCTGTGCCGCATGCTTTAGAGCTACGCGTGACTTTTGCCTGCGACAGCTCCGGCGCTGTGAGCAATCGGAGCCGCGCGTCGCTTCAGGTGTGCTCCCAGAGCCTGCGAAGAATCAAAGCATCTTGGCCGGGCGGCAGTCTGCCCGATGACCTTTTTCGCGTGGAGCTCGATGATGGGTTGTGAAGGGGAGAGCTGGTTACAGTCAGGACTGGGGGGACCTGCCGCGGCGTGACGGCAGGTTCAAATCAAACCCAATAGTTGCTTCTTGTACTTTCTTCCCATGTCCTGCCAGCTTGCTGTATGGCTGCCACAACGGTAACCCTGTGAGTGGCTTGATTGGTGAGGATTTACATGTGTGCTAATTAGAGTGGAATAAATGATTGGCTGTTTGCTGCATCGCCATAAAGGGTGCCCAGATGTACACACTACGTGAACATAATGTGCACGGGCATGGCGCATCAAAGTTTGTCAGCTGCATTACCTCAGCAGGCTTAGGGCCTGTCGGAGAGCATTTGCTGATAATTGTCCCCTATGATTTAGTGTCTGACTTGGTGAAAGTGAAGGACCTCAAAGTACTGTCTTGGCAAGGGAATTTCTGATCGTTTAACAAAAGTAATAAATGAGCTAAAATCTGTCAAACGAGGGTGAAAAAAATAAATTTAGAGCTATAAGCAAGCAGTCTTAACTGAAGAATTCTGTGTGCTTGGAAATAGTTCGGAACATAACACTAACTAAGCATCAAATTAGCTGCTGCAATTAACAATAGACACTGAACAGAGTGTTTAATTACGCTTAATTTGTTGTGATACAGCACAAGTCTTCAGTTATGAAAATCCCCCAGATGCCCAAGTATCCCCTGTATAACTAAAATGCACTAAACTTTGCACACTTGGCTAATTTACCACAGAAAATACTGAACATTCCTTTTTCACTTTAAAAATCTGCTTTAGATGAAGGAAAAATAAGTTTATGTTTAGAAATGATCATTCTTTTCAATCTCTCTTAAATGAAAAAAAAATCTGGGCTATATCTTTTTTCATATATATATAATATATAATTAAGAAAATATATGATTAAGACAAAATCCCACATGTACCATATTTATGCACAAAAATCGGTAATATCTGATTACTTTGACAAGTAATTTTGTACTTACATGTTCACAATATTGATAATGTATTAATGTACAATGATTAAATGGTTAAGCTGCCATATTAAAGTTATGAGCAGGAACATTTATCCAGCATAGCTAAGCAGGAACAAAGACTGTCCATTTACAGATGGCATTATTCAATCTCTGAACTGCTCAAAGATGTTAGCATTACAGCATTGATTCTGAGCACTGATACTGTGCCTCACTCCAATGACCCAATAGAGTTAAGTGATAAGGTTAAGTTAATTACTGTATCTGTGCTATACAGCTTCCACATGATTACTGCTGAGAAAGATAGTGATTCTTCTTGCTTTAATTAAGCAAAAGAGAATGAAAAGATATAATTGGTTTTTATAATAATCCTGTCTTATATCACTATCAACAAGCGTCATGTGTTTTTTTCTACAACTTTGTTGCACGAATTCCTAGCAGCAAAATTTAAACAGTAGAATGTAGAAGTAAATTATTTAAATCCCTGTCCTAAAACACAGTGTCAGCTAAAGAATTAAATAGTTAATAGCTGTACTAATACTTCCGTAGCACCAAAGCGCCTGTGACAGTAAATTGTGTACCAGCTATGAAAAATCTGTATTTGACAGTTAAAAGAGCATCTGCTATTTTTTCTATTTACATTATTACATTATTATATTTTAACAAATGTTTTATTTTTGTTTCTAATAATGTATTAAATGGCAGTACTGTGGCTTTAATGTTGTTTTGTGAACAAGAGCTTTAACAGTGTTTTATTTTAAATTTGCTTATTAGTTGTCAAAAATTGTTGCCTTTGGTTTGAAGGTGAAAGGGAGTTGTAAAGGGTTCAGAAAAAAAGCCCAAGCAGTCTCCTGTAGGATAATACTCTTTTTTTTTTCTTCTAGTCATGCCTATAATAAAATGTATGTATATTGTGAGGTATGCAAAAGCAGTTTTACATTGAAAATAATGAATACAGATGAAAGCTGACAGTGAAAGAAGGGGAGAGATAGTAGGTAGGTTTTAGTCCTTCATGTGTTAAGCCGTGATTCTGTGAACTGTTCTGCGTAGGTAATCCCATGTCTCTGTATTGAGCTCTGCTAACTCTCACAAGTTTACAAAGGTTTGCCCATGCAGATGAGATTATTTTACCATATCTTTGCTTATGTAAGTAACCTCACAACAACTGCTCCAGGTTCTTACCATTTTCCTAAATGCTGCCTCCCTTGCAGGAAGGGAACACGTGTTGCCTTTCACTGTTGCTGTATTACACAGGTGCAAAGGTGCTGGTGTTAGTGAGCTGCAGATTCCTGCTTTCTCATTGTGTTTTTGTTTTTAAATATAATTGTGATGTGTCGAATTCATTGGAACAGGAGTACTGATAGAGATTGTTAGATTAAAAACAGCAAAGTGCCCGTTTTCTAATTTTTCTCTACATGTGGGAAAGGAAAGCTTTTTATTCTTTATCCTGTAAATAGGCATGACTTTAAAACTTCGTTGAACAAAAAAAAAATTGGAAAAAGAGGTTCCATGCTGCATATATAAATTTTTAGCAAAGTAATTGATAGTCCAGGACAAGACATATATTCTTTGCTAAGTACTATGAATATATTTTAATATTCTTTTATTCAGAGTAGTAAAGTTTTATCTCCTTAGCAATGATTTGTTTGCAAATAGGATGCACTGAGATTAAAATTGTGGCACTGGAGATTTTAAAAGCTTCTTGGTACCCTGTCTGCCTACGGACAATTTCCTCCTATTTTGTAGCTACACAGAATTAATTGGATAGTGTTTCATTTCCATAGAAGACTTGTATGCAATGGTATGCAGTTCAAACCATACTTCTTTTTGTCTGTAATTCTCATTTCTTCTTCTTGTAAAAAACATTTCCTTGAAGCAATAAATCCTTAGTATTTTAAGTAAGAGAAAAACAGCTATGTCCAATGTTTATGGTATTCTTTTTTGATAGCATGTTTAGATGCTTGTTGTGTGTTTATGAAAACACTGTAGAGCTGCTGTTGCAGAACCTGTATATGAATCGAGAGAATCTTGTGTGTAGGGATCCATGGCTGCCATGCAAGGAGATCAAGGGAAGAAAGAGGGAGGGGTATTCCAAATTATCAAACTCTAACATTTCTAAATAATTTCAGAGTAATTAAGGGTCTCGTTTGGAAGGAAAGCACTAGGACTTGATGAGAATAGGGTGTGAAGGTATGAAGTAACATGAGGACTGTTTTAAGAAATCTATTTAATTTTGTTTCTAGTTAATTACATGAATTTGAAAATCTCAGTCACAGGATTTATTGGACCATTTCTTCCATTACCTCTCTATTGGTCTCTGCTCTCTCATTCTCAGAAGAGAAAACTGAAGTAAATAATCACTCTTAATTTAGGAGATATACTAAAGCATGTGCTAACAAATTATATATGTGGCTCAGTCAATATTAAGGATTGGATAGGTTGGCAGAGAAGATTCTGAAAAATCAGGGTGTTTTGTGGCTTGGGGGTCCCTGTATTTTCTCGTTCAGTGGCTGAACTGAGGATTTCCGGCTCTTTGCCTGTCAACCTGATGTCTTTTGTCAGCTCTGTAGTCAATTTTTTAAAAGGCTCTTGACGTTTATTGCAAACAGATGCAACGACAATTGAAACATTTTCTTCTCATTCTTTTGTCTTAATAAATATATTCATCTGGAAAGCAGAATCTCTTTTTCTCCTCACTTGAGTGTTATAGTTTGCATTGGCGATGGGAAAATAAAGCAATTGTGCAGAAAATGAAAAAGCATTTTATGAGAAAGAATGCTCTGAGAATTTCTGATTTCTCCATATGCAGTAAATATTTTGAAATGTAAAGAACATCCCAACTTCTGAATTCTTAGTAAGTCTTCAGATAACATACGCACAGATACAGAAGGCAGACATTCCATGTTTCATAATGATGTCTGCTCTCTTGCTGTTTGGTTGCACAGACAATTTGACAGTGATGGACATTACTCATGCTTAATTATTTTTAAAAACATTTCTTACATTTAATGTCTCATAGGAAGAGAAATGAACAGGGGACAATTTCAGTCTTTGTGACAACTGAGCATCCGTGTCCCTTCAGTTCTTTGACATGCAGTGTAATACAGAAGAGCTAACAGCTGCGAGTAAGAAGAGCCCACATAGCATTTCTTTCCTGCTAGACATATGATGGGTTAGCACTGTGTAATAATAACAATATTCTTTAGTTATGTGCTTCTTAATATATCAAGATGTTTACATATTTCAGCTGAGGTGGTGCTTCTTTCATTAGGTCACAATGAGGAAAAGCAGCTTGTAAAGTTGCTTTCATATGTCAAAGTAATGATAAAATGAGTTTGAGGCCTTTATGATCAAGAACATTTTCTGCCTCTTTTTAATGATATAGAATAGTAATGACCTGCAGTTTCATTTATTCTTGGAAAAAGTATAATTGCAAAAATTAACTTGTCATACACCACAGCTCAGCAAAGTTACTTTCCTATAAGTCTGTGGTCACAGTATGTTTTTTTGCAATTCAGCATCTGGCTCTGTGGGGTACTGATGGCTTCTATGAAGTAAAGTACCAGGGTGAGCAATTAAATGTAAAATGACAGCATAAAATATGATCATTACGGTTATACAAAAGACACATTTATGAATTTTGCAGATAACTGTCATTTTTTCTACTCATATTTGCTCTTTCTTTGTTAGCTTAATATTTCTCTTGCAATTCATTTTTTTTCTTCTAAAAAGTGAACAATGCCTTTTTAATTATCCTGACACTTGTTTGTGTCTTTCTTATTTGTCACATTTGAAGGCTAATGATAACTCTTTCACTTTGTTCTGACACTATACTTTCAACTTTATTTCAAAATCAAGGACTATTTTTTAAATTAACACGAAGGTTGCATGATTAGGCTAGAATTTCTTATGGAAATCAGTTTGTGTAGTGTTGATCAGATAATGTGCTGCACCTGAAAGAAAGATTATCTGTGTTCAATTCTCAGGGGCTAGCAGGCAATGTTTTGAAGTGTGCTTTTTGAATTTAGCTTGTGTTTTGTCATTGAAGAGAGAAGATTGGTCGTGATAGAAGTTATTTAAGCCATATTAGGTATCAAAAGTACTGTATAGATCTTTCCCTGTGTGTTTTCTTTGCAAATATCTGTTTCCATAATAAGAATCCTTTCTGTAGTTTATGTTTTTGCTGTTTTGGGTGGGAGTTGTGTCATGTTCATAAGATATATATATATACACACACACACACTACATATATGTAATTGCATAGGATACTGATAATGATAGTACTTTCTACCAATATCTTTTGGATATATTGAAAGAAAGGGGGGAAAAAAAAAAGGAAAATGACCACAAAACCCTAACATTCCAGAGAATCCTAGTAATGCAAATAAACCCATTATATTTCTGTTCTGATGTTTTCACTTTTTCTTCAAAAGCACTTATTGGTTTCTACTGCTGCCACAAAGGACACTGCAGCAATACACAGCTTTATCTGCAATTTCCAAAACCCTGGCACCCAGCAAGGGAGGGGGGAGCGAAAGCTCTTTCATCCCCTTTCCCAGAGAAGTCATAACCTACTTCCAAAACCTCATTAAGGATGGCAGTCATCAAGATTGCTGAGCAAAAGGTATCTGTTTACCATGTATTTAAAAAACAAGCAAAACCTAGCACTAATGACTAATTATTCACATTTGCTCTCTCTAGAAAGCAAGGTGTTTTTCTCTTCCTTTTCTCCCATAGTAGCTTTTCTTAAATGCATTGTATTGCCCTGGAGAGCATGTGCCTTGTGAAAGTACCAAATGCTGTTTAAATGTCTGAATGGGGGAGGCAGTGTTTTTCTTGGAAGCCCCTGTCTTCCCAGCTGCCTTTGACAGGCAGGATTAACGGAGACCCCAGTGTTTGGGAGGTGGGGGCAGTGGGGTTTGGGGTAGGGGTGGCTGGGCTGCAGTCCAGCCTTCACCTGGGGAAGGTTCCTTCACCACCACAGGTTGGGAGGAGGCAGAATCCCATTATGTTCAATGGGAAATGTGAGATGGTGTAAGCAGCCCTCCCCTCAATTAAATTGATGGCACAGTAACCTGGCATTGATTCCCTGGTGATAAGGGAGATGACCCCACTTAAGACTGTGGAGAAAAAAATGATAGGAGCAGAGACTGTAGTTCTCAGTCAGCATTATGCGTAGAAATGGATGATACACAGAATTTAAAGGGCTAGGTAACTCAAACTGGAAATACTTGCTTCATCAAGACCTTCCCTGTTACAAAAACTCTGCAAAGTTGACTGGCTTTTAAGTAGCAATTTGAGATGGAGATGGAGATTTAAGAATCTTGGAGCATTTCTATTTAGAGCACCTATTGTGTAATCTCCACAGTCCTGTAGCGTAGAGAAAGGTTTGTGATAAAAAGAATTGGAAATTAAAAGGGATAATATCTGTGGCAGACAGTCTCAAGGGGATTCAGTATCTCTCAAGCAAGTATGATTCCAATATAAGCTCCTCAACTGAAAATGTTATTAGGTACAAATAAGAGCTAATTTTTTGCAGTTTGTCTCTGGGAATATGAAATGGAAAACAGGTGAAGAGTCAGAATTAATTAAGAGAGAGGAAGAAGAGCTAGCTATCCTAGCATCCTTTAAAATCTAAAATGCCGTGAATAGCAAAGAGTGCTGTGGTAAAGACAGTGCTGTGAGGAGGAAGAGGTGGGATTGCTGTAGCTGGGTAACCCTCATAGGTTTGGAAAACTTGGCTGTAATGTGCAAACCTGTTTTCTTTGCAGTGTGGGTTTAGGTACTCAGCTTGGGGTAGATTAAAAGTCTTTAGGAAAGAATTGTTCTGATTATTACTATAAAGGTATATTATAAAGGTGAATGTGTTATCTAAGTGCCATACAACCATGTAATAGCTGCTTGAATGTTTGGATGAGGTCTGATAAAGCCATGGAGGAAGCAGTTCCTGGAAGAAAATTGTTCCCTGGTTTCTAAATTACAGGTTAGCTGTTGTATAAAGTGCTGCTTAGAGTGGTTGCTGTGTGAAAAGGAACTGTTTGTCTGTAGTCATATGGAGCAACGACTGATAAAGCCCAGAGAAGATCACATAAAAAGGAGCACAACAATTTTCCTGTGGTGTAAGCAACCAATTTTTGCTAATCTGAACTTGGACAATATTGCTATGTAATACTACAGTATACTTTTTCAGCTGCTTTCTTCTTCACTGACATAGCTTTTATTAAGGAAAAATAAATTGTTAACTTTTATGGTGCCTCAGAAGTCTTAACTGAGTGTAGCTGATACAGGCATGTCTACAGAAGTGCCTTTAGCCCAGTAGATTTGAAAGGTGTGAACTTGTCTGTTCATCTCTGTGAGGTGTTAATTCAGATGCCCAATGATGATGGTTTAAATGTCAATATTGTTAACTGCTCTGTTATTCATGGCCACGAAAGGAGAGGGAAGACAGACTCTTCTGCACAATTAACTGAACTGACATCTCTCTTTGGTTCCACAAAACTTAGCCGTTGGAAGATAGTGCTGTCTCCTGTATTTTCTTTCTGCATTTCAGGAAGAGTGAAGCATAAGCTGCCTTGCAAGGGCCATCAGTGTATGTGATTTTCTGACAGGCATCATCCGTTAACAGCACCATTATCTACTTAGAGCAATACTTTAATTAGGCGACTTGCAAAATAAGCTCTGCCTATCTAGTGGCTTTGCAGAGAGACTTTAAGAACCTGCTCTGTCCTCCCTTTTTAACATGGGTGCCAATTGCTAAAAAGATGAGACTGAAAAAAGAATATGTTTAGAGTACACCTTTTATTTCCTTCTGACTTCAGTTTATTTATGTCTTTTAAGTCTAATATGTTTCTGGCTGAACACATAGAGGCTTGCATCATTCTCTTCCTTAGGAATTTACCTCCTTGAGAGTACATGTTGTTGAGTAGGTGTAATGGGCCTCATCATTTAGTTTTGAAAAGACAAGAATATTGCAAGTATGGCCTTTTTATATTGTTATTGAGAAGTTAAATGTTTACTATAAGTCTTTTACTTTTCATTTTCTGTTTTCAAAAACTTCCACCGTCCAAGAGAAGATATACGTAAAAGACAGCTGCTGCCTCTGCATCTCCTGCACAAATGAAAATGGCATAATTCCAAGGTTTTCAGTGTTGTATATAAAAGGAGAATTACTGCACTGCACACAGAATATATCAGCTTAGGAGAATGTGACCATAATGAGGAAAGAAAATCAAAGAAGTCACAAAGTTCAAAGAGTGAAAACCATGTGCTAAATAGTGCTGTTGGATGTCTTGCATTTTTTTGTCTGCCGCATTGCTTACAAGCTACCTGAAATGTGGGGCTTGGAAGAATAATAATATTTGAAATTTTTTGTTTTGTTAGTACTGGTATAAGCTAAGTAGGGGAAAGGAAGATATGATGCTATTTTTAAAGCATTTGATGAAGTTAACAAACATGCCATGAAGTTTAATACCCCAGTATGAAGATAGTCCTGCCACTGGGTAAAGATGTCCCAGTCTTGAGTTACTTAATTGCCCAGCATGGCAATGGCCCCATTCACTTCGGTCATTTGAGGCTTTCCCTCTTCTTAGAATATTCACTACCAGTGAAAAAGAGTAGAAGACTAAACTGTTTTATTTTTCATTTGATAAATGAGGGAAAAATAATTACTGCTTATGGTTATGGAACATACCTTGTATTTAACATCTCTGTTTAGTGTTTTAACAGCTTTTTAAAGGAATCTTCACCTTTCAGGATAACCTAGGTAGGTTAAAAAAATTGGTAACACAGTCTTCTGGCCTCCAATAAGCAAATGTAGTTCTATCTCAAATATGCCTACATTTGTGCTTTTTACAAACACTTCTCTGTCACTGGCCAAAGCTATCTAAACTAATAGCTAAGTTTAGCTATTTATATCTAAATCCATAAGAATGGACTATGATAGCATATGTTTTTGTCATGTAGAATGTGGGCATGAATAAGGAAATATTTTGTGTAAGTTTATTAAATTAGTTTAGCTTTAACAAAGGTGACTTGGAAGGTCTAAGCTCCTAACAGTTGTGTTGGCTCAGTTGATAGTCTGTTCATATCTTAGTGCTTTAGGTTATCAGTTTTGTTTGGTGTGGTTGCACCTGTGTTAGAGAAACTACTCTGAAAGGCAAGAAGGCACAGCCTTTGCCACATGGAGTTTGCATTTAACAGACAGACAAATTAGGTTCCAAGATTAACCTGTGCCCATGTAACAGGTTAAAGCCCTTACAAATTAGTGCCCTGGACTGCTGCCAAAGCACACGTGTGATCGGCTCTTGTGTACTTAAACTCCAGTAGTTAAGAATGGCAAAAACCCCTATTTGGCTGTAGATGGTACTTTAATATACTGCTCCCAGATAGCTAATTCCAGTTATTGCCAGAGAAGATGACAATGCTGCAAACATAGCCTAGCTGTTTCCCCATACCGCTTTTTAATCAAGAAATTCTGTAGATGAATGATGATAATGGAGGGTACTGCAAAATGCCAACTGTCTTGTCCATTTTGCACATGACAGTGGTGTCTGGTAGAGTGGTGTTTCATTAGGAAGGACAGCCCTGTGCTCTGATACTTGTAGTGTGCAGGCTGAGGGCATCCACTCGTTAATGAAGCACTAAGAGCAACTCCACCTTAAAATTCATTGTAGCAGGGATGTGAAGGTATATAAGGCTTCTTCTGGATCTGAGAACTAATTCTGGGTAGATCCAGTACATGGTTGGATGTTTTAATTTCTTTACCTCACAAATGAAGGAGATGAAAATATTAAACTAGAGTGACATGCTATTTTAGTACTGTGCAATATATGAATAAAAGAAGTGTTTTGATGCATGGAAATAAAAGATTTTTGTTCTGGTTGCTGTTGCACATTTATAGCTGGGCAAGTTTCTACATCACTGAATTTATGTTCTGAGAAAGACTGGAATACAGTAAATTCTGAATTTTTAGATTGCAACCCTATAGCTGTAGAAATTGTTCCTTTATTTTTGATAGATCTCACCACTATTCTTTATCATCTGGTGTATATATATATAATGTGATAAAGTGTGTGTTATAGTTAAACATACCTGGCCTGCATGTTTACAAGTGCCATGAGAATTCCTATTAAAAGATTCTTCTTTTGTTTTATTTAATTTGGAATTAAATTTTCTGGATTTTGATACCTGCTTTAAGTTGAAATGTGGGTATCTGTTTTACACAGACTTACTTTTGAGTATTTTTAAGCTGAAATGTTTGGACTCATCATTAAAACTGAAAATAAGTCTGAAACAGTGGAGGTTTTGTAAGTATCGAGCAAGATGCATATGGACAGTGCAATGGGTTGTGATTTCGAAGGTAATCATGCTTTTGGAGTTTCCTAAGCACTAGGGGCCTGAATTTACAACCATATTAATGTCATTTAATGTGTTTTTTGGTTTGTATTTGCACAGTAGGTGTGTGATATGTCATTACAGAGTAATAGGTTCTAATAGCGAATGATCAATTTTTGGAAGTATTCTCCATAGCATTTTTTGTTGGCACAGTCAATATTTCTGTTGTTTTAACAGTGAATGTGTAAGGAATTGTGTCAAAAACGCTCAGCAGAAGGCCTTGCAGAGACAGGATATGCCTTCAAGTATAGTGAAAAGGCTTAGTCCACTAGGGTGATGGGGCTGCAGCACCACAGCACTACTTGATCTTTGGGAAAGAAGTGTAGGCTGCTGCTGCTATAAGAAACGTGATCATGCCGTCATGGTTGGTGAGGCTCTAAAAACCAGACAGGGAGTGGTCCAGTACAGAAAATAGAGGATTTTTGATTCCATAGATTATGTCATAATACTCAGTTGTGCTTTGTATTTCAAATTAATATTCTTTTTTCAACATCTCGTGTCTTAGCAAGACCCTGGAGTTGCACGCACTGCAGTGGTAAGTAGTCTTAAGGGCAGGAGGAATTTAGAGCCAACAGTGAGTTTAACTTCAGTCTGGCAAGGTAAAACCCATGGTAAGAGAAAGGAGGGAGCTTGTTAGACACACAGGAATAGGAGCAACCACTGAGTTACAATTAAAGTGCTGCTGGCTTGTTTAAGGATGGAGGCATCTGTCAACCAGTCTTCTATTTGAAAGCCCTGAGAAATCATACAAAACAAACTGTCCCTCGTTAACTTGATTTGTGCTCTTTCTGTGAGAGATGTGTTTTCCTTGTTTGTGTGAGACAGAATGATCTGATTTCCTCTATGCATAGCTCGAATATTGTAAAATTGCGTATCTGATTTAGGGTAGAATAAACCTTTTCCAATTAATAAACCTGCGAATAGGTCAACTTCAAAGACAGCATCATAAAACACCCACAAGTGGCCATTAAATATTTATGGACCAAGCATTTGTTAGAATTATCAATGGGTATCATAGTTTTGAAAGGCTATATCTCCATGAATAAACGATGATATTAAGCATTTGTAACCACTTTATAATTAAGGATACTTTTAGACTAGACTTCTGGTACTTTCTTTGTGGTTGTTGTTGAAAATGGCAGGTGTTAGAGTGCTGGAGCTACACTACCAGTGTAGTCTTCCTGGTAAGGTATTGTTAATGTAGGAGTGTCATAAAAAGAAAGAAAAATAAGCTAATGTCTTTTAGACAACAGAAAAGAAATTAGTAGAGGGAAAGAGCACTCAAGGGAGGTAACAGCCTAGCTCCAAGTAAAACATCAGGCACTTGAGTAATTTCTTTGGATTGTTCGGACTTCAAATCTTTGGACTTCACTTTGGAGACAGGTTATGGATATTGTCTTACTTTTAAGGCTGTTAGTTGTAGTGTAGCTAGTGACTAGGACCTCATAAAAGTCAAGCGTGTGATGAAAATAGTATAAACCAAAACCTGCATCTTCTAAAGCAGGGACCTGTTAAGACCACAGCCTTCGAAGGGTTGTGAAACTAAAGCTGATCTGAGCTTGTGCGATTGCCAACATTTGGTGCTATCCTAACCACAGAGCCTTATCCCTTGCCTCTTTTTGTCAGACATGGCTCAGGAAGCTGTAAAGTAAGCTGGGTGAGCATGGCATTAGTTTTTAGGCTAAAAGGAAATTAGCCACTGGTCACGTCAGCGAGCTCATCTTGTGGATGGCCAAGTGAGAAGCATTGGGGATGCAGGTAAGGCAGAGTGTGTGGGAAAGGGGCAGTGCAGAGCTCAAGTGCCTTGTGAAATGCCAGGCTTTCTGAAAGAGCTACCTTTGGAATCTCAGGTTCCTCATTTGAGAATATGGCTGTATTAGCAGCAGCACTGAGAAACGATTGGGTTGGCTTCAGGCTTGTGCCAATCACATAAATAAAGTAAGACTCTTGTTGGCTTTGGAACAGGAAGTTCCACTTGAATATGAGGAAGAACTTCTTTACCGTGCAGATGACTGCACACTGGAAGAGATTGCCCAAAGAGGTTGTGGAGTCTCCCTCACTGGAGATATTCAAGAGCTGCCTGGATGCAAACCTGTGCCATGTGCTGTAGGAAGACCCTGCCTGAGCAGAGGGGCTGGACAGATGACCCGCTGTGATCTCTTCCAACATGACCGATTCTGTGATCCTACCTTTTAAATCGTGGTGTGTCGTGAACAGTAACTATGGACTTGTCCTCCCTGCTATAAAGCACCGTTCTGTCACTGTTGAAGAGGCATGTCTAGGTTTTAGGAAGCACAGCATGTATGTGCTTCTGAGTATTTTCACCATTGTCTCTGTGTAATGGCTCCACTTGTTTGAATGTTGTGCAGTGCCTGTATATGCGTGTGTATATATATATATATATATATATCTCCACCTATTTATGTAATAAATTAATATTAAAATAACCAAATTTCCCCTCTCTTTTATAAATTAGGCAGTTTAACAAGATAATTATCTGCAGCTTATTCTGACACTTGAAAAAGCCCATTTTTTTTCTGGCTTAAAAAAAGAAGTAGTTACCATGTTATCTTTTACACCTCCAGGAAAAAGCAGAAGTTTCAGGAAGGACTGGTTTCTTTTTCATATTCTTTTAATCTCATGTCTGAATTCTGTTTCTTTGTTTTGTCTGTTAATGAAGTATAAGCTCAGCATTGATTGCAGGTAGACCTTTTAACTTGTAGCGGAAGTGCCAAGCAGGGGTTATATTGCTCTTATTACTGCTTGTACAAAGTGTTCTTTGGAAACAGTGGTGCATGCTATCAGATATTTTATCAGTTCTGGAAAACAATGCTAAGCAAAATGAATGCTGAAGAATGTGGTTAATATGGAGAAAAAAATAGGAGAAAGTAATTAAGTCTTTATTTGTCCCTTTAGAATATTCTGTGTTTAGTAAGGTTGTACAGTTAAAATAAGTTCCTATTTTAAACGGTTTGTGTTAAAGTTCTTGTATTTCTGTATTAATAATCCTTGTTTGAAGTTGAGCAGCTTTTTATAAATCAAGAGTGTCTAACAAGGGTTGTGGTAAATGTCTTTGGCCTTTTTGCCCATAGGTACAGGGATATCAAAATATTTCAGTATTCTGTATATGTTAGTAAATTATCAGTGGTATAGCATTTTAACTGTACCAATACCAACAAATCAGTTAAGCTCAGACCTTTGCATTAGGGACAGTACAAATGAGATGGTGTCCTTGTAACTGTGACACAGTAGACTCATATGCTTTTAAAAAAATAAAATCTTAAATGTATGAGACTTGCTTTTCCTTTTTCTAAGGGGTGTAGGTAAATAAAAGCGTGATTTGCATCTTGCCTTCTGTTACAACTCAGTAGCCCGCTGTGTCTGAATGATGTGTGTCACCTGCCATCCTAACTTATAACCTGAATGACCTGACCCGTCCTGCCTGCTGATCCACCTGGGTGTGTGTTCAACACCAATGCCTAAGGCTGCCTTATGGGGGATGTCTTACTGTGTTTGTGTTTGTCTAAAGAGGGAAGTATTTAAGAAATAACCAGATAGGAGACATTTGAGGCAAGGGGGCTGGGCGATAAAGTCTTAATTTATAATCTTGTGCTATCTCCAAAAATAACCCGTTCAATTTGGTTTCTTCTGTTCTAATGGTCTTTTATTGTCTTATGTATTTTGTTGGTCCTATCAATCTTTGCAATTTCAGTAGTTTATTGTGCATTATTCCTTTAAAAAAAAAATGGAACTAAACAAAAAGACCCCCAACTCCTCCTATGTTTTTTGAACTTCTCCATACATGTTTTTGTTATCCTTGGGTCACATTTCTAATTTTTTTGACATTGTAGCTTAACATTTTCAATCTGTTCAATATTTAAAATGAGTAATTTTGAAATGTTTTGAATAATTAAACCAATTCAATTTTTAATCAATTTCATTTTAAACTTTATGTTCAGGTCAATCTAAACATTGAATCATTTCAAAAGTTAAATGAGATTAATTGTTTATTTGATCCAAAATTATGGTTATGAAGTAAGATTCAGGATTGATTTTGTTACATGCACTTTATTCTCCTCTTAGACTTTCAAAAGTTGAACTGCTAAAAATTATCAATTAAAAGATTGATTTTAGGTCACACTATTTTTAATAAGATATAATAAGAAAGGTCATTTAATATCATAAAATGTGATTTTAAATTGTGATTTTTAATTTTAAGATGTCTCATGTACATTATTAGCATATTTAAAAATGCCTGAAATGCTGAAGTAATAGTAAATTACAAAATGTAATAAAGCTGAAGCTTTCCTTTCAAACTTAAGTGTTCAAAAATCTGAAGCATCATGGCAACAGTAAATCACTCTGAGTTTTATTTTCTTTCCATGTAGTTATTTTCATACTTAAAAAATAGATATTTAATCCTTCTCAATTGCATAGCCTTATCTGTACCATTGTTTTCCTTTTTATTTTATAATCCTTTTATCAAGTGAACCTGAAACAAATAGTCACATCAGAGAGTAAGAGTAAAACTGCTTCCTTCTTGCTTTGACACACTTCCAGCATTTCTGCAAGGGCTTTACACTAGGAAGCTGCAAGTCCTGGCACTTGCTGAGTTGAAACAAAATGGGGATAAAACTGTTCCTTTGAATAGAAGTCAGAAAATATCTTGAAATTTAAGGAGGAACATCTCTTTGGCTGAGAAAGTGTGGTCTTCCGTCATTAACCCCATGGGATTTATGCTTGGTTAAAGACATGGTAATAAGAACAAAATTGGCATGGAGGATAAAGAGATCCATCCATGCTTTTCGAGGCCGCGCAAAGCTTATGGTAGTTTGAAAAGATGCTCTTAAAAATGCCCCCGCTGCGGTCCTTTCTGCCTTCCTGACAAAGAGCCAGGAGTCTAGGATTTCCACTGCTTTTTTACAGTGTGCAAAGTCACGTCAGCCGTTCTCAGAGATTTTTGATGCGTGGATGTCTCCTGTCATCCCCAATCACAGTCGTACTCTTGAGCCAGGCCTATCGAAACTGAACTCTGCTGCTTTGCTGCAGGTCAGCTTTCATGGACAATTAGTGTTGTAACAGCACTTTGGTCGCAAGTTGTCGTGAGTGTTTATCATAAAGGCATCATCCCGGGGTGGATCAGCAGTGATCGGCGAGTCTCCTGCTTTCTGAAGCATCTCCTGCTCGCCTTTTCGTGGGTGCCGGTCAGGTGACGGCTCCGCGAGGCCTTCCTCACCGCTGCCGTGTTGCCCCGGGCTCTCCGGGTGCGCTGCTTGCCTTCCCTGCTCTCCGCTCCCCGTCTTCCCTGTCGTCCCTCTCAGTAACTGTCAGATGCCCCCGTCGCGGCGCACTCTGACAAGAATGAAAAGAGCGATCTTCCCGCTGCTGGGCGCCGTGTCAGGATTGACACCTCGGACGTGCTTGACGCTGCGCGAGGTGCCTGGCTCCAGCAGTATGCAGGAGGAAACCAATAAATCTTCAAAGTCACTCTACTTATTGCGACTTGATTGCTCCCCCAGCCCCCCCTCCAATCACCATGGAAACAAATATCTGACTTTTATTATTTGTAGTTTTTTGCTTTGCACTTTTATTTCAAAAATCCACATTATTTAGGGATCTTCGAAATGCATTTCTGAACTGCCCTCTTTACTTAATGGGACACAAGCTTAGCTGTGAGTAATGCTACTTTCTTGCTTAACAGATATTTTTTAAAATATTTTTTATCCTTTGGAATATCTCTAAGCATTTTTAAGAACAAAGCCAAATAAAAGTTTTCTGATGCTGCAGATAAGTAGTATTTTCATTTTATGGTTGAAAAAGCCAGAAGAGTCCACAGTAGTCTTGCCTCCTGTGAAACTGTAGGGAATGTTGCTCTTTTCAGTGTTCTCAGAATTGGATCCAGAATGATTTACCCACAAACAGGTGTCAAGTGAGGAAAAGAGTTGGTGTTTTATTGCTATGTCTTTAAATACACATGTGTAGTCCTTTGGCATTTTTCTATGTGTAGTCCTTTGACATTTTTCTTTAGTCTTATGTGTTAATAATTTTAGATTTTGATAGTAATTTATTTTTTTTAATAAATGGTTCTCTTTATCTGATGCTTACTTGGCCAAATGATACATGCCTTGCAACTGCTTTACTGAAAAATGTTTTGTGAAATAGAAATGCTCAGAGCATTGGCAGTGTGATATGGGCATGCAAGAAACCCAAAACTCATCTTCACTCCTCCATCAAAAAATGTGATTTTTTTTATCCCTGTAATATACCCACTTGCAGTTCTCTGCTAACTCAAAGATACCAATTGACTAACATTCATCAAACATCAAAAAATAGCAAGATAGAAGCTTTTTTGCTGCACAGTATACATATATACTATACATGAAGTGCATGTGTTTGTGTACTTTTTCAATGTTGCATAAATGGTGTAATTTCTTAGCAAAAAAAAAAAGTTAAATTTTTCAGCATAGTTGTAAATCAGGAAATATAATTATTTTTTATTTATTTGATTTCTTCTTATTTCTTTCAAATCTGGTTGTGTTTTGAATATGCACAGAGTTGATTTTGATTTCTTAAACTGCTTGGATGTGACTTTTATAAAGGGTGTGAGTATGAGAACACAAACCTGTGATCTGTGTATTCTTCTTTGTCTTAAAGTTCTGGTTTTTTATCAGATGCTGTATAGGCAGTTAATTTGAAATAGCAGCATAACTTTACTTATGTCTGGTCGATTTTGATATGAAAACCAGCAAGTGGGCCTTGTTTCAGTTTAGAAGCTATTGTAGAATAAAATAGATATGTGCTACGTAAGAAGATAATTCATTTCAGTTGTGGAGAACTGTAGGCACGATAAATTATTTTCCTGTGTAAAATTCCCCATTTCTGAGACAGTATTAGTTTTTACTTTAATTACCAGCTCTGGTAATGTTTCCTATCCATAACTGTCTACAAAATAGACTGTTGCTGAGCAGAGGGTATGGCCTGTTTACTCATCCATTGAAAACAGTGCCTAAGTTCTACCAAGTCTTCCTTACTTGGTCTGAACTGCCTCATGGGAGAGTGTCCTTCATTTAAATATTTAAATATTAATGTTTCATTTTACAGGCAGAAAACTTCAATGTCATTTTAAGGATATGTAACTTAACTGGGGAATCGGTACTCATCACAGGAGTGGGTATTATTTTTATTTTATGCCCTAAGAAAAAGCATTTTAGAAAAATGCTACAGTGCTTCCATCTTGAGAAGTTTGACTTGTATCTTGTTTTCTCATTGCAGAATAACAGCAGCAACAAAAACAACAGAAAGAGGCTGTCAGGGTGGTTTTCTCAAAAATGGTTTAGCTGACATTAGCCACAAATGAGCAGAGCGACACTAACTACTAATTGATTACAGTAATTACGCAGTCTTTGGCTAGTTTGTATTGGCAAACTATATATACTCCTCACATAAATGTGAACTTGCAGAATGCACGGAAAAGGTCACTCTCATTTGCATGATAGGCTTCATTAGAATATGCTAAGGACAAGACCTAGTGTTTTATGACTTCAGGTGATGAATAGCTACCATATTACTCTGCTCGCTGAAAGCATGTTTCAGTCACCTTAATTTACATGCTGTTTTTTAACACCAAGAAAAATCTGTGGGCTGGTAGGGAACTAGCAACAGATAACAGTTTCATTTTATTATGGTTGCATTGCCGGTTGTGTTTCATTTTGCTCTTTGTTCTACAGAGGGAACAGACATTACTTCCAATACTTTCTTTTGAGGAGAAAATTCTTTCTCTGATGTGTGCATTTCTCTCAGCAATGGCTATTTTGACCCCAAACTACAGTTTTGTTGGCAAGGACAAGAAAAAAATTTACCCCATAAATATAGATATTTTACAGTAAGTTTTTCCTTTGAACATGGGGACTGAGGTAGGAAGGCAATTTCTTTAAAGAAAAATCTTTAAAACTGGACATTCCTTATTTCACTATTTTTTCCAGCAAGAATGGGAAATGCAGTGTTTTACTTCCAGACTGACTTCAGTGTCCACATGTAATGAAAGAAAAATAATTTCTAAAGTCTGAGGCAAAAAGTGTTTTTCTAACAAAACAAAAAAAAAAAAAAAAAAGTATGCATTCAGAGTGATGGGAATCTTGTATTAGATAGTAATTCTTTCATTCTAACTGCAGTTCTTCTTACAAATCCCATTGTAAAACAGGCAGTAAGATTTCTCCTCATATTATTTGTATGTTGTAACACACGAATATGGGCCTGATGTTTCTAGATATGTAGCTTTTTAAAAAAATTCTTGGATCACAAAAGGTACTTCTTTGAATAAAACTGGGTAGAAAATAAAAAAAGTGGACAGTTTTATTATAAATTGCAGTTTTGTAATAAAATTGTACAATGAGCTTGCACAAGCTTTTTAAAATATCATTGCTGCCACTGAACAGGTCTGTAATTTATTTATTCAGGAATGTTAGAGGCATTTTTGATTTATTTGTTTTTAGAGAAGTTTTGTTAAGCAAGATAATGAGCAGAGCTGGTGTTAATCATTTACTATGCAACTCTGAAAAATGAAAATTTTGCATATCTTTAGCACTGTTGGGGAAAATAAATTCACTCGTAATGCTAATGGTCTATTGGTATAATTTTTTAAAAATGTTATCTGTTACTCTGGAGAAATCCAATAGATTCATATGTTATGCTAAAAGCTAAACTAATCAATATAGAATTTTGCATCCATATGTACATATGTATTGAATAATCAGAAGTATTTGTTAACTGTAAAGATGAAAAATGAATTTGGGGGTGGTCACTGCCATAGGTGCCTACATATTTGTTTATGAATAGCCCTTCAGGTGAACATATTCCTCGTGTCTGCACATAATACAAATAATACAAAGTTTACTTTTTAGAACAGGCTTTCAAGAATACTAAATGAGTTTGATCCTTTTCCAGGTGGCCAGGGGTTTACAAATACGGCACAAGTTGTCATGGCCTTTGCTAAATAATATTTATTTTAAGGATTTACTGTAACAGTCTAACTAGTATAGGATTTAGTGTAATTAATTTAGAGAATTTAAAGATTAGATGCCCTTTAACTTGTCTCTGTTGATACAGCTCAGAATTGTGATGTGTTCTGTCTGGCATGCCATCCTCTGATTTTCAGGATTAGTGTTTTCCATTTTTCAGTTTCCTGCTGGGCAACTACAGATGGATAAAACTGACTTTGGATACCAGATCACCTGATTATCTGTCTCTCTCTTTTGTCTCTCTCTCTATCAAGAGGTTCTTGGGAACAAACATGCATTACTTCCCTGGGAACTAATGGAGTTAGTGACTTTGGCTTTTGGACCATGGTGAAACTGTTAGCTATGTAAGGTGCTGGCAAGGTTGGTTTGGGACTTTGTTGTTTCAGAAAAGGGCTATGTATGTTTTACCTGTTAAGCATTCTCCACAGAAGTTAAGGATGGAGAAACAGCCATTTGTCAGGAACTTGACTTATAAATAAATTTAATAATCTATTAAAAACAAATTAAGGAAAGTGTGATCTGAGGAAGACAGGTGAATCTTAGTATGTTTTTTTCTGGTTGTGGCCTCTGTTCTTCAGAAGTGTTGTAAAGGATGGGAGCCATTCTCTGCACTGTCAATAACCTAAGACATTTCTGAATGATGCATGAGTTTTGTCATTTGCCTGTCAGGGAGAGATGAACCTCCAATTTAAACAGGAGTAGTTTGACTTACTCATGTACTGGTGGACCATATACTGTTGGACAAGCAGTTGAAATCAGAGCGGAGAAGTCATGCCCTTTTAGACCTTCTTCTGAAGGAACATGCTTAGTTTAACTAAGATTTTATGATACCTGATCTGGTGAAAAAAAAAGGAGGGGAAAATGGTACCATTTTATTGAAACATTTTTTAGCATCTTTAGCAGAAACAAGCTTAGTGACTTCTGAAACATTCTGCCACTGTACGCATGAACCTCCATCACTGAGGTTGAGAATGAATTTGACTGTTTCTTTACTATGGGCTAAATTCCAGGCTGTGTTGTTACTCTGTACTGCACTCCATTGCTTGTCCTTGTTGTTATGCTCTTTTATGCCAGAAAAAGAATGCAGTTTGACAGCTATCACTACAAGTGCCTGTGGACATCATATACAAGCCAAATGCTAGATGGTGATAAATATGTTATGATTTAGATGGTGATAAATATGTTATGAGTAGACCTTGTTATCTAGATCATATGTACTGTAGTGAAACCTACACTTGTTTGCTCTCTTCTTGGGAGGAAGGAGGCTTGCATAAATTTAGAGATACATTGGAAACAAAAATTTAAAAAAAAGGTATTTTAAAATAATTTAAAAATTAATATTTTCAATTTAATTTGTCTTGTTGCTGGAATGAAAAACGTCATTTCTGAATGCTTTATGAAACAATTTTTAGTGATGCATCTACAAAAAGGTAAGAAGAAATGCTATGTTTGTGCTTATCAAAGTGATAAGAAAAAGCAGAATCCTTTGGCAACTGCAAATGTAAGAGTTACAGATGTACATAGCAAAACATAAGAGAAATACTGAAAAAGGGAATTCCATTTTAACCTGAAAGATACTCGAAATAATTTGGTTGTTCAATTCTGTCAGTGCTTGCTAGCCCTGCTTTCCCTTTGTCATGGAGTGTATGAAAAGCAAGGGCAAAGATGTGTAGGCTATATTGGTCCCTTCTCTGCTCATAGTTATGTCCCAGAAGAGGGAAGAGTGAGGTGCTGATGCGTCCCATTTCTAAACATCTCCAGCTGAGGGTATCCATGGAAAAAGTGATAACATTTAGGAAAAAACAGTTCTTCTCGGGTGGAGCTCTTGAGTACTAAGGTTGGCCCTGCTGCAGGCAGGTTTCTCCACAGCACAGCTGCTGGGGACATGGAAAATCCAGTTAGCTGCATCTTCAGTGTCTCATGGTGTACTGGTGTACCAGCTTCACCCTTAGGCACAGCAATTGTTGCATGTTCTGAGCAATCCAGGGGTTTACTTGTGCTGTAGCTAGCGTGGTGTTCCTCTTTTCCAGACTGGTGGGATTTATTAGAAAATAGTGGGCTTGGCTGTGAATCCTTGTGTAAGGATGGTTGTCACTCACACAACTTCATTTATGTCATGCTGTGATAAAAGAGACTGTGAGTTGGAAGGCTTTTAGGATCCTTTCCAACTCGGCATATTCTATGATTCTGTGATCAGTCACATTTTTACTAACTCGCACCCAACCTTCCTCTGTAATCCCTGATTAGAGGCAGCAATATTGAGTAATTACTTTGACTGGCCTTAAGTAAGTAAACGTACTCACAATTTTACAACATATACTAATTTTCATCAAGGCTGTTTAAACATGTCTTGAAAAGTAGGATGTGTTTTTAGTGTAAGTGATGGTAAATTCTGAACGAGTTGTCAGTACTGTTAAGATTTGTGAAATTCTCTAATAGGTGTTCAAGAAGGTAACTTCAATGCCAGGTAATATTTGTGTTCTGAAATGTTATGAAAGGGTTTTTCATACTTCCGTTTGTACTTGGCACTGCTCAGTTTTGATTTATAAATAGTGTATATTGGTTTTTTGCATTGGTTTTAAATTTGAATGATTGTAACACAACTGTTGAAGGATCTGTATTTGGAATGATTGTACTTTTGTGATTGAATTAAGATAAAGGCTTGCAATTGGTAGGTCTGCACACCATCTTTCCCACTTCCCATCCTGAAAAAAAAGAAAAAAAAGAAAAAATGCAGAAAAATAGAAAAAAATAGAAATCTGGTTATATCTTCAAGCTTTCTGTGCTGTAGCCCTAGTCAGAGTTGAGATGTATTTTGTACTCATATTTCCAAGTGGAATTTCCTAGATGGATGTACAGGAGTCTAAAGCATAATGAGATCTGAATTAAGGAGATAACAGCATACTCTCAGCACCCATTGAATCCAGTCTGCTTTGAGAAGTGAGAATTTCCTTCAGATGACATGTAAAAATGAGATTTCTAGGAGACTGTTTGGCCAGGGATATTGTAATGGATGCTAATTTCTTCCACATCTGTTGTCTTTTAATGTCTCCTAGCGGTGCCTGCAGGATTGTATTCTTCCACTCTTCTGGCCTTGTGTAAGCAGACAGGGTCAGGTAATGAACACAAAGACTACTTTAGATCTAGTTATATGAAATCTCTCCTTGTGAACCTAAGTATGTTGACATTATCAGCAGACACATGTCCATTCCGTATTGCAGGAATGTGCAGGTTCAAAGAGGCAGAAAAGTGCGATAAGAAAACCTGGCATGAACAACCAGATTCCACTGATGGATGAGCACAAACGCACCAGCTCACAGATACACAAATATTCTGAGGCTAAAATGAAATAGTTTCTTGGCAGTTCTTATTCACACTTAATTGGCTAATTGCCCAGCCTGAAACTGGCACTGGAAGCATTACAGAGGTAATATTTTTTTAAAGGGTGAGCAGTTCCTCAACAATGTCTCCGATATCCTTCAGACAGATATCTTGTTCTTTAACAGCAGGTGTAGAAGTTTAGCCATTTTTTAGGATCGATGTTTATTCAGTGCTAGGAAAAATATGTACATTGAAAGCTTCTTTGTGTGCTTGGAGTAAGTAGAGAAGACAGACTATTAACGTTAAGCCAAATAATTTTATATGCCTATTCCTGTTTTTGTAGGATCCATTATATGAGAAAAGAGGTCTGGGGACTTTCCAACATGAGTATCCTGTATTGTGGAGATACTTAAATAGAAAGTGCAAGGTGTTTCCCTTTTCGTCATTAATGTTGGAATGCAGTAGCATGACCAGCTGGTAATGGGTTAAGGGATCAGCGTATAGAAATTTATTGTTCAGAGGGCTGAATAGCTCAGGGGATTAGTAACTGGATACAAATCCCACCACCCCCAGACTGTCTGTTCACATGCAGCTCATCTTCATACTGACCACAACTTGTTACTATCTGATAATTTTTTTATAACTTCTCTTTTAAAAAGTTTGGCTCCCTTATATTCCAGTGAAAGTCACCATCAGAAATGACACTTAGGTTTGTTGTCACATTGAAAAAAAATCAATTGAAAGGGCATGGAAAATGAACTTTAAATAACAGTGACAAAAATTAAAATTGGTGGAAAATAGGGGGATATTAAGAATTACAGACCAGTGAACTGTAAGTGCTGGGTAAATTGAAGTTATATTTTAGAATACAAGTCTAAAACACAGTCATAATGCCAAGGCAAACCAGTGTTACAAAGGAAACGTATTTCCAAATATTTTTATGTGTATGCAGGCTACTTTCTTGTAAGACGGAGAGCAAATATAGCTAGTCTGGGTAGCTATGCATCCTTTAACAAATTCCTTTATAACAGGACAATAAATACTTAGCTAATTGTTGGTTTAGAGCATTTTCTTTATGAATTCAAGTTTGATAAAAAAAAGTTTGAAACTTTTAAAATTATTTGTGTGCCATATCACAAGGCATGCAATAGGCATACCATTGCTGACACACTTCTGCTTTAAAAAAAAAAAAAAAAGAGTAAATCTCTCAGCTATTGTTATTTAATTACTGGCACAATTTATGAGATTATTTGGTTGAAACCATTAACTGTTCCACTGAGGCAGTTTTTCCATTTCATAATGTCTTACCCTGCACTGGTCAAACTGCGTTTTTGATGTTTTGTTTTTAAGGGTGCGAAATGAATCCTACAAATTATGCACTTGACAAATACGTGATCTAGTCAAAAGAAAGGAATTCCTTTTTCTTCTAAATACAATTTTCTCTTATCTTGTTGGATTCTCCAAAGGATGTGATCTATCTGTCACTGTGCTTCACAAGAAGTTCTCTTGAACTTGTGCAGAAGACAAGTGCTTTTGGAAATTGTAGTGGTAGAGAAATTTGCATTGTTTATATTTGAGATTGCTCATACATTTTAGGCCCTCATTATGCAGGGTTCTGTGTGTTCTTGAGGTCTCCTGAATACCTTCAGGACTGTATGGATGGTGCTCAGCTTTTAGCAGAACAGAAACCTTTGTTGCGTCATTATTTTCTGTCTCTTCAACTGCAGTTTAGGTCGAACTTAAAAAGCACTAATAGAGAAGGGAGTGCATAAGTGAATTCTCAGAGATGCAGCAGACATAACCCCTGCTCAGCAACACATTTTTAAGTTTCCATCTGTTGTAGGGGTCTTATGTGAAGCACAGTGTCTCTGCAGCACTGTCCCTTGCCAAGAGGAGCTAAATTTCACTGTAACATCGTAGAGATTTTCAGCTCTTGCTAGGTCAGTAGTTTCAAAAATATTATTTCAAAAACTCCTCGATAAATTTTAAAACATTTCAATAAAAGAAACAGAACTCCAGCAGTTTCTTTTTGGAGGATTGTGGGAGCTGGTACTTGCTGGAAATCACACTGTCTGTACAAAAAAAGACAGTTGCTTTTTATTTTTAGGTGGAATTTTTAAGTGAAACTAAATGAAGTTTAATGGCTTATAACATTGCATGAATTTGTCAAAACTGATCAGCTGGATTGCTACACAATGAATACTGAAAATGTTCTGGTTTTTAGGCTTATAATAGCCTACAGCCATTCAAAAGTCAAAATGTTATTTGATGATTTCAGAATGTTAATGAAATTATTATTAATAGTACATATATTAATCTTAATGATATATGTAAATATGGGCAAATGTAAAGCTCTGTTGACACTAAAATAGTTATTCTACTGCTGAAAGTAAACCTGAGGTTAAATTTTAGTGATCAAGCATAAAACAGTTTGCCCTAAATGTGTCAATAAAACAATTTCTGATGAAGTTTAAAACTGTATACAGGCTCAGGAGATTTGGAGTGTTTGTTAGTACAAAAAAAAATTGAAAAGGAAAGGATGATTCTATTTGCTTTTAAACTAGCAGAAAATAGTAACACTGTTCTGATTAAGAGGAAAAGATGTAAAAGGCTTTGCTTTGTTGTTATCTTGATTTCAGAAAGTATCATATCTAATAGATGTTTAAGTGTGTAGGGTTTTTTAGGTGAGAGAGAAGTAACATATATCATTCTCCACTGTAAGTTCATTTGCATAATAATTTGATTTGACTGGCTTGACTTTTGTTTCTGTGCTTTTTGCTCTTTTAAGTTAAAATGGTTCTTCTCTTGCAATATACATGTAATTATTTTTTTCCCCTATTTGGTGGTGTTAATCAAGCCTTAATATGGTTTTTATGCTTGCTTTGTTTTTTTTAGGGAGGCAACAGGGTTATGTTCAAGGAATGTAGAGATTTCTTGTCTGTAGTTATATGCAGTAAACAGCATGATACATTTTTTATTGTAATATCTATCTTTGAAAAGCTAAATGTTGGTAGCAGGATATGATCTCTCTGTACTGGAATGTGAAAAGAAAGAGAGTGAACTTTCTTGTAAAGGAGAATTTCATGGCATTTTACCTGTTGAGGGCCCTGTAGAGCCAGAAGTATAGTGACTTGCCTAAGTGACAGGCAGTAGCAGCCGTGGTGTCACTGTGTATTATCACCTCATGCTAGCTGGAAGCACTCCCTGAAGCCGATCTAGGTTGTATAGTCCTAGATGAGGTCTTCATGGGTGCTGACCATAAAAAGTTCATCAAAGTAATGAGGCGAGGCGAGAGCTTGGCGCTCATGGGCAGAGCTCAGCACCAAGGAGTGTGAACCGGCTCCAGCTGTGACAATAAAACAGCAGGTGGCTGCTGTCATTAGGGGTGGCAGATGAGGCAGGGGACTAACATTCAGCCCACAAAACTCTCATTTGTTAGCCATCGCCACTGTACCATGCAAAATAGCTTCCATCTCAGTCAATTTTACTTTGCAAAATATTACGCAGTCGCCATAAGAAAATTAGAGCCTTGGGTTTACAGGTTCCTTGGATCTTATAATCAGAAAACTCTGTGCTCTCAGGTTATGTGGAAAATTGGACTTTTTTCTCCCTTGAACAGTTTGAGGATCTTTACAGTAATTTTATAATAGGTTGTTTCCACCCCAGCATGTGTTTATCAGTTAATATTTTGGACTATTTTGTTTGTTACTCCTTTATAAAATCAATTCCATCCACCCGTTCAGCTGTGTGTTGCACATAACATTGCCTACTATTCAGTATTATAAAAGTTGCACACTGATCAGTCTATTTATGTCTCGATGTCTGTGCAGGTACAGACATTTCATGTAATAAATAATTTTTTTTGAGAGGAATTCTGCTAATCTGAGAAATTATAAGAGAACAGAACAGCCCTTTGAGCCCTTTGACTTGTTTTGTGTTTTTTTTTTTTTGCTTATTTCTATTTATATAAAATGCGAAAGCATTTTGTGTGTATTTAATCTCTGCAGAATGTTTTTAAACTACATAAGATTTGAGGGCTTTCTCAGCTACAAACCATCCTGGTGCAGCTCATCCCTGCAGCAAGCCCTGTGGGTGTCAGGGGTTAAACAGTGGGGAGGTGTGCTGGCTCCAGTGTGAGAGCCATTTTACTTGCAACCCATTACAAAGCTAGGCAGAGAATTGCATGTTGGTGGTTACATGCTCTGTTCCATAGCTCTAAGTGACCTCCAGGAAATATGGAGAATTCAAGGGGTCATTTGAACATGTGTCAGTTGTGAACATGTTAACTTCTAGTGCTCTAGCAGGATCCCATTCATGAAAATCAAAATGTGATGCAATACTGAATAAAAAGGAGTACCACAGCATGTGTTGGTACCTGTGTCACCTGTGCTGTCAGGTTCTCCTCCTACTGAAAGTGGACCTGTTGGAATCCCATCATTTCATGCTGGCACTTGAGATGAGGCTATATGGGACTGTGGTTGCAATGACAGCATGGATTAGGAAGGAAAACTCCTTTAACTTCATTTCAGGAAGATACTGAAAAAATAATATTTCTTTTAGACATGGTTTATGTCTCTTTATAGGACCAGGCTGTCGCTTTGTATAAAAAATCTGAAGTTCTGTAATTTTTCCTGTTAGCAATATACATTCCTTTTATTGCATCTTTTTGGGTAGTTTGTCAATTCATCTTTGTTTTTTAGATAGCATGCTATAAACTTTTTTTTGAAACTACACTGATTTCTCCTTCATTTCTTTGTTCATAGGTACACCCAGCATGTGTATGTAGGTTTATCCAGGCCCTTGAGATCAAAGATATTTTTTTTCTCAATTCAGTTGGGCACCTATGTAGTTCCTATATCTCTCATGTTTGATTTGTGGCCAGAAATGGTCAGAGTTAATCTCGGATGCTGGCTGGAATTGGAGTAATCTTTGCCAGAGAACATCTTCTGCTATGTCACAGATATCATCTTTATGACTGTACTGATTTGTCTGATCTATATTCCTGTGGTTTTTCCCGACTGATGACAGTCTTCACACCAAGTGCATGCAACATCCATACTGGACTGCAAGAATGTGGCCTGACTGTGTGCGTGTGTAAAACATCCATCTAAATTCAGTGGGATTTTTTCTATTGTCTTTATTGCTTCAATAGCAGTATTACCTTGGATCAATACTCTTAATCCCTTTGGTCCTGGCCTTGGACTTCTGAAGTGACTCCTGCTGGACATCAGAGGTAAACCTGAGAAACACCAGAGTTTGTGCTTGGCAGCTTTAGTGATTCCCCTGCTAAGTATGTGGCTGAAGTGATGAGAGGTGTTAGCATTTGCTTATGGGGTAAGTGGAATACCACTGTTACATCTGGAATTCTTATTTGGATAGACTTCTGTGCTGCTCTTAATATCGTCTGCATATACTCTACGTTCAGTGCCGTAATTTGAGAGAGTTTTGTAGATCTGTAATACTTGGATAGGGCATAACAGTCTGTCTGGTCTGCATCTCATGATTTGCTCTGAGAGACTCTGTTACTTTCTTCAGTCAGCCTCCTTCTTCAGTGGTGGGAAGAAGTTGTTGCAACACTCCACTTGTGGGAAGAGTTGGGTGTGGCTGTGATGGGAATATTTGGAGAGATTGAGATGCCAGTTGAAAATGAAAGCTCTGAGCTTTTACTTATGCTCAAATACTAGTAAAGATGTCTTCTAACAATGAAAAATCAAACACTAATCAGACATGCTTGTGAAGTGTTAGGTTGGTCTGATGACGCAGTGTTAGGTGGTTCTTAGTCCCTGAGGCAGCAACGGCCAGGCCCAAGAGCCCTTGGACAAGGAAAGTCAGAACCATCCTTGTGCTTTAAATGTGTTTATGGGTATACAAGTATCAGATGCAATTTTTGTGGACTGAAACCCATCTGACCCAAACAATGGACTTTTTATTTCTTTGGCTGGAGCCTGTCAGTTCTGATTTGACCAGCCTGTTGTTAAAGATTCATGCATGTGGATGGTACTACTGATGGTTACAGATTAGGTCTTGCTGTGATAGATTTACTATTTTTATGCAGCTACTTTGGCAAAAAGATATTCTGAAGTATTTTGCTTTCTACCTGAAGTCAAACAGTCTTGGTGGAATGCCTGGATGTAAGGCAAAAAGGATGCGTTTTACAGCTGAGTTTAAGTCTCAGGAATAAACAAATCATTGAGCACTTGCTTTTCTATGTCAAGCAAAGACCTAGGGCAACATTCTCACTACTCTCACAGATCAAGCAGACTGCAGAGTCTTCTCTCCAGCCACCATCTATCACCAGCAGCATTTCAAACTGTGGGGAAATTGTCAATTAAAATTGTGTATGTCTTCTGATTGTGTATGACTTCTGAGCAGTTCAGTCATCAGATAGTGACCAATTTATTCATCTCATTCCTTTCTTGGTACCTCTCAACTTTGCAAAAGGCCACAGGCACTGTAGCTGCAGAATTGACTGAGTTATGTATGTGGCACTGCTACTGCAGGCCCTATGTGTTTTCTAGTTCACAAATCAACTATCTTTAGATTTGTTTTGATTTCCTTTAAAGACAGGCAACAGTAGATTCTTTTGATGAGGAGAATTTAATTCTCAAGATAGCTCTTCCTGTAGAAGCTCTGCATAAACCTGGTAATTCAGTCTGCAGTGCGATTTCTGAGCCATCAGGAAGAAACTACATCAAAAGTGACTTTTCATTCAGGAATAGAGAAATATTAAGTATATTTGTTTAGCTCTATCAATTCTACTTTTAAGTAGAAANACTTTTTATTTCTTTGGCTGGAGCCTGTCAGTTCTGATTTGACCAGCCTGTTGTTAAAGATTCATGCATGTGGATGGTACTACTGATGGTTACAGATTAGGTCTTGCTGTGATAGATTTACTATTTTTATGCAGCTACTTTGGCAAAAAGATATTCTGAAGTATTTTGCTTTCTACCTGAAGTCAAACAGTCTTGGTGGAATGCCTGGATGTAAGGCAAAAAGGATGCGTTTTACAGCTGAGTTTAAGTCTCAGGAATAAACAAATCATTGAGCACTTGCTTTTCTATGTCAAGCAAAGACCTAGGGCAACATTCTCACTACTCTCACAGATCAAGCAGACTGCAGAGTCTTCTCTCCAGCCACCATCTATCACCAGCAGCATTTCAAACTGTGGGGAAATTGTCAATTAAAATTGTGTATGTCTTCTGATTGTGTATGACTTCTGAGCAGTTCAGTCATCAGATAGTGACCAATTTATTCATCTCATTCCTTTCTTGGTACCTCTCAACTTTGCAAAAGGCCACAGGCACTGTAGCTGCAGAATTGACTGAGTTATGTATGTGGCACTGCTACTGCAGGCCCTATGTGTTTTCTAGTTCACAAATCAACTATCTTTAGATTTGTTTTGATTTCCTTTAAAGACAGGCAACAGTAGATTCTTTTGATGAGGAGAATTTAATTCTCAAGATAGCTCTTCCTGTAGAAGCTCTGCATAAACCTGGTAATTCAGTCTGCAGTGCGATTTCTGAGCCATCAGGAAGAAACTACGTCAAAAGTGACTTTTCATTCAGGAATAGAGAAATATTAAGTATATTTGTTTAGCTCTATCAATTCTACTTTTAAGTAGAAAGTAATTGGAACCTCCTTATTTTGAGATAGTCTTGCAGTCTGTTTCTTGCACTTTTAAAAGGCACAGACTTTGCTCCTTGGGATCAGTAGGAAGCTCTTTACAAACTGTCTGCAGAAAGTCCAGTATTTCAACTCTCAAGGCACCTAGAGATATGGTTCACCTGACTCACCCAAAAGATTGAATCTACTTTGAAGAATTTCTCCCTTCAAATATTAGCCTGTTTATCCTGCTGTTGCTTTCCAGATGCTAGATGATGATATGTGGAACTGATGCCTACTTCATCAAATTCTTTATCTGAAGTCCTGAGCATGCTAGAAAAGGGACTGGAGCATGAGTAGGAAGACAAGCCAGTGTCTGAAAAAAGTGGAAGGAATGGAAAAGGGAGGGACCAGAGTAGTGAGAATATGGATATAGAAATCATGAGAAAAGAAAAGACATAAACCGTGTCTTGGTGGCAAGGTGGGTGAAGCACTGTTCTGGATCACAATGCTTACAGCTGTAAACATTCATTTGTGTTTAAAGCATTTCTGCAGCCTTATTTAGCACGGCAAGTGTGTTTTCTGGTGATGTCCTGGTTTTGGATGTTAGTATTAATCTCTTTTAAATGCAAGGCACTCCCAACACCAAGCCTAGGGTTGCATTTCAGACTTTAGGAAAAGAGGTTCTTCATTGTGGTAGACTTGAGAGGTTGATAGCAGCGCTAGAGAAAGTACATTGTGATTCTGTCTTTTGCTTTCTTTTTTATTTTTTTGGTACTTTGTGCAGCTGTTAGATTACCAAACACCTGTTAGAGGTGACAGTTACAGATGCTCAATAACCAATGAAAATTAATAGAACATGTGATGCTTTTAGCTTAGAAGTGATTTGGTAAGATGTGTTTAGAAATCTAATTACATACTGCTGCTGTCTACCATTATCCCTTACCATTCATTAACTTCTCTGAATATTGAAATAAACATTTCTTGTAGTGGTACTAATTTTCTCCTATATTTGTAAGGTGATTTTCTGACAAAGGGAGCACCTGACTGTAAAGTTTTTGCAACTGTTTAGCTATTTTAAGTTTGCTCTTTAAGCAAACAAAGGCAGAGTGCCATTTGTTTGCTTACAGTTATCGCTTGTTATTGTGTCTCCAAATATAAAAGTTCCCAGTTCCACTCTTAAGTTTCTACTCACTTTTATGTTAATAACAGTTATCCCTGGCTGGACATGGCTTATTCCTGCAGCTGGCATCGAAGGGTACTTTTTGTATTTAAAATAAATACACCACTACACAATACCTTCAAACCAAAAAAATTCGGAATGGACCTTTAGCTAACTTACAGGAAACCTTTTTGATTTCAGTTACAATATAAGTAACTTCAGGTGAGGCACACAGGTAAGTGAGTTCCCTCATGGGGGAGGAAATAATACAAATACTGCCTGTGATTTTTTTTTTTTTTTTTTTTGCCACAGTCCTTGCACTAAGAGACTAAATTTCTGTGCTGGATGGTTTATATTACAACATACTTAAACATACCTCTTAAAAGTGTGATGGTGAGATGACCCAACAACTTGGGATGGCAAGATAAGCTTAAGTGGAATAATAGAGGATGTTTTCTGTTTTATTTAGTTTGCTTTTTCTTCGTACCCATGTCTCTTCTGCCAGGGTATGTAAGAGGAGATAATTGTGCCTATTGCTACTACCTTTTGGCCATGGGGCTAATAATTCTTTCCCATCTCGAGAATAGCAGATTGGTGGCAGAGAGCAACAAGAATATGTTGAGGGATGTCTCTCTCTTCTGGTTGATAGAGGCCGGAATATGCAGGAACAACACAGTCGATTGATTGATTGATAGTGCGCAACTCATCCATAATGATCTGTCTGATATAGCAGTAAATTATTCTTGAGATTGATGCAGGTCATTGAACAGCACATTGACAATCCTGTTGTCTGTCATCCTGTTCAAAGCAAGGCAGGAACAGTAGCTGCTGTGATACTCCAGTCTACCTTGGGTGCAAGCTGTGTGCAGGTGTTCCAATAACACAAATTGTTGTCTTCCCTCTTTATTTTTTTTTCATTGGGCAGCTTGGCTTCATTGCTAGCTTGTTACAAGTAACAGTAAAAAAGAGATGAGATGTTTTTAGAAGAAAAGGTTGTAGTCATTACATTGATGATTTCATAGTAACATAAAAACCACTTGAAAAAGTTGGGTTTTAAACTTCAGTAGCAAAACTTCTCCATGGAAAAGAAGCTAATAAATAATTAAGAAACATATCTGATTGTTGCATGGAAAATTGTAAAAAAACCCCCCAAAACCAAACACCACCACAAAACCCACCCAAACTTGAAGCAGAAAGGCTGATCGTTCTCAGAAATTTGGAAGTTATGTTGGTCTTCAGGTCCCATGAATTACCACGATATTTTCCCATGGTAATCTGGGTTCTTGTCTTGTTAGAGATGGCAAAGTTGTCTTTATTTACTTCTGTTGGTTTGTCTTTTCAAGAGGAAAAGTATGAATTTTCAAGTTTGCCAAGTTATTCACACTTGAAGATGTGGATGGATAGACATGTTTTGCTTCCCAGTTTTTTAATTACCAGTGTTAGTGAGGGTGGAGCATAAAACAGCCATATCCTTCTTTGACACATGGGGTCAGCAGGGAGTAGAAGGCAGCGTGTCACAGCACTCTCAGCATCGCAGACGGTGTGATCATGCATGACTTGTTAACCTTTTGAAATATTACTGATTTTTTTTTTTAAACTTACAAAGAATAACCATCACTTTTATTTAGAAGTAATAAGACCTGCTCCATCTGGCTAGTAAATGAATGTGGAGGAAATCCCATCTTTCCTATGCAAGGTTCTAGGACTTGACATCCTGTCACAGAGGGCATGAAGTTTTTCAGATATTTGGATGTTTTCCACATTAGACTTCGCCCTGCCAGATATTTACTTGAACCTGACATCTTGTCACAAAGGGCATGAAGCCTTTCAGACTATTGGATATCTTCCACACCAGACTCTGCCCTGCCAGATACTTTCTTTTAAATTGAGTCCCTTGCGCGCAGTCATGCAAGAGAGTTATCAGAGCCCCACTCTGGACCCTTCAGAATCGGCAAACATCCACAAATGATGGACTTGAAGAAATTCTCAGGAATTTAGACTTTTGATGCATGGAAAGAAAAGCTTACTTGTTCATAGAAAGCCATTGCATTCTGGGCAGTTCTGCATTCTCCTCTGTGCTCTTGTTGCTGAAGTTAACCTGCTGAATACAAAGATGGAGACATGAGATTTGGGTAACAACTTTTTATATAATTTGGAGAATTTAAAAGCTGGAAGTTTTTTAGTTCATGTAGGCTGTTTAAATACTATTTGACTAAGTGCTGATTTGAATATGTGAAGTTCTTCTTTTATAGGTAGAACATGCACAACTCAAGTGCATGCAAAAATCTGTAATTACATATACAAGTTTTATTGAACATTCTGAAATACATGCGGGTCCTGGTATTCTTTGAGAAAGTGCACTATTTCTTTCTCCTACTCGTTGCTATCCCTGTTGGCATGGCTCCGTGTGAACCACACATTCAACTACAACCAGGGTTTCTAGTGGTTTTTGAGACACAGTAAGAACAAGAATGCTTCATTAAGGTAGTGAGAACCATAGATTCCACATTGTTGTTTACTTGCATGAACATATCCCAGTCCCCCTTCTTGGCATGATCTGGGAAGCTTGCCTTGATTTTCTTGTTTCTTGCCTCAGGTGAAGATACAAGGACAGAAATTCAAGTACAGATCATGGAGAACAAAACCTGATGTGAACAGGATAATATATTATTTAATTGTATTCTGTGATGGTGTATAAAAGTTTGAGATCCTTTTTCTTAATATTCCTTGATGCTGTCAGATCTCCCAGCTGATTCATCCAAAATGGTAAAACATTCTATCCTTTCTATGTGCCTGAAACCTATGCAAAAACAAAGCACTAAATGCAAATAATTTTAAAATAATAGCATTCTATTCTGCTTCTCTTGGATTGTTTATGGGTTTGTTTTTTTGGGTTTTTTTTGAGGCTCTCAAGCAGCTTTTTAAAACATCCTATGTACTTGGGTCATGCAGTAGCTTACCTGTATTCTCAGAGTTAAATTTGTGTATAAAGAGGTTTTGGACAGTTTAAAGGAGATGTAAAGGATATTGAGAATATGAATAAAGGCTAGATATTCATTGTTATTCTCCTGGACTTTTCTGCTGTCATTGAACATTGTTTTTCTGCTGTCATTGAACATTGTTGTCTGTAAGATAAATTCTCCAAGAGCAGTTGCAGAGAGCAATGTATCCACTGAGAAGTGATTTAAAATTGCTCTTCAGCTGCTGGATACCTTGTTTGTAGAGTCCCACAAAAATAAATTCATGTGCTGGTCCTCCTCAACAGTTATATGCCATTAGAAAATGACTGGTCTGTCACCATGGCTTCAAGTGACTTTCTGGTAGAGGTAAGATGTAGCGCCTTCCTTGGAACTAGGCCAAGGCTGAGCACTTGGTAAACACACAGGAAATAACAGATTTCATGACTTTATGGCCCAGAATTGGCTTGTTTTGGTTTGTGTGTATGTGTTGTTTGTTTCGTTTTTTTTTTTTTGAGGCTTTTCACTAACCCAGTGATGTACTTATTAAAAAGGAAAGAGCTATTATGGATTCAGAACATAATAAAACTTAGAATCTTTTGCCCTCTCAAAGCAAGATACTTCACAGAGAACAGTTCTCCCCACAGAGAAAATAGAGAACAGACAATACATGACAGATCATTCATATTCCTTGGGTACTGTGATGATAAACATTGTACATGCTGAAGAATTTGTATTACACTAGAATAAAAAGTGGAAGTAAAGATTGTCCAATATGTTTCTTTATTCCCAGAATTAGAAGTCCCTTTGTTTCTTTTGTACTTTAAAATGTGCTTTTATAACTGAAGACAAGTCTGTAGAGGCTCCTAAATCAGTTACAGACATTCTGAGAGAGAGTCCAAGTACTGTTTGAAGATTGCCATGGAATATGAATGGTCACGTTCCTACAAAGCCACAACTCTTCTAAACTGAAACCAGAATATTCTGCAAACTTATTTTGGGAAAGGTGCTCATGTATTTATGATTTAAAATAATTTTTATCTATAGTTTGTGTGCAAAAAGTTGTCTATAGGGAATGAAGATGCTATTCTAAAGCTCTGTGTAATTTTTCAGCTTGTCTTTAATTTATCCTGTAGTTTGAACATAGAGCATATGACTGAGGATGTTGCTGGTTTGGAGCCAGAGTAGTTGAAAATCACTAAAAAGTTAACCCAACATAATGCTACTCACCAGCAAAAGAAATCCTGTCTACTCACCTTGTTCCACTTTAAGAGGAGGCTTCTAGTAGTCTTTCTACCAATGACGGGAACTCCCAGTGACCATGACTTGGATGTATAGGCTAGACATGTCTGCCTTTCGAGACTTGACCCGCAGGAGAGCAGCTGGGCTGTGACTTCTTGTCTGCATGTGGGTTGAGAATGAATTTGTCCAGATAAGAGTTTGTAAAACTGGTTCCAGGCCTCTAACATGGCGTGGTTTGCATGTGTCTGAAACAGTAGAGTATTGCAATTATAGGTTTTTTCTACTCTCTTTTGATGTGTTTCTGAAACTAGTTAGCTTTTAGCATGTGAGTGTTTATATTTCCACTAGAATTAAAAACAAGAAATGAGAAATTGGGTGAAGCCTGAATTGGTGCTTAGCAATTGCTGATGGGAAGATTTCTTTTGATTTGAAGATGTATCAGTGCAATCTATCTTGAAAGCATTCACTCAGTGAGTCCTTACAGGTGCCAGTCAAACTTCCCTTAAGATTAATTTAAAAGGCCAGGGCTAAGTCATGTCTATCGTTTAAATTCTAGCAGTAGCTTGGGAATAACTGATTTACTTCAGCAGAGGTAAATGGCACAGATAAACCCATTATTTTTTGACTACTAAACCAGTAATTGCTTAGAAGCCTAGAGTTACGGAATGTATGGAAAACATTTTTGTGTTTGTTTTGTGAAGCCAGCAAACACTGCTACCACCTCTCTGAAAATCACCTGCAGGATTTAGTAAACAAAACCAAATAGTTCCCACTTTGCTTTTGTGAGCTGGTTGGTTGGTTGGTTTGTTTGTTTTAATGGGTGGTCCTCAAATTCAGCATCCAAACAAGGTTGTTTAGACTTTGCCCCTTGTTTTAATAATGGCTGTCTCTGTTGATAATTATTTTTCATCTTTCTTAATTTCTTACGAAAATAGCAACTCTGCTTTTATTTTTAAGGTCTGATTCTGTAAGGTGGGGAGCTGCCCCTGAGCTGTGCTGAGCGCTCCAGACTTGCACTGAGGCGTTCTCCCCTCCTCAAGTCTGAAGCCTTCAAGCCTTACATTAAAAGCTTAAAATGTTAGTAGGTGCTGAGACGTGAACTGAGTCAGGGTTCATTTTATTTGTGCTGTGTAACAGCAGCAAAATGGTTGCTAGAACATAGATACAACAGAGAGGAGGCAGAATGTGAGATTAATTGCTTCGTGTTATTACCAAGGCCTTTGCCTTTGATTTTGCAGAAAGGTATGTCTGTCTGTACCCCCTGCAGTGTGTGCTATATGAAATGGTCAGCCTTCGTTTGGAAGCTTCAACTAAATGGACTCAGAAGCCAAAAAGTGCTTCCCTACAAATATTGTGTAGCTGGTTGGGATCTTTATATTCCATGTAAATAGCAAACTATCCCTTTACAACTCTGATTGCACATTGCCCTTTCACAGTAATATCATTGAGTTTATTTCTCTTTTAGAGAAGGGGGATAATGGAAGTTTGTAACAGGAAGTGCAGGTATTACTAAATGAAAATATGTTTGGTACCTTTCACAGCTGAGTGGAAATACTATTTCTGTTGTAAAGCAAGGGCAGTACATTTTTTAGGCCTTTGGCTTTTATTAGAACACATTTTTTTATTTTGTTACAATTATTTTCCCTATGTACAGTAATTCTGATGACACTTGCATAGTAATGATGGTAATGGTGTAATAGATTATTCACAGTTGTAATGGTTATGATGCCATAGTTATAAGTTGTGCAGGGAAAAGTATTTAAGATACTTTTTAAATGTATTTTTGTAAAAAATAAGGAAATTTATATCATTTAACTAAGAATATTATAATCTTACACCTTAAGGGATGCACAAGAGAGATTCTCTGTAATAATGTGCAAGTGCCCAAAAAAGATCAGACACAGAAAAGCTACATTAACATAATTATAAAGGAAAAGTACTGTGTCTTTGCTTTTGTGGCTCTTATACCCCATAGTGCTGGTGTTTCACAGTCCTTCCATTGTCCATTACTGCAAACACGTCCAGATGAATTCAGCGTTTAATGTTAAAAATCTTATAACATGCCAGTTTGATTTGTAGCCCTTCATATCATGGAATGCTAATTAAAATCATATTTTTGCATATGTCATGCCTTTCATGTACATATGCAAATAGACTCTATTGCCTTTCAGCTATTAGTAATTAACTTTATGAAGGACAGCTGTAATACATAATTAACAAAAATGTTTGCAAGCCCTTTTCACACTGAAAGTTGCAGCAGTAAAATTTTTGCTTGTCGAGGGAACCATTTTAGTTCGAAGCTTCAGTCTGATATCTAAATTGTTTGAAGCAGTCACATGACATAATTAAATTGATGTTATGGTCTTATCAGCAGAAGAATAGCAGTTGATAGGCTTCTATCTGTTTCATTATGTATGTCACCAAAAGTAAAGTAAATTATCTGCGTTTGGTTTGGTAGACATGATGCCAGGTAGTATGTATTTTGTTGCTGCTGTTGGTGCTTTGAAGAATGTCTTGCCAGTTTGAACAATATTCCTGCTCATAGTGTATTCATGAACATGTCCTTCACGTTTTTCATCCTTTTTTTTTCACAAGGCTATAAAATAACTAAGGCTATTAATTTGTTTCTATGTGTATCTCTTTAAATAATTAATACAGTGAAGTTTGACCAGGCATAAGCAGTGATTAAAGCATCTTATCTTGCTGTTTTTTCATGTTTCTTATTAAAAACAATGGAACTACTTGTATGAAGGAAGGTTGAAGGATGGGCCCATTAGACTTAAATAAATTCAAAGGTGTAACTGAAACTGTATTAGGTTATAACATGAGACAATGCTATTTAGGTAAAATAGACTATATTATCAATATAAGGTGTGGGATGTTCTAATTTGCAAAGGGAACCAGAAACAGGTTTTCTGGTTTTTGACCAATGATGTATGGTTGGGACTTGTAAGAGAATAAGCCAAGGGACTGCAAAGTGAGGGAAGCCTGTTGTTAGAGAATGGACCCCCCAATCTAAGTTGCACCCTAACTAAAGTCTGCCTTTAAAGAAATATGTTCAAGTGCATGCTCAAAACAGAAAAATACTGTATTTAAAAAAAAAAAAAAGTTTAATAAAATGATCTTTCTCATTTGCTGTTTGTTTGACAGGGTGGCATTCGTGATGAAGAAACATTTGAATACTCATTTACTGGGAAAACACGGAGTTGGCACACCCAAAGAAAGGTAAACTGCTTTAAAATTCTTTTTCATTGTATCTTATACAGTATGTGGATACCTCTTCTAGAATATTTAGCTTATCCACAATGAAGTCATCTGGATTTTTACCTCAACTCCAAGAGAGATCCAACATGCTTAAGTGCTCTGATGTCATGGTGCTTATGACATGCCTGTAGAAAGAAATTCCATGTAAAAGGTGTAGGATTTGCACCTTTTGGGGCTTTTTTTGGACAGGTGGTATTATTTTCTCAAAACTTCCATAGTTGTAAATGTCAATCTCAGTACAAAATCAAATGTTTGGGTTTTTTTTTTTTCCTTTTTTCTTCTTTTCCTGCTGACCTTGATGCTCATAGATTTATAAAATTACTTTCTAAGAGGTCAAAGCCACCAAAAGAAAATTTCCTCAAGTGTTCTTGGGAAGGAAGAGAGATTTGACCTTTTGACAATTTTTAAAATGCATTAATTTATTTTTTCAATCTGTACACAGGTACTTATTCTCTAACTTTGTTTGCAAGCAGGTTATTTTTTGTGTGGTTTAAAATATAAATTTGTTTTACAAACTCAGTGGCACTGTGTTTGCAGATAAACAGATTTTGCTTCAGATTTATTTGGCACATTGTGGCTTAGCTTTTGCTATTTCATTGAATCTTTGGGGTAACTAGAAAATTGATGTGTTTTCGGTAGCCAAAAGATTGCATATTCTCTTTCAGCATGGGTAGATGGAGGTGTTCTTTGCTGGATAGTTGATACTGTTTCAAGTATTACTGCCTTGTAACTCATTCTTCCGGGGTAGGCTTTCATAAATAAAGAGTATTTTCTGGTTTTGATATGAAAAAAGAGGAAAATAAATGATAGGAGCTGTAGGAGAACACAGCAAAGCTCTTTCTGGGCCATGTTAATTTCTTGTTAAAGACAATGGAAATGGTGGTCGATTAGACCCTTTCCTCACAAGTTTGTCACACTTAAATCATGGAGAGACTTAAGAGTAGGGTTTAAAATTAAAACCCTATATACATTTTAGTTTGACTTAACACCAATTTAGGTGGTGCTTTTATTTTTAAGGAGATTTCCTCTACAAAGGGCTTAACCAGAATTTCCCTAACGTGATTATTTAAGAGTTTTGAGATATTCTATTTAATCTAAAATACAGAATGATGCATTGAAAAAACAATTACAGTTTCATCAAAGCAGATATCATATTTAAGTTTGTGTTGGTTATCTCTTGTCATACCACAACAATTACAAAAAGTGTTTTGCTTTGGTGGCTTATTTTATAACTGGAAGCATTCAATACCAATATATCCTTTTACAAGGGGGTACTTACTGTACAGTCATCATAAATACAACATAGAGATAACTTGCATTACCCTAGTGAATAATAATAAAGGATACATACAATAGATTTCCAAATATAGTATCTTAGCCTGAGAGGCATATTTTTAGTGATGATCATCTTGAAATGAATTCCTAAACAAGCAGGATGCTATAAAGTAAATCAGTTGTTGCTGGCTTTTCTTTGCGTGTTTTGTTCCAAAAGCCTCCTGGCTGTGGACATTTTCCCCATTTTTTCCAGTATTCCTTCAAGGCTTTTTGTCTGGCTGGCTGGCCAGCATGGCATGAGGAGGAGGAGGAGGAGGGTGTCAGGTTCACAGACCCCGGCTGCCCGAGGAGCAGAGGAGCCCTGCTGAGGCCTGCAGCCTCCCTGCCCCGCCTGCTGGCATGGCTGGGGAGGCTTTGCCCCCAGGCCAGTATAGGCAAGTGGAATTGGAGTGACTTCATGCCCTCTTCTTTTGCAATTTCTTCATCCATCTTTTGAGTATTTCTTTTCCACAACACCTTTTTAGGTGGCACTTCAGCTTAATGTAGAGCAGCATTGAACAGTAGTGGCAGAGCTACAACAACAATATAAATTTCTAGTAGCAGTCCCTCGCTGGGGATGGGGGATGTTTAAGCCACGTGACCTAGTGCAGTAAATACCAAACCACTGTTGCTTTCCTTTCCACCTTTCCTCTCCTATTATGAGAAAGTTTGATGCCTTTTAATGGCTTTAGGAACCAAAGAAATCCTTCTTCAGCACGTTAAACCATCACTTTGGGCATAAACATATTATAAATTAAGTTACATAGTTTTCTTACCTATGTAAAACATTAATGCTTTCATTATAATTTTGCAAGCTTGCTATTTTTTAATTTCTCTAGGACAATATAATCAGTTTATTCTTTATGTTTTGAATTTGATTCTGCCCTCTGATACATTGCATATTATTGCAAATACTAATAGAAGCTAGCTAAATAGGCTGTGACAATTAAATTAATAATGCATTTTATTTGCAAGTGTTTAGTCTTCATGGTTTGACTGATATATGCAAAGATGGTAATTTATTAAAAGTAAATTCATGTAATTGTACTACAGAATTTGATGGACCAAAAAAAGTTGTCAGCATGACTATCATCAAAAACAGAAAATTGAAAAGAAGTTCAAAAGGGTGCGTGAAAAAAATAGTTATAACCCATACACCCTGAGAAATTGAGGCCCTTTTAACAAACTTCTTAGAATGGAATTGCTGGTGGTAAGCATTGAGATAGTTCTGAAAGGGAGAGAAAAAATACATTTACAATTTAGTAAGCAGTACTTAACTTGTGCACCTTGCTCTCTCTAGCTTTCCATCACTGTTGGGGATTTTTGTGCACAAAAGGGAGGAGTTATGGAGGCTGTGGAAGTGTTTGCATGGGCAGATACAGAAAATGAGTATAACTCATAATGAGATTGCTACTAAAACATCTTTTGTTTAGGTTATTTTCTTTTTTTTAAAGACAAAATTGATTTAAGGGGAAAGCACTGCAGCTGCAAATCACATAAGTTTTTAAAAAATAGACTTGTAGTAAAATGTCTGCACATTTCAGACACAAAACCCCCTACTGCCTAGTCCATTATGATCATTACCATTTAATAGCTAACTCAAAAGTGGAATGTTTTAACAGAAAGAATTCCTCTAAGGTATATTTTCCTGTTATTGGAACTGTGATACTGATTTATTGTCAACTTGAATGTGTCTCAAAACTGGCATGTTATCTGCTAAGTCCAAGGCCAGTACATATTTGGTACTTCAGTGTCAGTAATCTTCATGGGACCTATAACTATATGTTATTGGCAGGATAAATCTTTAGCTACACCTTTATTGTGTCTAGGAGACATTGTGGTTGAGGACAAGGTGAATGCATCAGTAATGTTAATGGTGCCAAGTTCTAATTTCTGTTACATCATTACGTCATTTCGGTGTAAATTGTGTCAGAACACAGAACAAACAGATGTTTCGCTATTAAGATATACACATACACCCATATAAAAATATGAGCAAGGAAATAAGAATAAATTCACTAAGTCATTCATCAGTGAGATTGAATTCTGTCACTGTTAAGTACAACTCTGGATTTAGAAATTTTTTATATGAAAAATACACAAATATTCTTTAAAGATTTTTTAGAGACACCATTAGTACCGTACAATATACATTCTATAGTATATGATAATTTCTTAACTAGAGTTCTATCTGATATGTGTTTAAACAATTTTTTTCCATAAGAAAAGGCCATAGAAAAGCCTTTATAGTTGTTTAATTACCTCATCTTCCTTATGAATTTTAAATGATGAGTTACTTCTGAACTAACTTTGCACATGAGTAATCCTATTGAATCAAATGGAATCATTCAAATATATAAAGTTACTGGTAGCACGAACAGTTGCTGAATTGGAATATCTGTTATAAAACAATTCCTGTAAAGGTCATTAAAAATATATGCGGTTTTGCAAGGTTTTTCATGTGCTTTAAGAATGGGATCAGTGTTACAGTACTAGTAATATCATTTGAAGATCATATGATTTTCAAATGATCTTCATTGATTGAAAAAAGTGTGCAGTGGTTTCATCTTGAGAACAAGAGCTATAGATAAATACCTACTACTGTTGAATAGCAACCTAAATGTTTGAGATGCTTTGTCAAATAATGTTGGAATATAACATACTTCTAAAATTTGTGTATTTTTTACGCAACTGCTTTGAAGTAAAATGAGGAAATTCCTAGGTGCCAGTTGTTTAATGTGCTTCAATAAGCCCATCTGAATTTTTGAATATTAAATTCTACCAATATGTAAATATCATAAAATATACAAGACTGTAGGTATGTCAGTGGAAGGGATTGTTGAGGTCTGAAAGAAAAGTAGCCAGGAAAAATGAATTTGGGGTTGGTATTCTGTATATTATTTAGAAACCTTTTTTGTTATCAACTGCTGTGTCCTGGTATCTCCATTTTGAACGTAAAACTAGAAGTGTCTCAAGTCCATCTGTGCAACCCTCTTTTATTTAATTTAACTGTTAATTGTTCTTTTGAAGCATTTTTCTTTCTTTGAGTAGAAAAATCTGTGGCAGTAACTGTTGCATATGCCTGTTTTGGGGTATGTTACCCTGAACCTACGAAGTAAAAAAATCCGGTTTGATGTTACAGCAAATTTTGGGTAAACAAGTGGCAAAAGTCACAAAGTGATGTGCCATACATACATACGAAAGTAAGGTGTTCCAATCATACGCCCCAGCTTTCTGCTTCCACTGTATAAGTCAACCATGCAGGCCGAGAGGGTAAGGGTTAGTATGCAATCATTTTGTAGTAACTTGCTCATGTTCTGAAGGAATGAGTTCTGTTTCGTGGCTGTCTCACAGAAGGGTTTCCAGTTAGAGGCACTGGCAGTATATATGGATCCACTAGACGAGAGGCCACCTGTAATGCCAGAGCGTGGTGTGCTGAGTCTTGCCTTCAAGCTTTGTCATCACCTTTTACTGCTTCTTGCAAGTGAGTTCAAGCTTTTTGACTGAAACCTAATGCTATTAGGTTAACAGGATAGGAATGAAAAACTTTACTTAATTGATTATTTCCTGCATTTTGCTTAAAAAGGATCTTGGAGAGTTATATAATCATTATCTGGAAAAGCCCTAAGGAAAGAAATGTAGGTTTTTCTTGAAATATTTACTATTTGGAAGTTTGTGGTGACAGGATGTGTGTGGAAAGGACTCAGTTTTAGCAGTGTTTGGGAGCCGAAATTTTGCCCAAGATGCATGCTCGGCTTTCAGTGTTTTGGAGGCTTACCTGAGCTTTGCAAGCAGCATTTCTCTGGTGTTCAGCTGTTGTCTGGTGCTATACTGTGTCAGAGTGTGAAACAGCTTTCATAGGTACAGGCTCCATAATCACTTGCTGCCTGAGTGCTTTTCTCTGTCTGCAGCTGACCAAGGAACATAAGGAAGCCATTGGGGTTACCTGTGATTCCTCAGGTACTGGAAGCAGAAGATGTACTGTAAAGTCACAGTTTTCCTCATGGCTTGTTGTCTGTACATGCATCATATGCATTTGCTTTGCTACAAAGAAGTGAAGACTAGGCAGACATTTATACTTTTGAAGACTACTATCACAAAGACAAGTGATGACTTCAGCATCTTTTCAGAAAGAAAAATAACAAGTGAAGGACTGTAAAAGAATGAAGTTATTTTACTAATATTCATTATTTGTGCTTCCTATCAAGTCCTGGCAAAATTAGGATTTAGTTCAGAAGGAAGGGCAATCTGAAGTAAGTTTATTTGAATTGCTAGGTATGTGAGATGCTTTGGAAATTTCTGTAGTCAGCAGCAGTCTTCCTGTTGTGAAGGCTTAGCTGCTATGGATAGCAGATAGAGGGAGTACCTAATGGGTTTCATGCTGCCCACAATGAGCACCTTTGGCTAATTTTAAGCATCATAACAAGATATAAATGATGATCTCACATTCATAAACAGTCAAGTACTGTCTAGAGCATAGGTTATTAGTTGCATTAGCAAGCGTATGCTAACACTGTCTGTGAAATCTGTGGAAGACAGTGTGGGTAGTTGCTGAAAGCACCAGCTTTATTTCACAATGGTTTGTTTCCAGACAAACATTGTTCCTTGTTGTATGCCATCAGCCATAAAGTAGTAAGCTGAAAACTGATCCCTCCTCTTCTGCAGACAGCTGAAAGTAAGTCGTTCCAGTTGTGTGTCCCAGCTTGCTGCTTCCACTGTGTAAGGCAACCGTGCAGGCCGAGAGGGTAAGGATCTGGATGGCAATATATCTCTAGATCCCTTTTTACCTGCGTGGGACTGGTAGCAAGGGACCTGCCCAGACAATTATGCAGTGTATGTTAGACTACTTTGAGGGTTGTACTTTGTGACATTTACGGATGTGAAATGTTTCATGTCTTGGGTGGTATCATGACTTTTAACTTTGATCAGTCTATATAATACAACACAAATATTTATTGAGAACACTGTAAAGGAAATGGAAACATAATCTGTTGACCATGCTGCAATGAAATATTTTCCATACATTCTGAAGAATCAAGAGGAGTATTTTGTAAACTTTGGAAGTGAAAACAGAAATTCTGTGGCAAATGCTGTTTATGACTGATGGTAGAAGCTTACTTTTTACTTTTTAGCCACACACTTCATAATTCTTGCATCAAGTTATAATACCATCAAGACTACTTGTCTGCAGCCAAAGCAGTTGCATAATCATTAAGTACGGATGTTTGTTTGTCCAGGTTTACTTAAGTTTCAGCACCTCAAGGTGGA